>CM048044.1:13551529-13874029 GCA_026259375.1 Verasper variegatus | reverse complement strand
TGAGGACATTTTGGCTGGTCCTCCAAAATTAAAATGGCTTTTTGAGGGTTAAGACTTGGTTTTAGGGTTAAGGTTAAGGTCAGGGTTAGGCATTTAGTTGTGATGATTAAGGTTAGGGTAAGGGGCTAGGGAATGGATTATGTCAATGAGTGTCCTCATAACTATAGAGATGTGCATGTGTGTGTGTGTGTGTGTGTGTATATAACTCCTCACCTGGTGACAGTCTGTAGTATCTTCTTCTCATCCTGGTCCAGACACACAGCAAAGGTTGTGTTTCCAGCTCCGCTCACCTGCACCTTATCCACCTTCACCTCTGTCAAATTCAGCTGCTACAGACAGAAAGAACATCGCCATTAGGCCTCAACGCTCATATTTCAGTTCACGTCCAACAATCCTCTGCATATCCGCTCAATGTGCAATCCCAAAACATACATATAATACAGACTACACTTGTTCCTTTGGTTTTACACTTGTATATTCTAATATAGCATATATATACACAGTATTGCATTACATTTTTAGACTGAGCTCTTTGACCTCATTTAAATGTTTACTTTATTAAAAAAATATGGATCTTATTGTATTGCTGAGCTGACCTGTAAAACTCATCCACCATTTTTTGGCCGTGCTGGTAAACCTGTGTTAACTTACACATGACAAATAAAACTTGAAACTTTTATTCTATAAAAATCTGTGGATATTATATACAATTTGATATAATAATATCCACTGCTTTTGAAAAACATTGAAATATACTCTTCCGAGGTGTGTACTGACTATTAGAAATCAAGAGTCTAAGCTACAAACAAAAAACAACGTGCCAGACATGAGTCTTTCCTGTGTGTAGTGGCTTCTTGTTCCATCGAGACATCTGTGAGAAAATCATTGTTGTCTTCGTACGGGAGATACGAGTTGGAGATGCTTTCCAGGAAGTGCGTGTTTCAGAGTTGTTGTTTTTTTTTTTTTTTAAACCACAAACCGCCGACACAGCTCACGTTTAGCTCACCTGGTTGTAGCCCTTCTTGCTTTTGCCGTTCTGCCTCTTCACAACCTCAGTCATCATGAGCTGCAGGCACTCCATCTTTGAATCTGTCAAATTACACACACAGTGACAGCAAATGTTTCATCGCCGTCTCAATACTTATTCCTGATAGAATATGGCTATGGGCCACTTCAGGCAATGATGCAACACGTCTGGTCTTCCAAATAAAATGGATGTGAGCATCAAGTGGCCCAGTTGTAAAATAGTAAATATCTGGGCCTGTTTTGGCAAACATGCGGTGCTCTAAGCAAGATGTCATGTAGATGTGAACCTAAAGTGTGGTAAATATGGCCCAAATAGCACAAAAGTGTGACAGTGTGGCACAAATCTGGACGAAAAGATTTGTGCTATAACGTATAAAATATAATTGAAACTATAACTTTTCAGATCTCATCATAAACAATAAATATCAAGGTGAGGCATGACTCCAGTGTACATATTCTCAACCGACTACTTTCAACAGTTCACTGACAGTGAAACAGCAGCAGCAGCAGCAGCAGCAGCGTACCTAGTTCCTCAGGGTTCTTGCACGCTTTGGTCAAGTTCACTGAAGTACAGACTTTTGATTCTCTTTTCCACTGGCTTCTCCCACTTATAACCACCTGAGGAGGAGAAGGGGAGGGAGGGTGAATTTATTGTTGCTCTGGTGATTTAAAAAAAAAAAACGATAAAGTACTGGCAAGTCTTATCTCCTCATGCAAGCTGGTACAGAGACTCGAGGCCCTGATGGTCAAAGCCTGTTCGCCTTTAGTTACAATCTTTTAAACAATTTTGAATAGTGAATTAATAGCACATCATCTTACCCTGTTGTACACCAACTCCAACATCAGAGGCACTGCCTCTCGGTCACCGTCAATACCAAACCGTTTACTGGCAGCACCTATATCCAGAGAGAAAACACACACACACACATTGGTAATCCATGTGGGAGTCAAGGAACTGTTGAATTAGATCAATAAAATGTTAAATAATAATGCAACATTTTAACTCAACTAAGATTAGGAGCCATGAATTATTCCCAAAGAAAAGGGGGAAAACACTCTATCTCGCTTTGTTAAAGAAAGTGAAAAATCATTCCTGGATCCGCCCCCTGATCCCGATCCGCTACAAAATTTGAAAGGTTCTTTCTTGACCCACATCAAAGAAGTTTGCTGTGCTGCTTTTGTGTGATCTTGCTTGCAAACAAACAAACAACAGACATGGGTGAAAAGTGAGTAATGAAACAAAGCACACTCAGACAGTTCCACAGTAACAACCACCCAACGCGAGGCCTGACTATCTCCCTACATTTCTACTTCTCAAAGGGAATGAAAAATCAGAAGTGCGAGCGGCGGTGACGAGCGAAACTAGAAAAAGTAGAAGTATGAATCATGATATGGAAATAACAGCTGTTCCTCCTTCCATATATTCTGTCCAGATTCGACCTCATAATAGCCGATGATGCGTTCCACTGCACGGAAAAACGTGGAGGGTTTTGTTTACTGTGGTATCGTTGCTAGGATATGTGTGTGTGTGTGTGTGTGCGTGTGTGTGTGTGTGTGTGTGCGTGTGTGTGTGTGTGTGTGTGTGCGTGTGCGCGTGTGTGTGTGTCACACTCACCCATGGCTTTTATTGCTCGTGTTCCTGCAGTGTGACCCAACTCTAGGGAGTGGATAAACACTTCCGTCCTCCTCTCACCACCGGCTAACGTCAACTGCAACATCAAAGATCCTCTATAGATTACTGAATATTTCTGAATATAATAGTTTTATTACTCAGAGGTGTGTGCGTGTGTGTGTGTGTGTGTGTGTTTCTTGTGTAAAAGTAGTGTCTAACCTCAGCCTGATAGAGTTGGATCAGCGCTGGCCGGGTAGCATAGCGGCAGTAGTACAGGACCAGGTCGGCCATGATGGGTAGACGCTGCTCATACGAACCGTCGTAGGACTCTGACTCTGTCTTTGAGGTTTGCTGCAGAAGACAACAGCAACATTTAAAAATGTCTACACTTAATACAATTACACAGCAGGATATAACATGAACAAAGTGTTAGACATTATGGAACGGTCTGAATGATGCAACGCAGTATTAGGGACATACATATGAGAGATTTTGAGAATAATATTGTAAAATTATGAGACAAAATTCCTAATTTAATGAGGAAAAAAAAGTGACAATAATTACAAGAATAAAGATTTAAAAAATGTTGGTTCGGAATAACCAGCAAGGAAAACCTGTGCTCGTCAGAGTTCCATTCCTGGATCCATAATCTCAAAACAATCACATTGTTATACTTCAGAAAGAAAGAAACAAGAGTAGACAGTTTCTGGCACAATCCTTTTATAGTCCTGACACTTATGATATTGTTATATTTACAACCTATACGAAAGTATATTTTAACAAGATGCTCCACATTCCTCATTTGCAGGCGACAGACTGATCTTCAGATATTTCCCCCGTAAAATGAGACGTAGCCTAAAATTGACTTTATTTGAGGTAATATTACAACTTTATTCACTAAATCTCAGTTTTATTTTCCTTTATGTGGCCCTAATGCTGTTTTAGAAAGATAACTAAGGGGAAGCAGTATAGGAATCAGATTCCAGTTGTACCTGGCAGACAACGTTGGTAGGCAGGTTGAGCAGGCTGAGGGTGTTTCGTTCGTACCAAGGGTCCAACATACCAAGGAGATGGGCAATGTCATTAGTACTGTCCCCCGTGCTCGAGAGGTGAAGACCCTGCTTTAAACAAAAAGCAGAAATTATAGAAATGATTTAACTTTTTCGCTGTGGCCATGTCGAAATCTGGCTTTCTTTACTCCAGAAAATTATACACACTAGCTCAAGAATGGATTTATTAACAGATCTTTTAGTTTGGTGTTTGAGGTTAGGTTGCGGTTTTATTATTCTTCTTACATTAGACAGGGTCGCTCCTTTTGGCATTCCAGTTTGAGGCACAGGACTAGGTGACCTCAGGTGACCTCCAGCTGAGTCCCTCTTCACCGGCACAAAGTAGAACTGAAGATTGAAGACCCTGCTGAGACGTGGACACGTGCTCTCCTTCCGCCTCAGGCTATCATAGGCCCGGGCCACCTTCCCCGCCACATGATCGGCACCAAACACAACCACCCTCAGCGTGATATTTTTACTCTCCTCATCACTGCTAAGAATAGGCCTCCGTCTGAAGCACACATGTCTGAGAGTTTGACTCTGTGGCTGGAGCAGCGGCTCAAGGCTGCTTAACTTGACTTGCTGTGGCAGAGAGTTGGAGCGTTTCTCTCGCACCACCAGAAGGTCTTTAGATTCTGTGTTTCCCAAGCTTTTCGCACGGCACAGTGAGCGAGGGCTCTTGGAGAAGAACCGGTACAGGTGCTGGCTGAGCCGAGGCAAGGTTTTACAGGACTTTGGCGAACATTTTTCCGCAACAGGGGACGAGCAGATATAGTCCTCGAAATCGTCGACGTAGTCACTGTCCTGCTCCAGAAGCGACGGAGAAGAGCGACTGAGCGTAGGACTCCGAGGTCACAGACAAGGTGGAGAACATGGAGTCTTTAGAAGCGGTGGACAGGGACGAGATGGTGGAGAAGGTGGAGGCACGGTGGTTAACATTGTAGCCGTTAGGGATGATAGTCATAGAAGGCAATTCTACTTCCTCCTCTTCTTTGTCTTCTTCATGCTCCTCCCCCTCGTCTTCCTCATCCAACTCTGTCCCATCCCTCTCATCATCATCATCATCATCAATGTCTAACTCCTCTTCTTCCTCAGCCTGCCTGTTAGCGCTGAGATCATCAGGGCCGTGCTCCAAGAGGGTGTTCAGATCATCTGCAGGAATCAAACAGGACAGACATGAGTTACATTCAGCAGAACAGAAGCTATCTAAAGAGTAGGGAGATTAGTATGAGTATTCATGCTGTCAAGCTCACTTCCCACATGGATCATTTTGTTGTGCATCAAAGTTGGGGTTAAATGAGCAAAAGACAATTTAAATGGAATATGTGTTGTATTGGAAATATGGTTATTATGTCATTTTCAAATTGAAGATAGATTTCTTGGCACTGAAATGAGAAATGAAAACTGTTCATCATCATAGATGAATTATGAGACAACAGGCCTCACACTGAATACTTTACCAAAGTTGTCTTTCTCCCAGTGAAACATGTAACACTTGGCTGTGGGCAGTGGTAGCGTCTGTAGCATCCCTGCAAGGTTGGGACAGGAAACAAAGCAAAATAGCAGCCAATCAGAGCGCTGTATCAAAATCATGCGATGTACTGGGTGTATCATAAAATCCATCCTCTTACCATCACACTTCCTCCCGTTGGATGCTGGGATTCTCATTCTCTCCCTCAGTCCCTCCAGTCCCTGGATCACATGATCGCGTCCCTTCAGAGGGTCAGTAATGGCAGCGGCCGTCTCCAAGATGTCGCTTACCACAGAAAATGTCTCACCCAGTTCATCCACAGGTTTTTCCTGCAAAGATGAGGCATAATATACTAGTACATTCGTCTATTATCACCCCTGTTGTAAAATCTAAAATAACTGTCTTATTAGAGTTTAAAGAAATCTTTCTAATAATTTATACACATTTTTTAATCAAAAATATGGATTTAAAGTATAGTAGACATATAAAGCTACATATTTACTTGATATAATATAATATATAATCTACCATTATTCATTTGAAACGCATGCAGGGCTTAAAGTGAAATGTAGTTTAAATTGATAGGTCGTATTTCCTTTGAAACGTATGTGTGTATGTGAATAACAATTCAAGACATTAGTATCTTGAAATATTTTCTCTGAGAACTTTCAATATGAGCCTCCTAACCACTGCTTTGAGCCATAGACCACATCTCCACTTCCTCCCACTACCCAGAGATAAAAAATATTCTCCGGATACAAGTGGCAGCACTTGAATATTGGAATCAGAGTCTGTCCCAAAAATGTGGACATGCACTTGGACTGTTTAATCTGGCTCATCTCTAATCCAGTAACAGAAGAGACAGAGTATTCTATACTTCTGCCAGCCACCAGATGGCAATTAAGACATGTTGTGGAGCTGTCATGCCGTCCATTTTTAGAGTCTTTGCTTTGAGTACGTACCTGCAGGGCTCTGTGGATACTTTGTAGAGGGTACTTGGTGCCCAGCGTGGACTGGAAGGCGTGTTTGATCAGTGTGATGTACGTCTCTTTCTGCGAGTGCTTAATGTGACTGAGCTGCTCGGCCACGGAGAGAAAGTCAGCGGGCACCTCACCCGGGTTCATCAGCAGCACAGTCCTGCAGGGAGCAGACAGATGATGTCACCGGTGTGTGGATGTGGAGGATGCAAACAGAGTGCTATGATGCTGGTGAACACAATCTGAACTGCACTGATGACAAATGTCAAAGGATGTAGAAAGTTGTTTCATTCCTCTACCACACCCCCCCCCCCCCACGCAGCCTCCGCTCCTCTGATGCTAATCTCTCCTCCATTCCCCACAGGACCAAGCTTCAGACCTGGGGTGACAGAGCCTTCTCAAGAGCTGCCCCCTCCCTCTGGAACCCCCCCCCCCCATGCATCAGAGACTGCAACGACCCGTCCACTTTCAAATATCCTCTCAAAGCTCACCTCTTCAGAACTGCTTTCAATGTATAATGATGTTATGTTTTTATCTTTAGTTTGTCTTTCTTTTATTTTCTATACGAATAAAACATTGTAATTTTAAGATTGCTATTATTATTATTATTAGGTGTGAATATCACCAATAAGTTGCAATTGAACTGTGAGCAACTGTACACACACAGTACATATACAGTATGTCATTCTATCGTTTTTTAGTCTGTAGAAAACACAGACTTTATAGATGTATAACACGACCACAGACAGGATTCAGTGAGCCTAACACTCTGTGGACTTACATGATCTTGGAGCTGAGGCTGGATGTGCTGAGGCCTTGCTCCTCTCTCACCAGTCTCTGAAAGGAAATCCCTGAGAGGAAAAAAACAACAGACAAACCATTAAATTTGATGGTTTTAAACAAACAACTGGAGAGGAACACAGTCAGTGTAACAGTGGCATATAGATACATATATCATGTCTTCACATACATATATAAAATATATATATTTGAAACACTTAAATATTGGAAATGCAAAATTCAATTTATAAAAGATTGAAAAAAACAAAGCAAAAATCTATACTCTGTCCCGTCTGAGAGATCCTGATGAATCATAGTGAAGTATATATTTGTTGTGTTCCTTCTGTCGACCATTCCTGTAAATCTCAGGTGTTCACGTGTGGCTTCTGCTTTTCTTTGTTTTGTAAAAGCTGAACTTGCATCAGCTTTAAAATGATATCCCATTCCTATGAAGAAGTGTCCAGTTCAATGTGCAGCCTTTATCATCTTCCTCTCTGTGATGCTGCTGTTTGTGGTACAAGTAAGCCCCATCGTAAATGCATTCCTTTGACCTACCATTAGGGGGAGGGGTTGGAGGGTTGGAAAAAACGCTCGTGAACACATGAGCTGAAGAACTTGTGGGTTAGAGAAAAAGATTATGCACTTAACACGAACAATGTCCTCCATCCGTACCTGGGGCCTTGAGCTCCAGCTGTAGTGTGGACAGCAGGTCTTTACACACACTGCAGTACGGCTCCGGCCAGGTGAGGAAGCAGCGAAACACCTCGATGGCCTCCTGCAGCAGCTCAGTGTCTGGAGGACAGAAAGGTGTCTGCAACACAAGACAGGCATTCGATCAGGGTTGTGTTGAGACGCAGTGAGACTGGATAGAGGGGACATGTCTTATGATTGAACTGTGTGAGGTGACATTGTCCAATCTTTAATAGAAAACTCCAAAAATATATCTAGTGTCATCAAAACTGTATAAAAATGACTGTGAATAAGTGTGGACTAACTATGACAGAGGGTTTGCTGCAGAGCAAGTGATGCTATAATTACTGCAAAATATAGTTCGATAAGTGTCCTGATAAGTTACATCCATCATTAACCTGAAGTCATGGCTCCATGAGGACTGCAACGGAATTTGAACAGACAACATAAATGTTCAAATTGATCCTGTTCTAAGTTTGATTTATTACAATCATACTCAGAATCATTATTGTGAGGGTTTAACTCATAGTCTTAACTATAAACTTACTTCAAACTTGTTTCATGTTTGAATCTAACAACGTGGGACATTCAATCAAACAGCTCAAATTACATGCAAGCACTGCGCGCCACATTATATAGTTCCAGAATCAAATATGTCCACAGCGTAGCATCTGTATATAATTACCATTTCATAAATTATGTAAATTCTCAAACAGGAATCTGAGAATAATTAGGTAATAATCTACTAAATAAATCACCCAAAAATAAATCTCATCTTACATTATTTTTCTTACGTTATAAGGTAAATAACTACAGAACAGTAATGATTAAATGTTTTTCTATTGTCTAGACTTAATCAAAAGGTATATTTTTCATTAAATAAATAAACAAACTAACAAACTACAACATAATCAGTTGCTCCATATCTGAAAGATGAGCTCTGGGGCGTTCCTATGATGCTGTTTCACTAAAGAAACATATTTACTGACACTATTGGACTGAAATCTGGAAATAAAGCTCCTGAAAAGAACAGCCAATGTGTGACAGCACAGAAAACGCTTTCTGCTTTAGACTGTGAACGCCTGACTGCAAAACAGAAGCGTAGTTATGTGCCAAAGTTTGTTTTTGTCGAGCCACCAAACGCTGTGATTTAATCAGTTTTCGGAACTGTGCTAGAGGCTTTTGACTCAGTTGTACTTTTAAGAAGTGCACAGTGGTTTTGAATCGAGGAACTAGTTCATCTTTTGTATGTGAAACACTAGAATATGTATGTGAAACTCTAGGAACGTCACTGAGAGGTGACCAATGGTTTAACGTTTTCGACAACATCTGGATGAAGACGATTTGTACCTGAAGCAGTGTGGAGGAGAACATGATCGCGAGGGGAGCCACCAGCTCATACTGACACTGCTCCTGAACCTAAATCAATATACAATAACAGTAAGAGAGAGAGAGAGAGAGAGAGAGAGAGAGAGAGAGAGAGAGAGAGAGAGAGAGAGAGAGTTGTCAGAATAACTATGCATGCAGTGGACAATATGCTTCCTTTGACCATGACCTTTGCACTCTGTTCTCTGTTCTCTCACCTCTTTGGTCTTTATGATGATTTGCTGTAAGAGGATGAGGAAATTCTCGGGGTCTCTCTTCACCAACTCTTCCAGGCTCCAGCGGTTCATGGACTGACCCGCTGAGCACAACAGCACTGAAACACAGCACGTGTAAATACACATGTTCATATCTTACATGTAGATCCTAGCCTACTAAAATGAAAGCGCATGTAACACCATAAGTTAGAGCAGTGTTGTGGTTGGTGTTGTTGAACTGCCATGAACAAAACGCAGGTCCGCAGCAATTCACAAACGTTCTTTAAAGCCTTTAACTTCCAGACACAAACAACTTTCCATTGATTGATTGATTGATTAATTACTTTTTACTGATCCCTTTATCTCAAACTCAGTTTCCAAGGAGGTAACACATCAGCAGTTGTTCAGGTCACACAAATGTTTTCCAACATCCTGTCAGTAGCTTAATTTCTCTGCTGCTCTTTGCGCACAGGAGTGTTATCATACAATCTCTAACACATAGTGTGCGGCGTCTATTTAAAACTCAGAGGTGTATTTGCATCCTGAGCTCCGGGGGTTGATTTTGATAAGGTGGCAGCACGAGAATTTGAACCTCAGAGTTTCATGATGGTTCTGTTGAGATGTAAATTTTTGTAAACAAATGCATGTTGACATGATTGTTATCACTCTCATAGAGAACATACACATCCCTGGAAATCTACTATACAGGTTAGGGATGAAAAAGTTTCAGGTTTCTCTGGATGCCCTCGTAGAATGTCTGGTGGTCAGTTATATATAATATATTGATGATATTCATATCATTTGAATTTTTAAATAACTACCGAAAACTAAAAACACTGTGATAATACTGATTACATGATAATTATGGCCACTGTAATCTTGATACCAACTTTTCACACCGTTTACCGCCACTGGATCGATGAAGAGGCGAAGAACATGAAAAACTATAGATTTCAGCTTCAGCTTTTTTTATGTCAGGGCACAAAACACAGCACATGTCTGTTTATATATATATATTCTCTTTATCTGCTGCTGGTTGACATGTGGGAGTCTGATGTCGATTCCATCAACCCTGTTTTCACCCAGCGCCGCAGTAACTTCTGCCTCACTCACACCCTGCGGTTCTGTGGCACCACTTCCTCTCACCTGTCTATTCACACAACTTCCTCCAGCAGCCAATAACACATTTCCCTGATGAGAGCACAGCAGCAGCGTCACAGACAACAAGCTCAGGCGCTCGTGAACTCACATGCCCCGTGTTTGCTGGCGGAGTGCCTGTCACACGGCGGCCTTTTTTTCGACAAAGTGAGGACAAACAACGGCCTTCTGTTCGAGTTAGCACTGCAATCAGCAAATATCACGTCCAAATGTGTTGGCTGGGTTGAAATTTCTGAGAAAATCTGTTACATTTCATTTCAAAGAAAGAGAAGCCTTGATCCCACACAGGATAATGAGTGTTTGAGCAAAGCTCCTAAATCTTTTTATGTGGCTTTTGGTTTGACATTAATTCTGCTTTACATAAAAGTGTCAAAGTAAATCTTTCCAGTGAGCCCTTATCCTTCTGAGGGTCACAGGGAGAGCCTGGAGCCCATCCCAGCTGACAGTGGGCGAGAGGCGGGGTTCACCCTGGACAGGTTCATCACAGGACCAACACACAGAGACAAACAACCATTCACTCGAACTCACACCTCTAGACAATTTACAGTCACAAATCAACCGATCCTGCAAGACTGTGGGAGGAAACCAGAACACCTGGAGAAAACATGCAAACTTGCATGGCCTTGGTCGGCCAGAAGATGCAAACCCAGAACCGTCTTGCTTAAAGGCAAGAGTATCAACCTCTGCACCACCATGCCGAATTCTGCAACACCCGCATAACTACAAAATCAGACACTGAACGGCAAAGATCTCTATAACCTTGATTTTCTCTGCCAAGTCTGTTTTTCAGTTCTCTTTATGTCTAACTGTTGATAATAATCAGAAATGTGCTTAAAAAAAACAGGCGATACAGTCAAACATGTGCTGCGATGATGTTAAAAACACAACTGTCTTTATATCAAGTTCTCATTTATAAGATGTAAAAAATATGCATCCACAATCAGTACTCATAAATGCATGATTAGTACATTCACAAAAATGTCGGAAAAAAAACCTATCTCGGAAAATAAATATAATTAATGGATCCACACCATGGGTTCTTCCCTAACTCATACAGCATAATTCCACCAAGTTTAGTGGTAATCCATACAGTAGTTTTTGTGTGATGTTGCTAAAAAACAGACAGATGAAAACCTAACCTCTTTGGCTGAGTTAATTTTTGTTTTGTTTTTGCTGCCACATGCCCTTAAAAACTAAACTCCTCTCAGCGTGTCCCAGTCTCAGCCTGTGGAGTCTTACCGTTCCAGTGTTGTGCTGCTGTGGGGCTCCGTCTCAGCCCGTCCAGACACCGGTCCAGAGCGTGCTGGATTCTGTCCTCTGTACACGAGGTGTGCTGCATCTTCACCGCTCAGGCTCTGTGGAGGGGCAGCAGAGAGACCTGACATTAACTATCAACATATGACACTCAACTTCCATCCGTGTATTCTCTTGAAATTCTTTAGTGGGAGTGCATAATGTTTGCACACACACTCCTCTCTTTTCATACACAGTATCACAACAGCTATCACATCTGCTTTGCATGAAGGCAGATCACCTGGTAAGTATGAAAATTATCTTTAGTCAAAGAAGATACATAAAACCATAAAGGCAAATGTATGGTGTTGACACACGAGTTGCTTGCTGCTGTTTTGTTGCTATACAATTCCTGAAATATCCCACAGAGCACAACACACACCTGCTTGTTTCATATTATATATATATATATATATATATATATATATGTGTGTGTTCTTGGTTCTCTGTTATAAAAATAAGTTATTCATTTGACAAGTGTTGGGAAAGTCTGTGGATGCTGCCCTGCCTCAGATCAGCCGGTTCCCGAAAACTGTTGCGTGGCCTGTGATGAATTTAAAACATTAAATCCAACAAGAACAAAACACATTAAGCTTTTGCTCAACGTCAGTTATGTCCATCAACATGTGAGCACAAACTAAGAAGAAGTAAAGCAGGAGAATGTTTGACAGTTTATCTAGTTTTACACACGGGAGCCTTATTGACAAGCAGGAAAAAGAAGAAATGCTTATATCCACTATTAATAAGACCAATATTAAGACACTGTAAACATCAGCCAACAACCTTTGACAGCAGCAACATTTAAGCAAACCAAAAACAATCAATTTTCACATTATGAATTTTATCAATGGTTTAGAACAGAAACACAGCCCTCTGTATCTTCCCCAACATTTGATGGGTTTTCTCGCGGCCCACTCCCCATCCTTCCACCAAGAACAAGCAATGAAAACACTAGAATGACCCTCAGTAGAGCAAATACCTCCACCAAGGCCCAACAGTCACCTTGAATTCAATCAAGCTGCACCAAATTTCACACATTCATGGTTATTAGTTCCCAAAATAAAACCCATTTTTTCATTGAGATTTATAGAATATCGAAAAAAATGCTCTCTCTCTCATTCCTGGAACCCCCCCCCCCCCCCGTCTAAGTTTCTATATAACAGTTTCAGCAGGGGGTTTGTCCTCCTGCCAACAGTCAATACAAACAACACTGAAAACATCACCTCTCTGGCTGTGGTCAAGCTGTGAAACTGCTGTCTGTAGGAGAGATAGTAAATGCATCATATCTTCAGCACTGAAGACATGAGGATGTGCTGAACTTCACCTTTTTTCTTAAACTTTCTGTTTATCAGTGCGTAGGGATGTTTTTCATGCAGCAACTCAGGGCAACCCAGGTGTGGTAAGTGGTTTCAGTTCTGTTATGAAGACAGAAGTCACCAGAGTTTATACACAGTATCTATAACAACATACCAGGGGTGTCCCATTAGTGACTTCATCACAGAAATGTACGTAGGTAAGGCGACTAAAGAAATGTGGTTAAATCCCCTTTTTTCCATTTCTACATTTAAACTAATGCTCTTCTGACGGCTGAGGATCAAATTGTTCTGTTGTAATAACCTTATTTTCAGTAATTTATCCTCGTATTTTGTTTCAAAATATACAAAATTTCTGCATTTGCTTTCTAACACATTGTCCATTTCACAAAAACCTGGATGACTAGGCTGGCTAATTGTGATATATGAATACATTGGGTTTTTTTTTATCTAATTTGATGAAATTAGATGTGAAAGATGGTTGATTTTGTTTTCATTAATTTATTGAAATCAAACTACGAGGTTGCTGCTTATGCATTGTGTTAATGTTTGATGTATTTTTAAAGCGTCTCTACATTACATGTATGCAAATACTGGGAAACATCAGATTTTGACAAGCAGAACGAACACTTCCCTAAAGAAAATGGGCCAAAGCTTTTTAAAGATTTGGTCTTTTTCATCTTTTCTGGTAACATGTAGCCACATGCTGGAAACACAAACCACAATTATTTAAGACCACATTGATTATCCATGCATAGATATAACTGAATATGTTACAGCTTCAGTTATAAGAATTACTAATGTGAACCACATTAGGAAAACAAGTTGCTCTGCTGCATCTGAAAGAGAGAGTTTACATTTATCTAAACTAATCTGCCACAGGGTTGTTTGCAGAGTGAAGTCGGAGCTGAGACAGGAATCAGCAGTGACATCAAAACTGTTTTGGTCTGATTACATTTTCTCCAAATTTCCCCAGTGACTGTGAGAAATTCCCCAACTCATATAAAGCCGTAAATGAAAGCTGTCAAATGAATAGTGTCAATAAATGACTCACTCTCACACACACACACACACACACACACACACACACACACACACACACACACACACACACACACACACACACACACACACACACACACACACACACACACACACACACACACACACACACACACACACACACACACACACACACACACACACACACACACACACACACACACACTCACCTCATTACCACAAAGAGATGGTCCAGCACACAGGCCACTTTAAGGACTTTGCACACAAGACACGGTTTTTGTTTTTGTTTTTGTGTGATAAACGTTCACGTTATTAACATTTTTCTAACCTGTATACAATCAATGCAAATTTTTATGAAGCGATATTGGACCAATACAATCTGTACGTGTCTAACAAATCAAAGCGCATGTTGTCAAATCTTGTAGCAGTAGAAAGAGAACAACCTCCTTGGTCTGATATTAACTGTAATATATAAACTGTAAAAGTGACCTGTAGTCAATGAGCCGCAACCAACTGCAGGACATAGTCCAGAGAAACCTGAAGCTGCTCCACCGCTGCTGCACAAAGTGCTGTTCATCTGTTTATTCAAAGCTCAGTGGAGCTTGACTAAAACGGACAAACCCCGAACCGGAAAACGTTACTTACACTGATGAGTCCGAGCCGCCGCTGCTACTGAGCACTGGACGACTCTTTATTCAAAGTTTATTAAGATTGAGTGTGAAGTGTGAAGCCGAAAAGATGAACGGCTCTCGTGAAATGTGAGCCACCTACAGACAGACAGAGATTTCTGGAATGATTTGATAGATATTTGTCTTTAGCCATTGCTCATAGTTATTTGTGTCTTAGAATAACATGATGTAATCAGCTTGAATCCAGGATAAAGCAACAGTCAGCCCAACTCCTGAAAATGATTAAACCAAATGCGCAGAACTGGGACTGTTTACGAACAAACAGGATAAATGAAATGCTCAATAAACTCAATAAATACGTCCTGAAGCAGCTGCGGTACAGTTTAAACTCCAGTGAAACTCACCAACTTCTCCTCTCTTCATTAATATTGAGTGTTCCCAAGTCTTTCTTCTTGTTTTTTCTTTCGTATTCTGCAGTTTGAATCTCACATCCTTGTAATTTATTCACTAAATGGCATCACGCTTAATGTGATTGGTCAGAGGTGTCGAAGTTCACCACAGAATCAGTCACTACTTCATGCCATTTATTCATGTTCAGGTATACAAAAGGGGAACAGAAGCTACACAACACACAACCACTGAGGAATTGTAGACTGCATGTGTTACACAGACAACTGCCTGTATATTCTTAAGAGATATACCTAATGAGATATACAGTAGAAACACACCATTTGGAGGAGTGGGGCAGGAAACTACAGGTTCAAGCGGCCAAATTATCCCCCAGCACTTTACTCTTTTTCCTACAGTTACCTCTCAACAACAATACCACCAGCTCCACGAGTAAACAACACATCCATGCAGCTGATTTTCTCAGCGGGCCCTCCTCCCCCGAGAGGTATTGTGTTGGAAGAGGTGTCCCGAGTAGGCGCTGAGGTGGTGTATGGAGGTGAGCATATCGGACACTTGTGCTGAGGGCTCCGGTCATTGTCCAGCGTGGACAGAGCTGGACGAGAGCCCGGTGAGAGTGGAAGGAACTAATAAGTCAGAGCCATGAGGACGGGGTTCAATGGAGACATGCTAATGTGATAAAGAGGGGAATACCTTATATGAGGTGGCACGATGCGGGGAAAGTTTATTATTGCCAACAGTAATAGTCCTGTTGAAGATATCAGGTCATTTGTTTGGTATATACAAACCCTGTACAGGAGCATTCTTAGGAGGGAATAGTGCCGGCAAGCAACAACACTTCTGATGCTTGAGTATGTTTTTTGGTTTTTTTTAAACAGCAAACTTCACTTCACTACGAGTATCATCCTAGTTGTTTACGTACAGTTGAGAGTCATGTTGCAAATGCATGATTCTAAGAGGTGTCATAAGAGGATGTATGCAGCACATCTCTGAGAGTCAACAAGGTCACTTCCACTTTTTCATGGTTTGAAAACTTGCAACAGTCAGACAATAACAAGCAGAGTTTGGTTTGCGTGGAACAATCAGAATCTCTGAATTTACCATCCAGAAATTACAATTAGCCGAGAGCTAATGTTCAATAATGAAGGGCCGTGAGAAACCACTGAAACAACATGAAAACTATCTAGTCATCACACTGATCATATTGCCAGGAAGAGCACCAAACTAGAACGGCACTCAGTGGAGCGCACACCGCTGCCAAGGCCCAACAGTTCCCTTGAGTTCAATCAAGCTGGACCAAATTGCACACACTCATAAATATCAGTCTTATACAATATGATCTCATCGAGATCCATCAAATAACCCTTGGTAAATTGGTGAAAATGTCAAAAGGTTTCACTGGGTTCACTGGGTTCTTTCTTGACCATTGTCTCCTTCCAACACGTTTGGGCGGAAATACACGTAATTGCGTAATCCTGCTGACAAACCAACCAACCAAGAAACAAACAGACAGGGGGAGAACATAACCTTTTTCCCTTCTGTTTCCCTTCTGTCTTTCTGTAACTCTCCAATGTCTTCTACTTTTATCTACCCTACGGGGACCACGCACAAACCTTATAGAATATGATATTGCAGATTGGTTTGTAGATGGGTTACTGTTTTGAACACAGCTCAACCCAGAGCATATTGGTCCCAGCTGCTCAGACAGGCAGCCCATCAATCTTTTCATGGGTTTTCAGTGTTGAGTCAGGTCATCGTACAGACATGCACAGGAAAAGAAACTTTTAAAATAGGTTATATCAGCACATAGCTGCAAATGGAAGCAGTGAACCGTATTGTCAGCTTTAATTTTGTCACAATGGTGTGACGGTATATAGTTTTATTTATACATCACTTTTGTATCGGCTCCACATCAAAATGGTTTCTGAGAAAGCACAGTACACATCATTTAGCTGCTTCTATCTGTGTTTTCCTCCAACTCTCTTGCGCTCCTCGTGCAGCCTTACGAGTATCAACATCTCCCAGACAAAACCTTCACCTGTGTGTGTCTCTCTTTTTCTTTCTCATGCTGTCCTCTTTTTCCTCTCCTCCCATCCTCACGGGCTGCTTCCCATCTCCCCCACTGATCCCATAGCCAACTGCTTCCTAACAGGAAGATAACTCCCCTGCTCTGCTGAGGAAGCAGGTGCCTCCCTATTGTTGTGGTGTGATCAGACTCTTAGATGCACTCCCACAGACCAGTAAGGAGAGTGTGTGTGTGTTTGTGCGTGCATGCATGGGTGTGTGTGTGTGTGTGTGTGTGTGTGTGTGTGTGTGTGTGTGTGTGTGTGTGTGTATCCCCCCCCCCCCCCCCAACCTGATTGATAGAGTCTGATATTCACATCCAGTCTTCCTCTGCTGGCCCAACAGAGCTGTGATTCCCCCTCTCCCTTTCTCTCTCTGCTGACCCTGTGGATGTGAACTGGTCTCTTATGGCTTTAGGAAACAACATTGGTCCAACTCCAAAGCTCTGTTGTAACTAAGTGCTTCCCTTTAGTTCAAACAGTCGCTACCGGTGAGAACACAGTCTGATGGAGGGGATCTCTTGTTACAAACTAAGGTGAAGCGTAAGTGTGTGCGTGTGATAAAATCCCTCAGGTTGTTTTGTGACTCTGTGCAAAACAGTGAAGTTGATTTCACATCTGAGCTTCAAGAGCTTCATTCTTCACCTGGTCCAGGTCTGCGCCAACATTTATTGGGACCTTTCCTGACCCTGTACTGGGCTTCATGAAAATCTGTTCTGTCGTTTTTGCAGAATCTTGCTAACTAACAAACAAGCCAACGCTCAAACAAAAGGACAGGGGTGTAAACATAACCTCCTCAGCATAGATACAAAAATAAATCTCATTTTTAAAAAGGTATTTGCAAATAATTCTGTTCTCATAACGAATCTAGATTTTTGTTTTACTGCAATTTCTTATTATCATACTCAAGTAGAAGTATAGTAAGTGCAACTAAAAACCCAAACAGGAAGTGTCAGCTTCCAAAATACAATGAGACGCAACCATTTGCTCTGCATTTAACTTCAGCACCAACACACACTGGTTGTTTTGTTACTTAAAATCCTTACTGTGCAGCCTTTGGTCTTCACTTCCTCAATAAACACTAAATTGGCTGCAAATATCATGAGTAGTTAAATCAGGTTATTGGCCAGAGGTGACTCAAGATACACAAACAGGACTGTGAGTCTTTGTCTCCTCAAGTTCAACAACAACATGGAAAATTCCCATGTTCTCTTTGTAGAAAAACTGAATCTCTTTGCATTTTTTCCAGTGTGATATGAGAAAAATAGTGTGGGTGCTTAGAAAGCTGACATTACCGAATATGTATTGTATTAACAACAGGTGTGTTGTACATGTGAGCACAACACACACACACACACACAATTGGGGTGTAGGCGTCAAACCATGTGTCATAAAGTTGAAGATGAAGATTTGACTGATACCACAGCTTTAAAGAGACAAACAGGATGTGATGTTGTGAATAACACACACTGCTGAGCGGGAGACTTCAATCACTTCAGCTAGATGCCATCTACACATTGTGACAATGTGTAACTGTACACATCATGTCCAACATCTGTGGTATCTGTGTGCAATCCAGTTTTTTTTTTTCTATCGCAAGCTCGACACATCTCCAGCAGTTTATATTTCTCAACAACAGGAGATGACTGTACTCCAACTGATTGTGTAATTGATCAATTTGTAAAAATAAAATAAAATAAGAAGAATTTAGACGATCCCATCCTGCGGTTCTGTGCTGTTACGGGAACAATCGTCATCTGACAGGCAGGATGAAAACCATGAAGCCAGGAGGCGACGATTATGTTTAACCCTGATCTTTTTCTTATGTTATGGTCTTAAACAACCACTGACAGAGTGCTATTGTGCCTTAAAGAACACATAAACACTGCAGGGATAAATAAATGCTATATTTACACTGCTTCTCATCCTCACATGAATCACCACATTCAACACATTCACCCCCTGCCTGTTGTGTCGGACAAGACTTGGAAGGGGACATACCAAACAGACACACTGTAAAGGTTTTAGACATGAGACTAAGATTTGATTTAGACTGCTGTGGGACATGGAAGTCAGGTCATAAGCCTGATTGTCTTGCAATAGACTTGAGATTTGCTCATTAACACTAACCCTATCTCAACATGAGGTTTGATTTGGATTTCAATAAATCAAGTTTTATTTGTTAGCCCATATTCACAAATCACGATTTGTCTCACAGGGCTTAACAAGGTGCGACATCCTCTGCCCTCAAAGGGACAGTTCAACCTGAAATGAAAATTCATTCATTATCTACTCACCACTATGCCGATGGGGGGGGGGGGGGGGACGTAAACAGCGTTATAGTAGAATCCAATACAACTGAAGTTACTGGTGACCAAATCTCCAGACGTAATAAAAAGAATATGAATGTCGGGGCTTGCAGACACTTGGATGACACCACAGCAGTATGGAGGCATGTTATGGTTTTCCTGTTGTTTTATCGCGTCTGAAGATTTGGTCACCAGTTACTTCAATTGGATTTTATATTGGTGGAGGTTTGTCTCACGAACGTCACTGGACATCGTGATTTAGCCTCTTTGTTTTACTTTTACGTCACTACTCTGAAAAATGATCTGCCAGCTTTTTTTTCTTCTTTCACGTACGGTGACTTTTAATAAATACTGTGCCTGAAAATCCACATGTGGCAGACATGTGGTTGCTTCATGTAGTAAAAGGATGTTGAGTACAGGCGTTGGCTCAACAGCGTTTCTATTGGGTGGAGCCCTCAACGACGACTGTGTCTAACTGAAGGTGTTTTTCTGGGTCAGCTGTCTTTGCCTGCATTCCTTGTCTCATTTCAGTGCCGGCTCTGTATCTATAAAAAATAAATCATGAATTGAATAATGGTATTTTTATTGCACTAAATTGAATTATGACATCATACATATAATTGATGGATTGTTTGTCCTCACGTGCTCAGTAACACAAACCACACGGACTGCAATCAGCACAGGAAGAACTCTTATAACCTCACAGTGGCGTTTAAGGTACTGACACAAACGTCTGCGATCAACGCATAACAATCAATGTTCCCATTTATAAACACACACACGCTCACATTTAAAGCCAGAGAACCACCAGGCGCCAGCCTGACATGTGCTTCTTCTTCTCTACTTCCTCAGAGTTTACTAAAGGCATGAATCATACAGGGCTTCGGAAAAAGCAGAAGTTCCCAAAATGGTACAACTGGGCGGCCCAGCAACATGACAGCCCAGCTTTTACACGTGATGCTGAAATGACCGATCACCTTAACAACAAGACTCCTGAAGTTTTCACATAGAAGAGAAATGAACTTTATTATAAAGTGCAAGTTCATTGGGGAGATGTGACACATAATTGATGTACTTCAGATTCGCTAAATGTTTTGCTGTTTATCAAGTGTTTGTAATTTTCGGCCCACAGAGCCGGATCCCCCAAAATCTGATTGGCCCCTGAAGTGCCCCTGTCCTGTCAGAAGTCTTTTACTTTTACATGCTTTTTTTATTCATAAGCCTTTTTGAAGAACACAATGTACTTAAGGAACAATTCTCAGAAAACATTCAATGATGTGGGACTTTGCTCAAAGCTACAGGGCTAACAGTAAACAAGGAATGACTTAATACTGAATCAGGAATTGTGCTGAGATGTTGGACAAATAATTGTCCGCTCCTAATTGACAAATATCCTAGATTGGCCACGGTCTGTCCATAAAGAAGAGATTCAAACAACCTTTACTTCGGAGCAATCAGGAGCAAACATCAGTTTAAATGTAACAGTACTAATAATGTGACACTTTAATCTTAATATATTGTTTGGCCATATCACCCAGCTCTAACTGTGATGCTGACTGATGACAGAAGCTTTCACATTGCAGAGAAATGAACTTGGATATTATGAAGGACATTAAAAGACAACATGAGATGGAGAGAGGACTCTGACAAAAGCAGCTATGAAGACCAAAGTGCCCGATATAGACATTTACCAATATATCAGATAGACAGATGAAGCTGGAGGACATTGACAATATCATTATATCCTCTCTGACATTTCATATGAAAGCAATATTAGACACATATTAAGGCTACAAACTGGATATCTGTTTAAACACACAACCAGGTGATGCATGTGCACCAGGTCTGTCTCGTATGCACTTTACAGGACAGGATTCTTCTTTTTTAGGGTGTATAAGTGTGACTTTGTTTTCTATTTTTAACATTTAACTCTGTTTTTAATTTATTTTTGCCCTGAAAAGCACTTTGTAGTGCTCTTTTCTGTGAATAAACATGAACTAAACTTTACTTACTGATAGACATTTATGAAACAGAATCAAAGAAAGCAAACTATCCGCAGGTATCTCTCGCTCTCTCTGTCTGACACACACAAACACACATACCCTTCAAAATAAAATGCACCTGTTAACTGCCTTCCTCCTCTTACCTGCAGTTCACTGGCCAACATCCATGCTTTCCCTGTGCGCGTCTCCAAAGTCTAAAGAGTCCAAGGCCAAAAACGCGTCTCCGGTTCGGTGCGTGTGCCATTCATCCAGTGATCTGTTCATCCATTCATCCATTCATTCATTCACCGCGCACATCACGGTTTAACAGACGAAGCCACATCCTGGGCGCAGCAGAGTTGCCATCATCCGCAGTCTCTGCTCGTTGAAGCTTCTGTTGCGCACAAACACGCCTGCGCTGCGCACATCACAGCCGCTCACAAACAGGAAGTGTATGAGAGAAGTGCATGTGAGCACAAAGAGGGAGGCTGCTGGTGTGCGTGGGTGCGTGCGTGCGTGCGTGTGCATGTAGGTGGGAAGTGTTTCTGCGTGCGTGTTTGGAGAGGCTGCATGTGGATTTTGAAGGGATGTTGGTCCCTGAAAGGAAGTCATCTGTTTGACATGTTTATTTTCAGGAGTGAGTAAAGTGTCTTTGTTTGGAATAAGATGCTGTGGCTTTGTTTATTATCGTTGGTGCCACTTCTATAATACACTTCTATAACTTATATTATTAAATGCTGTTGATCAATTTATATTGTGATAATTATTGATAGGCCTATTGGTTTATTCCCCAGCTTCAGGTCCAATGCATTCTCTTTTGTCTTTTCTTAACTGGGACTCATCTATATTTCCAAATCAGTGACGCAAAAATGAACAAAGTGTCCATTATTGTTTTCTAATATTTGTATTCAGCTAAAAATAAAACCCATTAATGTAGCGAATGTTGTAAATGCATCCAGTGTGCTACTGTAAACAGCAAACTGTTGCAGAAAGGCTTTTATTCTGTGCCAATAATTGTATAAGCAGATGAAATTCAATGAAGTATACATAGCAAAATCGTTTGAGCCCAGGTTTGGCCCACATCCCACATCTGGCCCACATACTGCATGGAGTGGTCCGCTCCTGTTTGCCAGATCTGGGCCTCAAGTAAGCCATGGCAATACCGCATGTCAACCAAAGGTGCCAAAGGTGACCCACCTTTGTTTTGGGACTTTGGGCCACATTTGCTATTTTCCAAGTGGGCTCACATCCATTTTTTCTAGGCCACAAAAAGGCCCGAATTGCCACATCATTGCCTGAAGTGGCCCACATGCGTATGCTATCTGTGTGTTAATATTAATCTGTGGATACACATAGGACTTTCAAAACTTCTCTCTGGATCGATAAAGTATTTACTTATCCCAGAATAAAGTCATCCTTTGTCTTAATTTCCTGTAGTGTTTGTGATATCTATATCTACATCTATGTGCTCTGCCTGCAGCCCCCTCTGTAAAGGAAACACTGACCTTACTTCCCCCTCCTGCTTTGCCTGTGATTTACATTTCATACACTTGTGACTGTGAATTCCCCTTCTCATTATGAAGGGAGGGAGATGTGGTGTCAAGCTATAAACAACAGTGACAGTCAACACCAGCAGTATATCAGCTCAGACTCAACACTCCAACCTGTTTACTTACAATAAACCTTTACAGAACTGGTTTGAATGGTCACACTTTACATTGTGGTTTCTAAATGACAATATAATTCAACAGTGCTTCAAGGGGATCTTAATAAGTCTTTAATGTAATCTTGATATCCTATGTTTGATTTAGATTTTTTAAGAAATGCAAAAGTCGCACAAACTTTGTGTTTAGGTTCTCCTTTACTTTCCTCTCTCCATTTATGCTTTCTTTCTTATTTCATTTACCTCTTTCTCTTTCCTCTCATCTCTTTCTTCAATCACTTTTCTGCCTCCGTTCTTTTTTGTTCATCTTTTCTCATTTTGGCCTTCTCTTTTGAACAAGCTCCTGAAAAAAGACAGAGAATGTATATTCTGTATATTTTCAAACTTAAACAAGTTGTTATAATCCAACAAATCAAGATCAAAATGATCAGGTGACTGAAGCTCCAAGTTCAGTTGTTTCATTCGATTTCTCTGTTCCTCCTCCTTCTAAAACCACGAGGGTCTTTCTTTGGAGCTCCTGTTTCCTCTTGACGCTCGTCTTCTTCCAGAGCTGTAAGGTTTGATTGTCCACTCATCCTGGCTCTGGATGCTCTCCTCATCTTTCTGGCTCAGCTTGGCAATGTCGACCAAAGTCTTCACCTCAACGCCCTTGTTGCTCTTATGACCATTGTCTCTCTCTCCCAGGTCTGGTTGATTCTGTCGTCCTCTTCTTTCCAGAAGCAGTGACACCTTCTGTCTCCACCTGCTGGACATGCAGAGTTTCTCAGAGCGAAACCTATTTTCTCTCCATTTTTGGGGGTTTCTTATTGGCTCCTGCTGACTCCAAAATCATCATCAGTTTGTTTGTTTATTCTTGACTGAATAAGAGGAAAACCAGAATGAAACTGAGGTAAAACACAAGTAGAGTGAGTTTGATACGGAAGTTAGGGACGAGGTTAACAAAGAACAGGACCATAGACAAAGGTGGACAAAGAAACTAAATGTTCAGAGTTGCAAATCTGATTTAAAAAACTAGACTGCATGAAATTAAAAGAACCACAGAAAATTGAGGGGTAAATGAACAGATCATAAATGTCCTGTCTTTGTTTGACAACATGGAGCTTTACTATATATAGACATGTTTTCTACACGTCTCCCCACGATTTCTGCGAAGGCTGCAGGAACTGCAGAAACCAGCTGATGGTCCAAAGGCTGCTTCTTTTGTTGTTAAGACTTCCATGCAGATTTATTTTATTTTCTAATTTCACTTCTCTAATTTGATTTCCTCTAGATGATTTCTAGATAAGGGAAGTCATGGCATTTCATAAAATTAGATTAGACCATAGCAACTGCTGTGTTTGTATGGTTTTGCAGCAGGTTAGGTCATTTGTTAACTTCAGCCCTCTCCACTTGCCCTTAACTCCACCCTGTACAGTTTATTCACCTAAAGATCGACATGTATAAGCAGTGTATCTCCACACAACACATGAAACTGTTTTCATTCTTCTTTCTCTGTAAGAGCAGATATGAAGCAAATAACACAGAAATAGAGAAGTGGAACAGAGCAGTGGCTGAAGGACTGATTATATTCATCATTGTTATTCATAAGAGTTTCTAAGAATGACTGTGACTTCAGGATTGCTTTGCACATAAAATCTATTAAACACTAGATCAGGCTCTGTGAAATAAAATGTATTATTGCTATTTATGATTTAAGTAAGACTTTAGTTTTTGTTAAAAACATACAGTAGTTGTTTAACCATAATACAAACCAGCTCTCCACCTCACTGCTCACACATACCAGTACACCCTTATCTGAAATAGAAAAGAAAAGAATACAATACAATTTTGTCTTTATACAATGAAATTATGAGTGCTACTCTATCCTGGTGCGTACAATTTTAATAGTAAACAATTTAAGTATATTATACAAATTCTAAACATATGTAGGTCAAAAACATCTCCTTCTCTCGTCTCAGAGGAAATGTCAGAATTGATCTAAGCGGTCAGATTCTATTATTTACACCTGTAGAAGACAATCGTCTTCATTCTCATTGAATAAATGTCGTAATGCCTCCACCGCCTGGGAGAATATAGCCTACACTGTAGGGCAGCGTCCTTTTACTGTAGGGCCTACAGTGAAAGGACGCTGCTCTCTGCACTTCACTGAGCTGGCTTTTCCTCCTCTGGACACAAGATGGCGCTGTTACTCGTGCGGCCAGCCTGCAACAGGTCTGCTGGAGTAGCAGCTGCGCCAGGATGGGGATGAGGGATGAGTCCCGCAGAGGAGCGAAGTCATGTGGTGCGCAAATGTTTTTCATTTTCATGTCTTGGTGTCTTTTGCATGCGAGTTTAAAGCTTTGGGTTCATT
The DNA here is from genome assembly GCA_026259375.1 of Verasper variegatus. NCBI lineage: Eukaryota > Metazoa > Chordata > Actinopteri > Pleuronectiformes > Pleuronectidae > Verasper > Verasper variegatus. The sequence goes on along the minus strand of CM048044.1, from coordinate 13,848,653 downwards.
TTCATATAACTGGCCTCTAATAGAATAAATCCTAAAACTATCTTGCAGTTTGGGGTTTCTTCAGTTTGGACACAGAATTGCTTAAGATGTGATAGTTTTCACTCAAGTTGCCTTTTGAGTAAGTAAACTCCACATTGAATTGTCTATGATAACCTTATTTAAAGGATTCCCATCATAGCCTATATTAGCTGATGGACAGTAGGTCTACTTATATCATTTATGTTGCTCTAATGACAACCTCCTTTTTTTAAGATAACATCCCTGAGGTTTAAACTTGTGGTTGGTATATAGGTCACATTTTTACATTGTCCTCTGAGAGGCCCCTGCAGTTAGGTTTAGTGGCCCATGTAAATTCCAAATAACAGTCTTACTGAAGAGTGACAGTGTCATAGTTTCACATTTATCACCAGGATGCAGCAAAACTTTCTGCCTCATAAGATTGTTTCGCAGCTGTAGCCCATTGGCTACCTGCCACCACATCATTTAATAAGCAAACCATTAAAACTGCTGAAATTATCATTGTTCTGTAATATGCCAAATAATATTTTTTGCTTGATGTTCTGGTCACATGCTGGAGAATGAAACTACACCATCAATATTTACCCCAGTTATTGTTGTGTCTCTTTTTTGTTACACAAATGGTTGATTGGGCCTCATTTGCTTCTCCCCCCCCCCCCCCCCGGTGCGTCAATCTTCACACCGATTCGCCACCAGTGGATGTCGTTGTTCCGCCCCATGGTGTCACCCCCTCTTCAAGATGAGCTGACCTAAAGCGGTGCCAAGCGAGATCTGATCCGAGGAGGGAGGGAGGGAGAGAGAGAGAGAGAGAGAGAGAGAGAGAGAGAGAGAGAGAGAGAGAGAGAGGTTGTGAAAAGAGCGCCAGGAGGAGTGGGACTTGCTATTAGGACACCAGCGACTCTTAAATCCAGCCGCTCCTCCTTTTTTACGCAGGAGATTTGAAGAAACAAACAAAAACAGGAGGAGCAGTGATAGAGAAAAGTAGACTTCCACCTTTTTTATTTCATCTCGGGTAAAAAAAATGGTTTTATAGATTCTTTTTCACAAAACCTGACGTTTGTGTGGATGATCCTTAGAATATATCAATGACAAAAAGGCATGCGTAAAAACCTTTGCTCCTTCTTTGTTTTGAGCATGTTTCTGAATTTACAGGATCAACAAGCATTCTCTCTCTCTCTCTCTCTCTCTCTCTCTCTCTCTCTCTCTCTCCCCCCTCATGCTCACCCTCTCCTCTTCCTCCAGCAGGCAGAGGCACTTTGGACACAGAGGGACCTACACCATGAGAAAGGCTGCGGATGTTGCGCTGTCTGCGCTGCTCATCCTGGCGCTGTCGTGCCGGTGCGTCCTCGGCGGCTACGGGATGAGCCTGTTCGCGGCGCAGACCTCCCCGCCGGACCCCTGCTACGACGAGCACGGCAACCCGCGCCGATGCATCCCGGACTTCGTCAACTCCGCCTTCGGGAAGGAGGTGAAGGTGTCCAGCACCTGCGGGAAGACGCCCGGCCGCTACTGCGTGGTCACATCCGCGGAGAAGGGAGACGAGAGGACCAGGAACTGTCACTCCTGCGACGCCTCGGACCCCAAGAAGTACCATCCTCCGGCGTACCTGACGGACCTCAACAACCCGCACAACCTTACCTGCTGGCAGTCCGAGAACTTCATCCAGTTTCCGCAGAACGTCAGCCTCACTCTGTCCCTCGGGAAGAAGTTTGAGGTCACCTACGTGAGCCTGCAGTTCTGCTCGCCCCGACCCGAATCCATGGCCATTTTCAAGTCCATGGATTACGGTAAAACGTGGGTGCCCTTCCAGTTTTACTCGACCCAGTGCAGGAAGATGTACAACAAGCCCAACAGGGCCGTGATCACGAAGCAGAACGAGCAGGAGGCCGTGTGCACGGACTCCCACACCGACATGTACCCTCTGACCGGCGGGCTCATCGCCTTCAGCACGCTGGACGGGAGGCCGTCTGCGCACGACTTCGACAACTCCCCGGTGCTGCAGGACTGGGTGACGGCCACGGACATCAAGGTCATCTTCAGCCGGCTGCACACGTTCGGCGACGAGAACGAGGACGACTCGGAGCTGGCCCGGGACTCGTACTTCTACGCCGTGTCGGACCTGCAGGTCGGCGGGAGGTGCAAGTGCAACGGGCACGCGTCCCGGTGCGTAAAGGACAGGGACGGGAGCCTGGTGTGCGAGTGCAAGCACAACACGGCCGGGCCGGAGTGCGACAGGTGCAAACCTTTCCACTACGACCGACCGTGGCAGAGAGCCACAGCCCGGGAGGCCAACGAGTGTGTCGGTAAGTCCACCCACTGTCCCCCTCGTCCTGGAGCCGCCTGGCACGGAGGATGCATTTTATTTGTTCTGGTTGATCCCGAGATAAACTGTGAAATATATCAAAAACAAAACGAAGCGTTGTTCGGTGGAAAGACGGAGGATGATGTAAAATTTGGCGAGACAGAAACATGCGTTTAAAGGTCTTTTGGATGCGAATGAGAAAGACAATAATTATACTCTATAATTGTGAATAATTATAATAATAATACCGTTAGGTTTCACGACTAATCTGGGAGTAATTTTACAAATTCCTCTCATTAAACTCAAACTTTCCCTTCAAACCGAACCGCAGCGAAGCCCCATTTCCCCCGTGATATTGTGGCGCAATTTTGAAAATGAAGATGTAATTTAAAGAGTGTTTGGTTTGATCGATGTAATTTAGTTTGGTGCAGGCCATGATGGAGGCGTTTAAAACCACATCCAACGAGACCACAGAGTCTAATCATTCACAGGAAGAGCTCCACTTCACTGCTGCATTAAAACCATACCTTCCTTTATTTGCAGTCTATTTCATATTTTATTCATGATTAACATTTTAGTTGTCATTGAAATATTCAAATAGAAATGTTACAATTTCATTGATAATACAATTAGAAATAATTTTAGTTTGATATATTATTGCAATTTGGAATTTGTTTTGTATTTGTTATTATATTCTTAAATATTCAAATTAAACAAATACAAAAATTACTCCAATAATGCATTAATTAGGCTTTAAGGCCTGTTAATTAAATATGATTAATAATTAAAATGTGGATATTCACTAACGTAAATGGGCTGATGATCAGGCCAAGGCAAGAATAAGTGGAACACAGTCAGAGAAATGGACACACATGGACACACATTCATGTAAAATATAGTATTATCTGCTCTAAATAAAATAGGTGTGAAAATTATTTTAAAGTCAAACATCTGCACATTTTTTGAACATAGTCTACTTATGTTGCTGAACTATGTGCGTGATAACCGGCACGTTTATCCAACTGTGCAGTGATCAAAGTAGTGTCAGTGGTTTGTTTTATTACCACTTGGCACATAAAGATTATATTGGCTGCAGATTACACACACACACACTTAAACACACACACACAGCACAACACGGAGCCACTAGTCATACAGAAACCAGACTGACAGATTAATGAAATTACTGAATTATGTTTGCTGTAAATTTTGCAGTGAGATTTGGACAAAAGTGAGATTGGGAGTTTTGTTGAAAAGTCAGAGCCCCTGGTTGAATTCTATATTTTAGTGTTCTTCTCATCTTTCTTTTATTATACTTTTTGGGCTGAAGGCCTTGAAGAAGTTCCTTCCTCCACGTTGCAGAATAACACAGAGCTGCAGTAATTTGATGTTTACGCGACTCCTGCTGACAAGGTGTACAACAGTTTAGAGAAACAGGAGGAGAGACGGTGAGAAGTTGATGATACAGAGGCTGAAACTCAAACCTCAGTGACTCCACACAATCACAGACACGGTCATCCTGCAGAAATCAATTCAGATCCCCTATTCTGTTTTTTTCCATGTTGCTGCAGGTCTGCAGGGAGCGAGGCTCTATATAGTTTGACAGCCGCAGCACATGTCAGCCACGTTGACACGTAGCAGCTGTTGAAAAGGTTTTTGTTTGCCGGTGTTGCCTGTTTCTAAAGGCTCAGAGACGTTCTGACTGGCAGATGTGAATGTGCCGCTAAATCAACAGGAGCGGTTCGGTGGAAATATTCACATTCTATACTGTGTGACTGGAGAGGCCCAATGTGCTGCTAAAGAAAGCAATGAAACCAACAGTGTGTTTTTATACCCTGTAAATTGTTCTTATCATCAGGTAACAAATTGACTGCTTGCTTGTTTCGTACGGAGGCCATTCAACCCTACTGTTTGATCTCTCTCCTCATTACTCAGCTTTTATTTTAAAACAAGTCACATGTAGTTGATCCCCTAATATACAATTTCATCGATTTTATGTAGCTGTATAAAAATTCTAAATCCTTCACAGAAAGAATGCAAAGGAAAGAAAGACGCTTTTTTTATTTTTTTAAATTAATGTTCGAAAAACGCTGTTTAGGCTCAACTCTTAAATTCACATATATGAACTGACTTTTACAAGCATCTCTGACGCTTAAGCTTTTAACCAGACCAGCTCTCATTTGGTACGTCTCACACAGGAGCCTCAAAAGTCACTTCCATGCTGTTGTCAGAAAGAAACTAAGTTCATGACATTGTGCAGGCTATGGAAATGTTGGAAATGTGCGTGAATCACAGTTTTAGTGACAGTGAACGACGAGCGGGTTGCAGTGGGTCGAGTTTAGTGATCAGACTGAAATCTGAGCGTGTGTTACGGCACCCCACCTTAAATACAGCACGCTCAATGTCACTGGACTCTCATAAGGATGCAGTCATCAGAAAAGTGTTCAATAAAAGGTCTGGCAATGTGAAGGGAACTGACGCGAGCTGCAGACTCCTCGGATATTCCTTTATTCTCCATTTCTTCTGAAAAGCAACAAGGAAAAAAACCCTCAGACCTGTCTCTGTTTTCATGTTGAAGTGCACTTTCCCGATTACTTCCATCTGGATATTAAAGGACGCTCATGTTCCTGAGTGTGTGCACCTCAGTCCATTTGGGTTATTGACTCCCCGCAGCCAAGGGAAAGCTTCTAATTCAAATAGTTGCTGTGCCACAGGCACAAACATGTCTCAGTGTCAGTTTAGAGGTGGTAATCGGAGTTTGCAGCAAAGCTAGAAGGAGCTGTTGCTGTTTATGGAAGCACAATGGCCTGTCAGAATGCCTCACTGGTGTAATGTTGCCTCAAGTCAAACATGGCCCCAGCGCACTTACCAGAAATGCCAATTGCAATATTTGACTGTTACTGTTGACTGCAAAAAAACTAAACTTGACTTAATAATTAACATTTTACTTTCTGGCATGTATCTCTTGCTACACACAACAATGGATACTGCACCTTCCTTTGCCACCATTTTCACAAGTTTGACACTACTCTGGGGGTCCCCTGCCTTTCTGCTGCGTAGCCAAGATGGCGAACATTGAGGGTGAGAAGTCAGAGTAAGTTATTCAAAGTTTTTAGTGTTCGATGTTGGTACATATAGTGCATCTTGCAATACAGAAGTGTGAGTGTGGATGTAACGCAAACTGACACACAGAAATTGTTTCACCTACAGTAGGATGAGTACAGGCCGCCAGTCAGCGAGTGTGTTCGTTCCATGCAAATGAACCATAAACGTCATTTTTTTTCATATCCCCTCGGTCACCCAGTTTCAGGCTTGTGCAGTTTGCTGGGTGTGATGGGTGAAAGTAAAAGAGGTGAAAGTGTCTTGAATAATTCAGGAAGATTAGGAAGACAGCTTGAAGGCATGCAGAACGACAGAGGCTGCCGAGAGAGGCCTGGGGACGGAGGGAGGGGCTGGAGATGGAGCAGGACGACAATAGTGAAAATGAAAGAGATGCACGTAAGTGTGTGTGTGGGGGGGGGGGGGGGGGCGGAATTTGCACGATGAGGAAAATGTGTGTGAGACAGACGATTGGGGTGATAAAGGGGCAGGAGAGTGACACTTCCATGGCCTGTGGGCCAGCTCAGCATTTCTACAATTATCTTTTTTTCAAAGTGTCACTTATTGGGCTGCTGAGAAAGGAAGGAACTTTTTTCTTCCTATCGTTCAGAATTTATTTTTACTGTAAGTAACTTGCCACTAAATTCTCCCCAACCTGCCATACCTGTTTTGACACGATTTGTAAAGATCTGCTGCTTGTTCTGCCTCATTATATCACAATCTACGCAGCAGGGAGCACGGAGCGCGCTCAAATGCTCCCAGGTGCCGTTCACAGGCGTCTGACTGACAGGAGTAAACACGCGGCGCAGCAAAACGCTGACATGGTTGATTTGAAACCCATTAAAATAATTGAGATTTAAAGCCACAAACACTTGTGTCGAAAAGAAATTGAAAGTACTTTTCACGAATTGTGGCATGTGGGTGTGTTTCCAATCTGAAATCGTTATGAGTAAAAAATCCTGAATAGGTTTTCTGAATGCACCGATAAGACGTAAATATTAACTCAAACAAAATGTTCCAGCAAACATATGGCAAACACTTAAAAGCAGATGTGCCGACATACTGAGGTTTGGTGGTGTGTTTTTCTTATTCTCGTGGATTACTGCCCAAACCTTAATGAGGTTTCAGATCATACCAGAACTACATAAGTGGAGTTTGATAGCAGCAACAGTAGATTTTAAGTTTCCCGAACAGAATGTAAAAGAAAATGTGTTGCTAACCACATGTGCACCAACTTAGAGAAGGTAGAAATGTAATAGACACCTGTTGTATGAGCTGTTTGCAGACATGAACTCAGCCGTTGCCTTTCACATGTGAAGAACGCAGCAGGAGATTGTCCAGGTCAGACACCGGACACAACCGGAACATTTACAGAACATTCAGGTGAGGGGCGGGGCATGGGTAGAGTCTGCAGGAGGCAGGACTTATACATTTGTGACGTAAATAAATGCGAACTTCGGTCCACTTCAGTCTGATAGCAGCTATAGAGGTGGCCCAGTCTGCCACAGATAGAAAATTGTAAAGATATGTTTCTGTTCAACAACCTTTGATTTATGGCTGGGCCATATGTTCTCTCACATTTTGTAGAGTGTGGATTTTTCCTCTCCGATTAGTTTAGCTCTCTTTGTTTCTGTGTTTGGAGGTGTGCTGATAATGACAGCACCTGTAATCGTACTTGTCACGTGTGCATCCTCCCAGCTTTGTTTGAACACAGTAGTGGTGCCTTTATTTCAAACTGCATGAAGTCAGATGGAAAAACCGAGATGTTCTACGACCTCTCGTCAGGTGTCTCCTCGCTGTCATGTTTGTTTGGTGCCTCCCAGACACGACTGAAGGGTCTGGTTAATGTTTGAGCTGCTCACCGTGCTCCTTTCATCTTCAAAGGTGCCAGCAGGATGTATTGTTGGTCCCGGTCACGGCAAACAAAGCTGGGAATAAACTAACTGAGCAGATTTGCACTTTGCACTGTCTCACTACTTACTCCTCACCTTCACTTCTTGAGTGAGCGCTCGTTCCACTGCCATACACACCTGTAGGCATGTGCGCATGCATGCACGCACGCATGCATACACACACACACACACACACACACACACACTCGTATTTCTTCAGCTCTTTGGTCACAAGTTCCAACAGGGAGTAATGGCCTTTCTCTCTTAACAAGAACCGCTTCTCCTGAGCTCTTATCAGTATTTATGACTCATTTTATAAACCGCTGCAAAAATAAGTTGTGCACGGCCCAGACGACCGGCTCACTCTTTCGTTGTTTCAGATGCCTGTTATATCTCTCAAACATGACTATCATGTAAGGCTAAAAAATAACTGTAAGCAAACACAAGACAAGCAGAAGAGATACGAAGATACATGAGAACGTACAGTGAGAAGGGAGAAATTATGACAAACTTCTCTGGAAGCATGTTGTTGATCACAGGAGCCTATTTATTTCGGTACGTGTGCTGAAATGTCCACATGTAGCCGCCGCCCCTGCGGTCTCATGAAAACTTGGAGCATGGGTTGTTTTTGTGAGTGTGTGCCAGGTATTTCAAAGGTGGTTGCATTTAAAATTGAAGGAATTGGAAGTTTAAACTTTCAGCCTTGGTTAATATTCACAGCTGTCACCGTGCTAAAGGACCTTCCAATGGGCCAGCACAGTTCATGAGCTGTACAGCCACATGATAATAAAACAGTGTTTAAACATAGGGTTGGTTATTTGTTTCTGAAGCACTTTTTATCCTGAACTCCTCATCACATCCTGATAGCCATCAATAAATAAAGTCGTCTGAAAATACTTAGACACAGGACTGTAATAAACACGACCAATCATTTCATTTGACACTATCCGTCCTATGTCATATGTTCTGGGGCGTAGTTTTGACGAGATGGCTGATGGGAGAGGGATGGTTGTATCCGTTACAAGTTTTCAAAGTGTAGCCTGCTCTTGCTAGCTTCCCCAGCATTACCAACACCAGCTTAAAGGGTGATTGGCTGCAAATAGAATATAAACAGTCCTCTTGGACCAGAAATAGTCTATAAGTCTGCGTAAGTGGACAATAAAACCATTACATTTGGAGGACTTTAATAAAACTACGGCTTTGAGCACTTCTGCGGCCAGATGCAGTGCAATCACAGCAGTGAGATCATTCACAATCACAGCACTTGATTGAAGCAATACATGTGACATATAATGCAGATAGTGTTGAAGCGCGGGAGATCTTGAAGCCATTAATGTCAAGTGTTTGGCAGCGGCTCATTGTGAGCTGGACTTTTGGAGCTAGTTGTTTCTTGTCATGACGCCTGTTCAAGAAACCTTTCATTTTTCATGGAATTTCAGTTTTGCACAGATTATAAATCCTGACAGGCCTTTGAAGTGTGGGAATGAGTTTATATATGTAAAAAACTAAATGTCTCAGGATAATATACAGGCAGGTTGTAATGTCTGCATCTGGATTTGAGCTGAGAGAGAAATACAAGCAGCGCTGCAGCCATTCATACAGCTAATCCACACTAGATCTGTAAGTGTGCATCTTGTCCAGTAGTAGTCTCAAGTGGAACAAGATCATTTTCATTCCGATCCATTTTACTGCCTTTTGATGACGCTAAGGTTTCCCTTCTCGGGGTGATGAAATATGTTCGGTTGTCAGAAAAAGACTAAAATCCCTCCTGAAATTTCACAGCCTGTGAGTCTGTTGTTCAATTCAGGGTCCTTTGGGCAAAGTGAACATTTCTGTGGCCGCGGTTTCATTACATTGCTTTGGCTACGATGTGTAATGCAACACAGATCCCGCTCACAGCGCGAATCCGCATTTTTAGCCAGCATCATGAATGTGTGTGTGAGTGCGTGCAGGTCTCGCACCAGGAGTGGAACCTCACCCGTGGTTGCTGAGAAACGGTTTGGTAGGAAGCCATATTGCGTTGCTCTTTTGGCCTCTGGCCTGCGCTCACTTCCTCTTGTCACCCTCACTGGTGCTTGAACTCGACTTTATTATGTCAATGTCTAAGAAACTCAGATCATCACTGGTATCATCATCCTCATATTTATTATAATCTGAATTATTTCCATTACATACTGCTCACTGGCGGACTTAGCATTTTTCTAAATCAGGGGCCATAAAGATGCACATTAAAGTGATTCCTCATGTACAATTGAGCGAAGCCACACATCTTCCTTGTTCAAGCACATATTGTGAACTTCAAAAAAAGCATAGCAAGATAAAAAGTCTAATTATCATCATCATAAAAAACAGAAGAAGAAAAACTACTGACAGGAGTCAGACAGGGGCAAATCAGATTTCAGCAGGGGGCCTGTGTCGCTCCACCACCATTCAAACACACAACTCAACAAGTTGCCCGTCATGTTTAACTCTCACAGCAACAGATGGAAACAAGCCTGAATGGAGACCTGTCTCCGTTGTGTCTGTCTTCGCTGTACTGTATTCTTTCTATTGCTGTGTGTGTGTGTGTGTGTGTGTGTGTGTGTGTGTGTCTGTGTGTCTCTTCATCTTGTCTACCAGTGGTTATTTACCCAAACAGTAATTCTGTCCAAGACGTGAGCAGCTATTCGGTGCCTGGGGAGACATCTGTTAATGAATTAATTAGTGACTTGATGCCGCAGTGAAAGCTGAGGGAGGATCTGTGGGTTTGGCATCAACCACGCGATGAGTGTGAGAGAGAGACAGAGCGAGACAGAAAGAGAGAAAGAGGTGTTTTGTGTGTAATGGAAAGGTTTGGCTTGAGTGGGGACCAGATGATTAGGGGTAATTAAAACCCACGCCAGACAACATCAGCGTATGTTCACACATTAGACACAACACACTCCAGTGCATCACTCGTCGGCTCTATAAAACACAGCCTGCCTGTGTCTCGTATATGCGGAGCTGCCACATTTACACAACGTAGAGTAAACCCTGTCACACGGGGGGGGGGGGGGGGGGCTTATCAGGCAGGACACAGTTTGTCAAAATGAACAGCAGAAAAAGTTTTCATGTCAGGTTTCTGTCGTTAACTGGGAGTTTGCGGATGCGTGATAATAAGTTAACCCTAACCCTACCATTCAGAGATTTCATATTTTTTTGCTGTCAATGTGAAAGTGCTAAATAAAACCTAACGTTACTGCACACAGCAGAAAAGTTCAATAACGCAAAAGCCAGAATCATTTGGAGATGTCAAACATTGTCTTACGTTGAAGGCACAATCAGTTATTTGAGCTATTTGAAGTGACATCACTCGAGGCAATCTGTCAGACTTCCTCCGAGGCTTCGTACGACTTTCTTCACATGTGCAGTCGCACCCCCCAAGACCTAAACAGACTTTGATATGTAAAAGTGGTTCCACCAGTTTCTGCACGAGCTAGCATCACTCATTCATGCAGTCATCAGGTCTGAAACACGCCGTTAGCACGATCCTGAGTCACTGCTGTCATAAACAGAGCAGAGTGTTCACTCTTGTTAACAGGGGGCCATAAAGGGACCGGTAAACAGGGTCGGAAAACACAGTGTTAATGTGCATGTGTGAGAGAGAGAGAGAGAGAGAGAGAGAGAGAGAGAGAGAGAGAGAGAGAGTGCATGATTACGTGCATGTGTGTGAGGTGATGAGTGTGCTGGCATTAAAGCAGTGAGTGTGTGTGTAGGTGTATGTGAGACCTGATCCCGAGGCCAGCGGTGCTGTAGAGCATCAGGGCTGATGACCTCAGCACCTCTGTGTGGCGGCAGGTTACTGCACAAGAGGGGGGGCGAGTGCCAAAGCAAACTCAAATTTGGAGGCCACGACAGAACGAGCCAGAAAGGTAGCAAGAAAGAGAGAAAGTGATTTTAAGTGGAGAATGGCGTTCTCCTGCTCGGTGCACTGGCCTGCGTCTTGCACTGATTTCGTGAAGTGGATTCATATTCATGAGACTAACAGTAAAACCTTTGCATGTTTCATTCCTTCTCGTACTTTCACAAAGACATCACAACACGTTCTGAAGCTTGCAACATGTGCTGCGACATTACACTGCAATTCCCAAAGTCTGTTCACACTTTGGAATGAAAGCCTTGGCAAAGCTTGTTACAACAAATTCTGTTGCTGTAGCTGATAGCACAACAACAATAAAAAACAGACACTCGCATCTGTCTGTGTGAGGGAGATATAAAAGAGAAGGAGGCTTTTGTATTTGCCGCAGCTCAAGGTGAAAAATCCTGGCCAAATCCTGCCTGTCGACAGTCACACCGCTCGCCGACAGGACCACCTAGCACGAGCGTGAGCACATCAGGCCCGAAGCAGGGGTCCTTAACACTCACAGCTATCGACGATTAATAGCGGGATGAAGTTACACCCCTGCACAGCAGCCTGCTGCGTAGATCAGAGCGCCCCCGCTGTTCCTGTGGCGCACTGTCGTCATCTGAGTGAACTGCAACCAGCTGGAATCTGCCTCTCAGGAGTAAAGTGTCTGCAGCGGTTCATTTTCAGACTGAAGATGCAAATGAAGCCACAGACCCACAATTACTCTTAACTAATATTGGATGGAGAGGATTAAACTTTAATGTGTTAAATTCTGTCTTTTTCTGCATGACGCCCCCTCTCTCTCTCTCTCTCACACACACTCACATACACACACAGTCACAGAAAGCACCTGTGACAGATCAAGCAGTCGAATAATTTTCATTGTGCGTCAAATATGCTCACAGACTGCCAAAGAAAAAACCTTCTGGAATTCGTCTTGTGTATGTGTGCGCTGTTAAATAGCTGAAGGTGATTTATCACCAATGTCTTTGTCTTTGCCATATAAGTCATGGCACAGACTTTGTGTGTGTGTGTGTGTGTGTGTGTGTGTGTGTGGCAGCCAGCAGGTCACCAGGGGTTTGTAGCCACGGTCGTCATGGATGCCAGCAAGTCACAATTGTGTAAGTGTGTAAGTGTGTGTGTGTGTGTGTGTGTGTGTGTGTGTGTGTGTGTGTGTGTGTGTGTGTGTGTGTGTGTGTGTGTGTGTAAGGGGGCTGGTGATTGTTTAAATAACCAACAGTAATACAGGCAGACGAGAGACAAACATCAGTTCTGTATCTTTGCTCTTCTCACGGAGGAGGCCGCCTGTCGGACCAAACAAGATGGAGAATAAAGCTGCGTTCACAGCGGTTGCACAGAGTGATCTCAGTCAGCAGAGGTCAGCACAAAGTGGTCAGATTTGGCAGTGTGGCATCATTTTTGTCGTTAGGGTCTTGGCTGTAAAATCTTGACAATCCCAAATTAAATATTTCATTCGGTGCTCAAATGTACTTCTGTATTTTCACTGAAAACACACATTTCAGTGGTGACTGGTGTTTGTGTGTGTGTGTGTGTGTGTGTGAGAGAGTGTGTGTGTGTGTGTGAGTGTGTATTTGTTTGCTTGTGTGAAGTGGAATGCAGACTTATGAGGGGGCACTCGGGGGGAAAGTTTGCGGGGTCATCTCAATTTGCCAGGGGTGATCCCGGGTTAATCCATCACTCATTAGCTCTCACAGATAAGACACATTAGTGGGGTGAGGGGCTACGAGTCCACACTTTCTCTTTGCCTGGCTTTCTCATCACTCAAGAATACACAATGTTCTCCCAAGACATAGAGAACATGTAGACTGAAGCCATGCCACAGCACTTTATTCTTCCTTTGTAACCCCCGGCTCTGCTCCCTCTGGGACAATGCAGCCAATTACTTGGGCTCAAAGTCCGGCAGAGAGCAGAGTGAGAAGCTCAGCAAGCAGCGGCCTCAGCTGATTCAGCTCCTCTGTAGAAGGTCCATTATGGAGAGAGAGAGGGGGGGGGGGGGGGGGGCGGGGGACGAGGACGAGAGACTATAGAGGTGATAGAGAGAGATATAGCAAGAGAGTGAAGGGGAGTGAGCAAAAGAAAAAAGAGTTGGGAGAGAGATAAAGACTACCAGTAGTGCTATTTAGATAGCTTCCACTGCTGCTGCTGCTGGGCACTGGGGGTTGCAGAATAAAGGCGTGTGTGTGTGTGTGTGTGTGTGTGTGTGTGTGTGTGTGTGTGTGTGTGTGTTTGTGTGTGGGTGTGGGTGTAGCTGACTAAGTCATCAGGTCCCTGTGCAAGTTCCCACTCTGCTTTCAATAACAAAAGGCTCATATCACTAGAGGATGACAAAGCAAACAAATGGGCCTAATTAGGGGGGTCGATAAGGAAATTACAAGGAAATTGAGTCATTAACGGAATTATTGTTGTTATGAGATGATAATTTGTGGTGAAAATTCATTTCCAAAAGGGGGCCCCTCTCATGTTTTCTCTCAAGCAAAGTGCTGGACTTTTAAAACACAGAGAAGAAAAAGAAAAGCTTGGCCTCAGTCTCTCATCCTCTCTGTCTGTCTCTTGCTCTCTATCCTCAAGAGACACTTGCAGATACTGAAATGATTACGCACCAGGTCTCCGTAGATATCCAGATGTAAAAAAAAAAAAAAAAAAAGAGCCTGGAGAATTCATTTTGTTTTGGTTGGTTCTCGTATTTTTCTCCCGTGCAGCCTGGACAGGTCGTTGGTTGCAGATGAAAGTTGAGTTGGAGCATGACGGATGGCTGTTGGGAGATGATTCTCCTGTCTCTCAATGTTTCTGAGGAAGACATGAAGACTAGCTGTGAAGAGGTGGCTTGCTCCCAATGCTCTCCTCCTTTCACCTTATCCTTCCCCTGGTCCTTCAGAGCTCTGGGCGTATAAACAGTAGCCGACACAGACCCTGCCCTTAGTTATTTTGGGTCCAATCAAAGTAAATTTTTTATGCTTGTTATCTGAATTCTTCATCCTCTCATGTTGGACTGGGGAAACACAACTGAGGACAATACAGTGACTCATTATCATCTCTTGAGGTACAACCTGGTATTACAAGTCAGGACAGTCAGGGGCTAGCAAGTTGGCATGCTACCTTTAGATATTTCTTTTACAAAATACATAGACGACTTTGACAGAACTTCAAAACTGTTATTTCTCGCATTCTTTTGATAATCATAATAAAAAAATGTATGTTTTCAGATAAATTGAACTTCGTACATTGCCCCTTTAAGATCCATTTGCTTGATTTGGAGTTTTCGAACGTATGACTCTTAAACAGATGACTTAGTCACATTAATGTGAAGATGAGGATTTGCAATATGGTTGAAAACCCCAGAACAACTAAGTGAACCGTCATTGGGCATTTCCAGGAACTTTTTTTGAGATGAGAAATGTGGATTGCATCATCAGAATGTTTGCCAACAACATTGTCAGACATCCACTCGAGAGAAAATAAAGCTCACTTCAACAATGTCGTCTTTAAAAGCCTGAGACATTCATCGTTTTTTCCCTGTGACAGCCACCACTTCACTACACAGAGACTTACAGCAGCACAGCTTCCACTTTTAGAAAGAAAGACAGTGTCTGGTTTCGGAGAGGGGTTTCCATGGCAGTGGGCGGGAAATGAAATTAACTCAGCGCCTCAATAACAAACAAGGTCAGTGAGAAAATAAAGAGTGAAGCGATCACAAACAAAGATAGAGAGAAAAAAGAAACACAAGAGAGGGATTTAAGGAGAAGAATAACAGTCGTTAGTGTTTGGGTTGCTGCCTCCGCCAGTGACCTCATCGGAAATGACACCTCTCCTGCCCACACAGGACTTCAGGGTTTTAGACACAACAATGTAGATTTTTTTTTAGATATTTGAAATAAGTTTTTTTTTTTCTTTTGTAAATGTGCAACCATAAAAACTTGATAAATCCTGGCTCCATGATCAAGTTGAACTGTGTCATTACTTGTGGATCAGCCCTGATAAAATCCGCTGCGAGGTGTTAAGACAAAAAAGAAAAACCTGGGCCGAAGGGGTCAAAGTGTTTTCTGAAGCCATTTTCATTAGATTAAGTTTAAGTGGCCTATTTGATAATTACAGTCTGTTTTCCTGGCTCACTGAGCAGCGCAATCATCCTGTAACTGAGAGCCAGTCTCCTGCCAGAGCAAATATAAGGCAATATCTGCACAATCAATAACACACTGTGGGTAATATTATTCTTGACATAAATTACACAACCACTTACATTTCCCTGAAAAGCACAGTTTTTCCTCAGCCAGTGAGCTTACGATAGGAGCTGATACAAGGTATAGTCTATTTACACAACATCCTCAGACTGAGGATTTGTTGAATCCTCCTCCTACAGCATCTCTTGTAATTATGTCCATATTAGAAGATTCTGCCCCTCACCATTTGTGTAACTGTGGAAATGAGTTAGCCCTGTTGCAGTGAGGTAGAAATTGAAGTTGCAGACGTCGTGTTTGAGCCAGAATGTGCTGTTGGACGTTGACGGGTAAAACAGCTTGGGCTTGTCCTCAGAATGAACCATGTACTAAAGGCCACCCTGGAAAACACAAACAAGGTGGCAAATGGGTGGCAAACTGTGACAACTGAGGTGACAGCGATGGGTCTGACATGTAGAGAGGCCCAACAGGCATACATGGACAGGCCCAGATGGACACAAACCGTCAATGCCTTATATCCCTAAAAGGTTATTATTCTATCACCCACCATTCATACAGCCGCCAGAGGCAATGTGGAGTTCAGTATCTTGTCCAAGGAAACGTCCCCTCTCTACCTTCTCAGCTACACCTATTTTGACGCAATGAGGAAATGTTTCGTTTTGTATTTGGGAAGTCAAAAATACGTTGATACTAAATTATCAGCAAACTTTTCACACACAGAATTTTTGACGTATCGGAAGGAAAAATGCTATCGGATTATTCAAGGTCTCTTCAATACATTTTTACATTTAGTTTTTCAAGAATCTTTATGACATGACCCAGAAAAAGTTTGGTGTAAATTTTCATGGAATGACCCAAATACAACCTGAATGAATGAATCTCTTTACTTTGAATCAGCCTGACCTCACAGACTGTGATCTTCCGTTATCCATACACTGTACCCCAACAATCTGAAGCACCAAAAGACACCACGCTGCCTCTTCCTCACCCAGGAGTGTGTGTGGTGAAGCTCTGCACCGTTTGACTGCTGCAGCCCTCTAACAAAGAAAAAGTGTTGAACTTCTGGCCTCACCTTGTCTGAATAAATCCTCATTTGAAATGAGACAAGAGACAAATAAGGAGGTCCCCCCCCCCCCCCCCCCTTCATTTCATCTTCCATGTGAGGGGGAGCATCAATAAATCCTCCACTCCTTCCCCCTGACACTGTTAGCAGAGTATAGTGGTCGTTTTATTCAGAAAGCGCTGTTAACCTTCTGTTTACTTTCCTTTCAGCCGAGATAAATCTTTCTTTGCTCCCTCTGTCAAAGTTTCCACTCGCACTCGCTATTATCTGAAAAATAACAACCATTGTCTCCTGTCAGATTATTAGTGCAGGGAAATTGTGCTTTCGCTCAGTGTGTGTCAGCCGTTTGCTTGCTCTGGCAAAGACCAGTCCTCCCCTCGCTAATTGCCTTCTACCGATGACTAAATTACAATGAGGTTTTGGGTTTCGGGATCAGAGGGGTCTCTTTTCCTCCATCTCCACTTCCCCAACTGTATCCTTCCTGCCAGAGTCACAAGTGTCACATTTGGTTACAGAAGATATGAATTCCTCTTGAAAAAAAAACAACTTGTAGGGCTACTGTTCCAACACCTGCAACCAGAGAAGTGAACGTATATAAACGTGTGTGTGTAGGTGCAGTGTGTATATGTACCAGTGTGCACGAGGGCCGGACTCGTACGGGGCAGTAGGCACTATGCCACGTCAGTAAATGTGGTTCTGGAGGCAGTACAGCAACAACATCACTGCTCCATCAGTGTCAGAAACAATCATGCATGGACCAAACCAGCAGCCACAGCATCCGCCATATTACACTGAGCCCTGTCTGCTGCAGCTGCTGCAGGACGGCACGCTCCCGTCTTTACACTAACAATGAATCACACTTTACACAGGGATTGGCACACTCTTATTCGTAAAAGGAAGCATCTTATAAAAAACTATGAACTGGTGCTAATATGGTAAATTATTATATTATTATTATATTAGTATCTATATAGTAATAATGACAAAATAATAGTTAAGTGACAAGTGAATCATTTTTTAAGATATCACTGCAGAACAACTATAACTCAATGGACAGCACACTTCCACCTTGCTTTTCTAACCCTCACTCTAGACGTACTGTCTGCCTTGTTGCAGTTGAACTTTCAGTACAACCACTGATCATATGTCATTACTGTGGTTATATACATGGAAAGTGAATTAAAAGACTCATTTAAGAACATTGAGACTGGGGAGTGAACCTATCATTGTTATGCTTGTGAGCTGCTCTGGAAAAAGACCCTGTTTGATTTGCACTTGCAGCATCTTTCTCCCGATGGTTCTGGATTATGACTCATGATCTGAGTTTGAAATAGCAGGACTTACTTCTTTTCAGAGCCCAAAGACAACATGTTCCATAAAAGTGATGCATATGCATGCACAGACTCTGGCCATGTTTTGATCCTTTTGATCCTCTCCTTCTCTTGGAAGTGCGTTTCATTATTTGGCCTCTCTGCTCCGCGGATGTAACTGAGCGCGCGCTCACTTTCCCCACAGAGCTTCAGCCATGTTTATATTAAGCTCAGGATTAAAGTCTGTACTTTACCAGTGGATCTGAGAGATCGGAAGAGATTATGATCAAGTCGCCAAAAAATTGCCGATTATTGCTTATGGACACATCATTAATCACAGTCCCGCAGCACGTAGGTATCTGCTGAGTTCATGTTGTCAGTCACTGGTGCTCCCCAGTCATGCTTCTCCTTCGGTCCAATAATGTGCACAGATCGTCTTGTTCTCGTTTCCTATATATTTTTGACATTGGCTTTTTTCTGCCACAGGCTGGCAAAGTGTGCGTTTCTGGTGAGCTCATCCCTCCACATGCAGCGCCGTGCACTCTCTGCTGCCTCTTTCAAGAAAATAGTCTGAGCGGTGTCCGAAGCGCTGCCTGCTGCAGGCCCACACACTCCATTTGTGACCCAGAGCGTCCACTTTTAAAGTCCAGAACATGAAGGGAGTAAAAAAACAAGCTGATTCCTCACCTGCTTCCAAACACACTGTGTGGTTCAGCAAAAAAGAACGAGCGTAGGACATTGAGGAATTCAGGTTAAAGTTGAAGATGTGTAGTTTTAAAAATGGATGAGAGCAGAGGACAATAAAAAGAGAGAGGGAAAAATGAACAGAGGACAATAAATGTGTCACAGAAGAGAAGGAGCGGTGCTGTGGGGTTTTAGATTTATGGCTTCCAGCAGCTTCCTGCTCACTCCCTGCTCTGTAGACTGTGCTTGACTTGGTGGCAAGGAGTCAAAAATGTGCAATGCACACACACACACACACACACACACTGACCTCTTCAGCTTCATCATTCCCCCACATGCTGCTGTCTGCATAAAGCCTTTGAGGCCCAGATTCAGTAGAAGTGCGATATGCGCCGAGATGATGAGTGACTCCAGGTCCTGATTTATCTTGGCTGACGCAAATTTAAATGTCTCAGATTGCGCACACTGACAACCCAGCCTCGACGTGTGTTTACACTCAGACTTATACTGGAGCTGGACAATCACACACCGCTCCTAAAGTGCACGGTAACTTATTTATTCATGGACAGCTTTTACGTTCGTATACTTTGGCCGTACAAACTCCATCCTATAGGGGCTTTACGATACTGTACATCTAGAGCTGCAGAGTGTGCAGAGGAGAATGCTTCATGATTCCTCCAGTATTTTTAAAAAATCAAGTCCTCTTCTGGTTGTCTTTTGTGTGGGGGTAGGTCAGTTTTTGATTTCCGCCAGCTTCTATGTGTTAAAAGACTTTTTGTCTCATGATTGGAAGACTGTCATTCACCAGGACAGTATAAGCAAGCATGCATTTTCACTGAAGTCACAGAAATAAGATGATGTTGCCATGATATGTTTATTTGTTAAAGAGCCACAAAAGGTCAGGTATAGTGTAACTTCAATTCATGGTGAGATCCATCAGGAGGGACGGACGCAGAAGAGTCAGTTTTGAGATTTATTTATTTTCCATTCCATCTCTCCACTCCTCCATCCCCTTTTTAACTAAGTCAATTTATGTCTCCTCCTCTCCTCTCCTCTCCTCTCCTCTCCTCTCCTCTCCTCTCCTCGCTAATGACATCTGCATCAGGGAAGGAACATTTTTTTCCTTGAATAAAAAGGAGAAGAGGAGGCGGAAGAAGGTCATGGCCCAATTTGTGGGAGTAGTATCTTGGTAATGGGGACTTGAAAAAAGGAATGTATGGTGTGTGTGTGTGTGTGTGTGTGTGTGTGTGTGTGTGTGTGTGTGTGTGTGTGGAGGTCAAAGTTGTCCCACCTGCTTAGCATGGCCATGCTGCTGTGGTTGCTAATGAGCCTTCAATACCATGGATTTGAATTTAAAGCTCATTGAGGTTAGCGTCTCTGTCTATGTATTTTTTTTTCTCTGATCATGAGCATCACCATGTTCACAAGGCACTCAGTTCTGTAAATATGCCGGATTTTTTAAAATCAAGATCAATGAATTATTCCTTATTGGTACGTTTGTTAAAATGTCAAAAATCTTGCAATGTTAAGCGGAAGTACAGAAATATTCCTGTATCTGCCCCTTTGTTTGGATATGAACCAAAATGTAAGGGTTCAGTGTTTGCCCCAATGTCCCATCCTTCCACCAAGCGTGTGATCCTGCTCACAAACAAACATAAACTCCTTTGCAGAGGTAAAAATGGAAATTTGAAGATCTCGATGGAGCTATGCAGCTTCATAGAATACCCACTTTTCTTTCAACTGCTTTGTCACAAAATATGCGTTCAGGACAGGGTCTAGTTGAAAGGGAGGAATTTCCAGACAACTATCTGTATCAGTAATTTCCATCATATCTTTGACACTTCTGAGAAAAATGTATCCAGATTGACTTATGCAAAGTGCATTTTATTCGGGAGTGGAAAGCATAAATGTTGAAATAAATCCAAGTGAGCGTCTCTGTCTCATCCCTAATCCAAGACTCATCTGCTTACCCTCAAGGCTGAGTCAGTTCAATATGGAAACACTTACCGAAGCAAGGTAGGGAGTGCCCCGTCCCACAGGGCTCTTATTCACAGAGTGGAGGTAGAGAAAGTGTTTGAAAAGAAAACAAGCGAGCGAAGGAAGAGAGAGATGAGGCATTATGATGGCTGATGAAGATATCCATGTGTCTCTCCTTTGTCTCACGCAGGAGGAAACACTCGCTGTCTTTTTCCTGCCTAAAGGGACGAATTAACTCATCTAATCTTCTAATCATCTAATCTTCCGACTCTGTTTATTTTCTCAGCTCGCAGCCGCCAATCAGTGCTGGCCGACTGCAATTCTCCTTAAATATGCCGGGTTTAAAATCTTTGGTTAACGTTGTCGGAGCAGAGTGATTGCCTTAATTTCACAGGCCGTGGGATTAGCATGAATCACAGCTATATGCGGAGGAGCGTTAATTAGCTACAGCGTAAAGCTCCGTCTCATTGTCTCGCACTGACAGCGCCCCGGCCCATCCCTGCCAGCCTCAGGGCCGGCAACGCACACGGCGATCTGCCAGAAGTTGCGTGAACCCAAAACACAGCGAATTTGCTAGTCCCATAGAAACCAAACTCAGCAGGGTAAATAGACTGGAGGTGATGTTTGACAGGAGCGGGGAGAGCCCGTGTTTCGGGGAGATTTGGAGGATCTGAGTGTTTCCGACGTGCATCTTCTCTCAGCGAAAGCCAGAGCGATGTTTGTGGACGGTCTGCAGGCACAGGAGACGGGATTAGGTAATGGCTGGATGTAAGACAATAGAGAGCACAGACTGTGGAGAGGGGTTATTATAGCTGGCTCTGACAGCCGGTTTGATGGCAGGGTGCTGCGCTGCGGCTGAAAACCATTGCACAATTGATTTACAGCTATTCGAGGAAGAGGAGGAGGAGCCAAGTCTCCCATAGGTCGCTCTGTGATTATCAGATCAGACACTGATGGCAGGAAGAAACGTCAGCCACTTGTTTCAGTAATCCGCCCTTACTTTGTAAAGGAAACATTGCTCCATCAGTCAAACACAATACATTTATACACCGTTCCCACTCCTCTCGCTCTCCAATAAGAAACCCATAAGTGAGAGCAAGAGATTTTGGGTCTCTCCGCTTTGGGAACCGTGAATCCAATTGGTTCCAATCAGCATCACGCTCAGGAAACATCTCTACACTACATCCGTTCACACACGAGGTCACCGAACGTCGAGGTGATGCGGCTCTGCCAACGCTGTCAGGTCAGCCCCTTTTAAAAGATCTATGCGTAATAGAAACGTACAAGCTGCATTCACCGTCTGAACTGCCTGGCAAACACCTCACTGCCCTGTTAGGCTGTATTATGTTGTCACACAGCGGAGCATTGTTTGGGAAAGTTTGTGCAGATGCTGCCCACATCGCTCCTAAAGCTGTCAGTCCCTCACGCTATTAAGACAGCTGCTCTCTGTGGGTATTGTTCGGTGGGGAGCTGCTGGGACCTGACAGGCCCTGAGGAATCTTTATTCACCCTAAAGACCCTTTCACCGCGACAGCCCCTGAATAGGACCTGCCAACGTCATCCTCCACCCATGGCATTTTTATGGCATAGCTGACATACACATGACGCACCCTCGTCAGCCCCTCCGTGGCTCCCTTTATTCCGGCACTGTATGTCAGCTGTTTCTTTTTCCCATAGAACTGAATCGGAGGAGATCTTTTTTGAGGCAGGGTCACTTTATCACAGGATTACGCCAACGCTCACATGGAGATACACAACTTTAAGACAGATGGGCAGAGAATCTGTCCTCTTCCCTCTCTCTCTCACACACTCATACACACGCACATTTTGTTTCACAAACGTACACACACACCTTCTCACACACACACACACCTTCTCACACACACACACACACACACACACACTACTCTATACACTCCACTCATACAAAGGACCCTTGATTACTCAGCAAATGGATGCACCACTGATCACAGGCCAGCCCGTTTACAAACTGGCCTATTATGCGCTCTCAGCGTGGGGTGGAAGTGTTGCAGGGGCCCTAGGCAGTGTGCCTGTGGAGGGCTGAAGTGCTCTATGTGTGTGTGTGTGTGTGTGTGTACTCGCACAAGCAGCGAGGCTGAGAAGTGCTCCCATGCTGCGCAGCCTAACGAGAGGGCAGGTCAGCCATTAAATGGGCACTAATGCGGGAAATTGGAGGCCATTAGACCTTTCTTTGTTGTTTTGCCTCTGTGTGGCTAGTTAGACTCTTGAAAAAGGGAAAGGCCTTATTAGCCCCCACACGAGGACAGAGAGTGAATATATGGGCCATTTAACTCAGCGCGGAGCAGGGAGGCTGCTGCCGGGGCCTGCTGCACACTGAAGGGTGGCGTGCACGCAACTGTGCAGTGGATGAATTTAATATGGTTCGAGATGTCAGAGGCTTCCCTGTCACATTTGTGTTTTTGTTTTGAAAGGTTCTGAAACACAAAGACAGAAGAAAAATATTGTTCATTTGTGCTTTATCTCCTCTAATGGACACTGAAGTCAGCAGCTTTATGTCACTGATATCAAAGGGATTTCCTGCCATTTTCAGAGCAGGGAATTGAATAATTAGACACAGGGAAGCTTAGAGTCTTAAACATGTATCACACAACGACACCTGAGAACACACAGTGTTCCTAGAAACTTTTTTTTTTTTCACTTCGGATTAAGTTTAATTTGTGGATGAGTTTTATGAGTATTAAAGACCAAATAAAGAGGAAATTGATGCCTTTAGAAATGTATTTGTTTTAGTTTTAACATGAGTGGCCTAATTATTCAGTTTAGTTTGTTTTAGTTGAGTTTAGTCGCTCATTTCAGTTTTTAGTACAAAAGAAACATGAATACACATATACACATTAAATGAATGAAAAAAGGAGCAGGAAGATTTCCTCTAACAATGATTATTATTCGTAATCAATAGCCCACAACATAGTATACTTTCAGAAAATGTTTGTACAATAAATACATAAAAGCTCAATTTGTCTTCATGTAGAGAGACACACTGTGATTCAGCATTAGTACAGTATAGTCGTTAAAATAAATAAAAACAGACATAAAATAGTAATAAATAATAAATGACATTAGAATACAATCACAAGGTTTCTAATCACAGGTACAGTTTTATTTTACATGTATTGGACTCGAGGAGCTGTTGTGGATCCTGACATGGTTCTCATAGTTTAAATACAGTGCTCCGATGTGACTGTATAGAATAGATCCAGTTGGTATTTACTCTGCAGTCTACTGTAAATCCAACGCTTAACGTTAACCTTCGCTCCGCTGCTAATAGCTTCATGAGGGATCCCTGCTCGTGCTGAAGTGAGGCGGTTCTCACAGCTCTGTAATTGTGTCGGCCTGATGATCAGACTACATTTTATCACCCACTGACAGAACGTGCACCACGGGGCTCCGCTCACTGCCGGCACTGGGAATTGCATAAATTGCCAAGAAAATATGAGAAAACATCCGAGTGTTAAATTATGAAGTAAAGAGAGAGGGGGGGGGGGGGGGGGGGGGGGGGGGGGCGATAAATAAACAGCGTCAGACAAGAGAGTCAAGGCTGCAAATGGAATCTGTCCAGTGGAAATCAGCCTTCCCTACATGATTAATCTGCCTTTGATAACCCTGCAGGGCGGATAAATATTCTCTATGACTTGATCTCAATTAGTCTCCTGCAATCATGCTGGGGATTTAACAAGAAGCACACTGATCTCATTCCCTCCCTCTGCCCATTCCATCTATCCTTCACCCAGATTTTTCATTCCTGTCTTTATTTCACTCACTCTCGTTGAGATCCTTGGTCGACGAGACGAACTCCTTGTTAAAAGTACAGTGGTGTGTGAAACATGGCCTTCTATGGGGGCAGCTGGGATCCAGAGTTTAGCTTGGGTCACTAGAGAGCGAGTGGAGAGGTGCTCCAGGGCTCACAGGGGGCTCACAGGGGGCTAAAGTGCTGCGGCTAATTGGCTGCAATAAAGGAATTAAATTAGCCCGACTTAATCTGTGCAGCAGGCGCCTCATCCTGTTTTGCCTTCCCTCTTCTTCCCACTCGCTTCCACCCTCGCTTCATCACCCCAGAGTTTTATGGCGTTCCCAGGGTGCTCGCCCAACACACACACACACATTACGGTTGACCCCCGACTCCCCATTCATCCTCCACCTCACCATACCCTTCTTATTCGTTAGACTCCCTCTTTGCTTTGTGTAACTGTTGCAGCAAAAATGTGGGAATGAAAATATAAATGAGGCAAAAAGGTTGGCTTGTTTTGAGAATGCATTTTTAAGAATTAATTTCCGATTTCCAGCAGACTTGCTCATATTGTTGATTATTGGTACATACTGCTGGTTTAAAAAGTGGTATATTATTTTTGTCTGTTTTGGTTTTCCATTTATTCAATCTCTCAAAAGTCTCGGAAATCTTCAAAGTTGGTTGTTTTTTTAAGCATGATGCAAATATATTAGCTTTATCATATGAGTCTTATTTTTCTCTTTGCTTAATATTATATTTTACTAAGAATGGGACCGATGACGCCCATGTGGATAATTTGCAATTCAAAGCATCTTAAAAATGTATATGAATCCTTTTGTTCAACAATGAAATATTTAAAGCACTGAACAATAATTGGCTTGTTTAAAAAGACGAAACTGAGCTAATAATGATACATGACACTTATATATCAAGCTTTAATTGTAAGAGAACATCCAACACAAAACACTGACTTTCATCTGTCATCACATTCCCTCAAATGCCACAAATTTGTCTTTATCTGGATGGTGTCTGGATCAACAGACACAAGATAAAACACGTATTGTTTTAATTCACAAGCAGTTAAATAAACAGTGGAGGAAACAGGATGCAATTAAATTAATTGTTGACACAAAACAGATTTAGAAGTTGATATTTAACAGAGGGTGGAATGTTCAGTACATCTTGGGAACAGAGTCAGTGTAAATATGTCTGTAATTTCTTCAGTGGAGGCTTTTAAAAAAAAAGTGAAATTCTTCCTCTGTTTTGGGAGAAACAGTCGTTATCAGGGATGTGTGTTTATTTCTTCATAGTGAATCGTCGCAGTCGTTGTCAGTGAATCACATTCTTGTCACTGGTCTGCTCCGACATCAGTGGAATATGAGGCAGATCACTCCTCGCTGAGGAAATATCAACAGGGACTTAATTTGTCCTCAGAGAGATTGTGATGTCTGTGCTGGAGGAGAAGAGATGTCAGAGATGAAACCTCCCCGGGCTTATACACGAACATGTCTCCAGCAGCTGTCTGTGTACACAAATATCTGAGCTCTCATTTACCACCATCCAGCCTTTCATTGAATAAAAAAAAAACTGTATCATTTTATTGATTTTTTCAATATTGATATTATCAAAATTATGCCACACTGCCTCCTAACAACAGTGCGGGAGTAAAAGTATATTTATCTGAGTAAAACTTAGACTTGATCATATCTCACACCAGTGAATATCTTTAGTTTTTTTGATTGTTTCATTGAAACTAGGTCTGAAGGGAATTAAATAATCCAGTGAAAGAAAATCTGAGAAATAAACATATTTTGTGCATCAGGAAAAAAGGCTGAGCTCTTTATCCCGATATCATTATTAAAAATCTATTAATGTCACATAGGCTCACAGACCAGTCACTGGAGACGTTACTGCAGCGGGCGCAGGTTCAGTTCCGAGACGGCCCTTTGCTGCAAGTCTCCTCCGCTCTCTCTCTCCCCCTAACTGTCCTAACAATAAAAGCCTACTGCCCGAAACATTCCTTATAATAAGAAGAAAAGAAACAGTACATTTACCACTGATTCTCAGCTCCACAGCAACACATCTGCAAGATTTAAAGTAGATCGGAATAGCTGTTGCTGAGAAATTTGGAATTCAGGCAAAAAGATAAAGATTCCTCCATTTATGATAAGATGAAATTACACAACAATACATGGAATGGTTTTACAAAATTAATTCCACTTTAAAAAACTACAATTATTCTGCCTAATATTACTGTAACACATATGGGAATTTATCTGCATTGACTACGTTTGATATTCTGTATTAAACAGTATGATGACAACAGTGATACTCTGGTTACCACAGGAATATATACATGACTGTGTATATGCTTTTATATCTTGACAGGTAACATATAAATACACTGGTAGTACACATTAGTGCCTGGTCTTATCTTAAAAAGCAAGTAAATATTAAAGTAGTTCTGTCGAATTACAGAAATGTTTTTTCGATCAGCAGCTGACTCTTACATGTGGACCGAATTGTTGCACAGCAGTGTCTGCAAAAATCGATGAAATGGATCCATGTGGGCTTTCCATGTTCGACACACATCCGATCCCGGGTTTGACCCTGACGAGCAGCAAAGCTCCCAAACCTTCCCGGTGTGTGTGTCACGTTTCTTCCTGCCGGCCCGAGCCCCAAACTGGGAGGACGAGCGAGCATCTGTCTGCAGGTTATCAGGCCAGAGGACAGATCGTCCAGGCACCATACATCCAGCTGCTGTGTGTGTGTATGTGTGTGTGTGTGTGTGTGTGTGTGTGTGTGTGTGTGTGTGTGTGTGTGTGTGTGTGTGTGTGTCAGATCATTTGCGGCACGGTTTAAGAAAATAAGTTTTTCTTTCTTTCGCTCACTTAAACTCTCTACAACCCCAAACACAGTGAGGGCAGGGGACACCTAATATTTTTTTTCCCCTTTTCTCTTGTGGCTCTGGAAGTTAATCTGATTACTTTTGGTTCAAAAGTAAACTCTTCTCGTGTAGACTCCCCGTGGTGTTTGTTTAAAAGAAGGAGACAGAGAAGTTGTGACGGTTCTGTCCTGTTTGGGGTGAGCGCAGGAGGTGACGGCTGAAATCTCCTGAGAGTTCTGGAACGATAACAGTCTCTTTGTCAGAGCATGTGACCTCCACTGACCCTACAATAGACAGGACATTTCCATTTGATGGAACTGTCGATGATGGTGACAGTCATTTGTCACTGGGGGGGGGGGTTAGATATTCAGCATATTCCCTGCTGTTGTCGGAAAGCACGATGGGTCTTCGTTTTCAGATCATTTGCAAAGCTCTATTTTCCTTATCTGTGTCTTTATCATCGGGGGAGTGAAGCGGCGGCAGCTAGAACAAACCCAGCGTGTGGATTTGGAGCGAAAGTGGCAGAGATCAGTTGCTCAAGTGTCTCTTTAGAACAAATCGAGGCTGTGACCGACATTGCTCAATTACCGGGCTTATCGTGAGTATGTCGGGCTTAACCTCAACCTCCTGCTCCGTTGGTTGGATTTTCCCTCTAATTAGCCGAGGGAAGGCCGCCTCAGCGCCGCTACACGAGGCTGAGGTCAGTCCATAGGAGCTGGGAAACACTCAGAGAAACCAATTAAAACCCAGTCACACAGACGCAGAGCTGAGGCGCCCGCGTTTCCGAGGGAATGCGGAAAAAACAGCGACGGCCGACAAACAAATCAGATTCCTGTTAAATTCTGCAGCTGGAGGTTGAATGCGGTTTTGTTTTTGGTCATTTCGCACAGTTGGGGTCCAAATTACAGGGGTGTTGAAAAGCTGTGGGTAAGCTCGGCTTCATCCCGCTAATTCAATTACACTCATTTTAAAGGTATCGCTTCACACTTCTTCTTTTTACTGCTCACCTGGGGGCAGTTAACAGGCGACTCACTAATCCGGCCTGGAGCAGCTCACTTCATCGAAAACAGGCCAAAGTGATGAGGGTGGAAACTGAAGTCTGTCTTCACATTAACTATCAAAATAAAAGATCAGCACACGATAACTCAGTTTTCCATATTGTGCTGGATAAGGTTTCAGGTTTGAATATGTCCCCCCTCTTTTTGCTGATTTTTGTAGTGATTATAATTCTTATGTCATTCTGATTTCAAGCGTGTGTGCATGCGTGCATTCGCGATAATGTGCGTGTGCACAATGTTCCTCTTTCCCACTATTACTTCGTTCGATAGTTTGTCGACAGAATTACACAAAAGCTCTTTCCCAGGAAATAATTCATGGATCTTGTTGAAAAGTCATATTTAGGTGACTGATGTGGAATTTGGTGCAGCTTAATAGAATTTAATGTGACTGTTGGGCTTTGGTGGAGGTTTGCGCTCTACTGAGTGTCTATTTAAGCAGTGTTATTATAGTGGTTCTCTTGTAAAGAGAAGGCAGGTAACTGAGCGCAGTGTTTCCTCAGGTGTGTCTCCTGCTGTTTCCCCGTCTTCACTTTTAGACGTGTGACAAATGTAGAGCCACGTGATCAGGGTTTTTTATAAAATGCAGTGAAAGAAATTAAAAAATACAAATTTGTACCACATATTTAGTTCTCTGTCGTTATGGATGTGATGGACTAGTTTTAACTAAATGCTCAGGTCTATTTTTCAGTTTCCACAAGGAAAGATCTCAGCGGTGGCTTGTGACCGACATGTGCCCTGCCAGATATTGTGTTACTATCGACAGGTGCGGTCATTTAAAATGCTGAATCTGTGTTTCATCTGCAACAATCTATTTAATCCTGTGCAAAATTCAACAGTTAAATATTTGGGAGATTAACTGGTTTTGGCTGAAAAATAATTAAATGCTGAATTTGTTGTAGCAAATAGCAAAGAGTCCTAATTATCTTTAAGTTAATTATTAGCGCAATATACAATAACGAAAGGAAAGTAGTAACTCCACGTGAATGGATGACATCGTGTCTGAGTGACAAGCAGGTGTTGTACAGCGCTGCAGCAAAGCTGATGAATCACATATCGATTTACAAATCTGTTGTTTTTAATTAAATGTGCCTTAATTTGAACAAAGCAGCAGTGATTTCATTTTTAAAACAGTCGCCGTGCCAACAATAACAGTTTCCTGTGCTTCCCTCGCTCCCGACAGAGTGACGGGTCCTGTGTGAACGAGCTGACATCATGCCTGGTGTCAGCCAGGTTAGATAAAGTGTTTCTCACTCGTCTCCATTATCTGAGATAATATCCAACCTTCAAACACAATGTGGCCTCCTGCCCCACACCTTCACATCCAGGTCGTCTTCTTTCTCTGCAATAACCAAAATGCCTCCCGGGTAACAACAGTATTATTCTCACCAGGGCCATTCGAGTCCGTTGGGCTAGAATTCCCCCTGTGTTTACTTTTAGGTGGGTGTGAAACAATCATTGCAGTGTAACAGAGACATGGCTGCAGGTCTGAGGCCATGCACTGATCCACCAGCAGCTTTAATCCTCCATTATAGTGATCCCTGTTACCTGCAGGCAAAGCTCACAGATAGCTTTCACCGGCCGGGGCCCACAGCTGGGATGACAGAGCCGGCTCCGGTTTTCCTGACACACTGACACAGATTGTTTGAGAGTCGTCTGAACAGGGACACATTTCATACATTGTGTTGAAAAGGTAACACAACACAAAAAATCACAAACTACATGTAAAGGAAGTCTTTTATCTCAACACCGTCTTTATAAATCAGTTCTTTGCAGAGACACACTATCAGGTTGTGGCTATCTGGGTTCCAGTGAAGCAATTACCTGTCTAAAAGACTAAAAACATGACTCATGCAAAGGTGTATATCTCGATAAAGACAACAGTGAAAACATCGGATCTGTTTCACTTTAAAGTAAAACAAGAAATTGTTCTAAATCCAGATAGGTTAGGGCCACAGGACAAAGGAGTAGAGGAGGGTCGTTTTGACCGAAATCCACAGAAAGTGTTTTTATTTTCACTCAAAATATCTAAATATCATCTTTTGGTCTCATGGTTTGAAAAATATATAGTTTTTAGCGCAAGAGCAAATCAGGGTCTTAGGACCAAGAGTCTTCCACAGGGAGGGAGAACAGGCAGAGAGACATATCGCTAATTAAACCCCTGCTGCTCTGCAGGAAAGAGAAACAGCCGGGAAACCAAGTCACTGCTGATAAGGCACAGATATTCAAGTGTGTGTGTGTGTGTGTGTCCTTATACTGTATGTGTATTTTAGAAAAGATATTGTAATTAGGTCCTTGGAGTGGAGAGAAGGAGTCTCGGGGGTCCCAAAACAGACACACACCCAGAAAACAGACACACACACACACACACTGAAGCTCGAACACTAAATGCACACAAGCGCACACACCAGTGAGAGGCCAGGTTCAGGGATGCTGGGGGGAAAGTAGAAGCTGCCCCTATGATGGGCAGATGATGAAAGACTGTGAAGAGGAGGTGCAGAAAACATGGACAGACGAACCAGGGAGCCCCAGTTGGACCCAGATAACCCCCATTTCCATACGTGCATCCACACACACACATACAGTACAGTATGCACCTACACACACACACACACACACAGCCACAAACTGTATTAGAAGTGTTGCTGTTAATAATGCATGAGTGTGTCTGTGGTGGTGGTGGTGGTGGAGGACCGGTGTCTCGGACGGCGAGCTTTAATGAAGCTGAGCGTGTCTGCCTCACTCCGCTGCGAGAGAGTCATGAATAAACATCAGCCGGCTAATTAAACTCAGCTCCGGCAACTGTACTCATCGGTAAACAAGCGGCAGCGATGGAGGGCTCTCGCACACGCTCAGAGGGACTTGGCAGAAAGGGAGGAATTGGTAATACCAGGCCTTCGCTTTCTGGCGAGTACAGTATACGGACTCTGGAGAGCAGGAGAGGAGAAACAGTGAAAGGAGCAGGGAAGCAATATAGCACAACACAGAAAAAGACGACAGGAGAGAGGTGAAGAGAGAAAGGGACGACAAAAGGCAGCATTGTTGGACCTCATTCTCGTTTGGAGACAAGTTCAAACTCTCTTGTCTTCCCTTCGTATCTACTAGTAGTTCTTTTAGTCCGTTTTAAGTCAATAACTCAAAAACGCAGATTCAGTAAAACAATCATCATGAATCAACAACCACATACGTTTGTTTGTCGATGAACAATGAATTCCGATTTTGCCTACTTTTATTAAAACTGATTTAAACGTTTCGCACCCTCCTCTGTTTCCTCCGCAGCCTGCAACTGCAACCTTCACGCCCGGAGGTGCCGTTTCAACATGGAGCTGTACAAGCTGTCGGGGAGGAAGAGTGGAGGAGTCTGCCTCAACTGTCGCCACAACACGGCCGGTCGCCACTGCCACTACTGCAAGGAGGGCTACTACAGAGACCTGTCCAAACCCATCTCACACAGGAAGGCCTGCAAAGGTACAGTGCTTTGTGTTCTTTGTGTTTTTGGGCCACCTCCGTCATGTTTTGTGATCATTTCCGGTGGCTTTTACAGAAGTACAATCAAGCTTTTCCGAGAAAACTTTTTAAATACGTGTTTTGCAAGAAGCCATATAAAAAAACGGTATTATTCTACGTATGTGTGGTTTAACATTTACAGAGAGACATACACACACTCAGACTTGCTCACTCATTACAAGGCACTACTGACATTATTTAGGTCTGAAACGAAACAGTTTTAGATGAATTACAGGAAGTGTGTGTGTGTGTGTGGGGGGGGGGGGTCGGCAGCTTCAACATTCCTGAGCCCGTCTCACCGTCGTCTCCCTCTGTCAGCAGAGATGAGTTGGTCTGTTGGGATTGTGGAGGTCGCAGCGGTATGGGGCGGCTTTGGGCCGGGCGTTCCCTCATCGACACTCCAGTTATTTGGCTTCATTCGGGCGGGTTAAGGAATGACAGGACAAGCAAAACAAACAGAGCCGAGGTGTGAAGTGATCCCCGCCTTTGGCAGGTCAGAGACGAAGAGCGGTTGCAGGGGGCTGCAGAGGAAAGGAGGAGAGGAGGCATAGTCAGGTTGAGAGAGAGAAAAACGGGAGGAGGGGGGGTGGGTGGGAGAGAAGGGGAGGAATCAGGAGGGACAAGGCGAACACGCCCCCACGCAGGTGTGCTCGGTGCTCGCCATTGCCTGCCATCAGCCCTCACCGTATACTGGTGAGGGTCAAAGAAAGAGGGGAGGAAGAGGAGGAGGAGGTGTAGAGGGGGGAGCGGGGTGATAGAAAAGAGGGTATGTTTTCTCACCTCATTCTACCGCTGCAGGGAAAAGATAACAGGAGCTGAATCCCTGTGCAAACAAGCCCGGAGACACCTCAGAATGTCGCTCCACACACACACACACACGCGCGTGTGCACACACACACACACACACACACACACACACACACACACACACGCATGCCGACCTGATTGAGGGTGTATGAGTGCCCACTTCCAAAAGGCAGGGCACGAGAAAATATTAGCTTCCTGCTGACAGGCGGAGCCCGAGTTTTCGCACATCATTCACCAGGTAGTAAATAAAGAAACTGACCAATCAGTCAGTTTGACTGAAGACACGTCTGAGGAGTCACACATCTGCAAAAGGAAAGAGATGAGAAGCTAATCCATCAGTTTGTTTTCCCCCTTTCCCTCGCTTGGAAAAGTACATTTCTTTCCCATGATGCCACACCGAGTGCCGGCGTAGCAAAAACATTTGTCAGAAAGAACCTCACACACGTTGCATTGAGTCTCATTAAATTCCAGACGTCCAGCAACCATTTCCAGTCTCGTTCTCTGCATGCACGCAAATCCATAACAAACCCCCCCCCCCCCCCCCCAACGACAAATGCATCCCACTTCTTCGCCCCTGCAGCCCGCTCATGAGTGATACTCCTAAACTGACATTAACACCTTTCCGTGGCTTTGGGCCCATTCTCCTGTCGAGCAGGAATGCAAACAGACATTCATCACGCCGGAGCATTGTGTATCATTAACCCTTATCCTCTGCTGTGTCTGAGTTAATCGTGGAGATTTAACCTCTTTCTTTTTTGTTGTTGTTCAGCCCTTCTCATGTGTCCAAGACTTGATTCTTTCAGCATCTCATAACTCACCTTCATGGGGGTTTGTTCCTCACAGTGGAAAAGTTAGATGCCTCAACGTCCTGCTGTGCATTTCTCTTGAGACGTTAGCGATATCTGTTTCTTTGCATTTGCAGACAAAGAATACAGATGACAAAATATTATTGCAGAACACAGAAACCTAATCCCTAATTAGTAAGATGTGCAACTACAGCAAGTGTTTGCATCCAATTTTTAATTCATGCCTGGTAAATAACGCCATATTTTAGATCATGGAGACGAAACAGCATTTAAATAATCAATCCAGTATATCTCCAATGATTACAGTTACTGATAATTATTACTTTTTTACCAGTTTAATTTCTCAGTGTCCTACCAGCTAAAGCCTTGTCTACGCTACTGCGGTTATTATTTTTTTTTAACAGATTTTCTTTTCATTTTCTCGGCCCACACGACCTTTGTTTTACAAAATATCCCCGTCCAGACGAGAACATAAAACGACAAACGCTGAAACGAGCATGCCGGGCCAGTAGGTGGCAATAAATTCTACATCTACGATCCATCAAATACCAGAGAAGAATGCTGTGCTCCATATAATATTGGGCGAGGCAGACAACTGTACTTAGACGTTGCAGTGTTAACCAAACGTATGCCGTTTTCCGACATGACCTCCGGGTAAATTCTGGAGAATTGTCTGTGGAGTTTACCCAGAGTCTGCCTTTCACACGTGCACAACAAAGCGCAAGGGTCACGCCTTCACAGCAGCTACAAATCTTTTCATTTTTGCGACTGTCACGTGTTAGAAGCGTCATTAACCCCCCCACTCGCTTGCAGTGAATCCAGCGGGGGATCCCCTGCTGGGTTCACACATTGGATTCTCATGGATTTTTACAGACTTTATATGAGGAGGTCAGGCAGATTTCATTTTAGTGACTAAAAACACTACTTAACCCCTAACCCCTAACCAAACTCAAAGGGAAAAGTTTGTTTTGCTAAATCTCTGCATGAGGGTGACAGGGCGTAAAACAAAATGCAATGTTCAGTCACTTTGGAGCATATATTTAATATTTTCAGTTTCCAGCTTTATAAATATGATGTCTTCCTGGTTTATATTCATTTTTTCATTTTTTGAACAATTTGCCATTTTTTCAATATGGCATCATTTAGACCAATTTACTAAATACTCACTAGCGTTTTAAATAAAGAAAATAGTGATTAGTTGCAGCTTTAATCATCACTCTGAAAACAATGTCAGTGTGCTACATCAGCTCCATAAACCCTGAATGTAATCTCATCACAATCAGATGACAATAGTATTATTGTTATTTGATAATTACAGCGCCGCGGGCTCATAGCAGGAGTGTAGTCATAAACAGAATCATGTCAACCACACCAGAGACTCACTTCTGACTCCCTCAGGTTCTCTGCTGCCTCCCGAGCAGCTGAAGTGTAGACAGGTTTTATTATCATTTATGAAATTGTCAGCTCACCCAAACGTTTTTGTTCAATTTAATCTGTGAAATTTGCCAGAGTTTTCACGCAGCTCCCAACTCTCGCAGGCCGCAGAGCGAATCGCCGTCCAAGTTCTACTGGGGGATTCAGTTACATCAAAACACAGCTACAATAAAGGCTTGTGGTAATTACCCCCTCAAGATGACAAATGATACAAAGCATGGACTGTTTCTTTAGCCAATTAAAACATTTTTGCTAACTATATTTGGAAAGTTACAGGTGACGACTTCACGGTTGTGTGTCATCAAATTACATGAACTTAAAGTTACCACACGAACACCTTTGAGCGATAACTCTCACTGCCAGATTCTCTCCGTTTTATCACATCATAAGTCAAGATAATTCAGTGAAACCTAAACTCTCAGAACCAATGTCTGTCCGCTCCCCAGGCGACGTGAGCACTGCACTGCGGGGACGACAATTAAAGAGGTTCGGTTATTATTGAATTCAAAAGAGAGAGAGAGGCCTTTCGCTGTGCGCTGTCTGAGCGCGAGCAGGTCGAGGAGCACAAGAGTTTGCTTTTATACGTGTAATACAATCCTCCACGAAAGCAGCTCATTTCCATAGGGGCCATTACGAGTGAAAGAGTGCAGCGGCTCATCCGCCGCAGAGAAGGCCGGGGCCCGGTGGCTGCATTTACACATTTAGAACTTCACCACTCATTGAGTAAAGAGTGTAAACACAGTATACGTCGCAGGCAGCTCGTTTATATTGAACTGTTTGAGCTTGTTTGATGAAGAATAGCGTGAGTTTTACTTGAAGAGGTGGCGAGATTTAGACGCAGCAGACTAGGTGGTCTTTCACTAATTCTGACGTGTATCTGAGATGACAAATGTCGCTCTGCACTGATCACCCGGTAGAGTGTGATCAGCTGAGTGTCGTCCCTGTTTGGCACCCTGGTGCTGATTTTTAAAGCAGTGGCGGATTTATTAAATTAGGGGCCAAAAGGGGGCTGCAATTTAAACAGAGGGTGCAATTATATGTCCAACATCTATATACAATTCCCAATTGTTTACTGTTAGCTCTACATCATTGAATATATTTTGAAAAATTGTTCAATGTTCAGGTTTTTGTCAAATTGTCATATCTACTGTTAACAAGTGCCCACAGGCCCCAAACCCTAAATCTGCCCCTGTTTGAATCCTAGAAAAGCCATTTTCAGACATAAACACCTGAGAAAGTCAAGACCCGTCTTTGCAAACATTTATTTCCTTTCACATATGAACAACACAGGAAGAGATTCTCTGTTTAGATGCGTTCACAGCAACACAGAAACCTCCAGAGCGATCACGCGAGGGGTGGTGCTGCAAATAGGAAGCAGGCATAACGTATTCATCTCGCTGTGGCGATCACATGTTTTTGTTTGTAGCACATCGACAAAAGACTATTTGTATTCTTTTAGTTGTTTTCAGGTTAGCGTCCTTCACATGTTCGAAACGTCATCAACACACTGTTCGGTTCATGAAGAGAAACTGAAGCAAAACATTACGTGTTTCTTAAGAGCCCATGTTGATGTGAAGGCAACAATAACTACACATGAGATCTTAGGACTCAATTGAACGCTGCTCTCGATTAGTCCTCCTCATCTAAACTTAATAAAGTCAAGCTTGATTGGCACTGGTTCTGTGACTGATGGATCAAATTCAGGCCATCACATTCGAATCTGAACTATAACCATCGTATAATTACATCGGCGAGTGGGATGATGAGGAACATATTTTGCATACAGAGGAAAATTAGGCTTTGATTGAGCGACAGTCTGTTTCAATCAGAATAACATGGGAAAAAAATCCCTCTCCTCGACCCCAACATATGTCTTCCATTGACACAGTAGGGTCTTTTTTTTATTGACCACATATAAAATGCTCAGGAATTATAAAATATTGTTTTTCATGACTTCACTTTTTAGCTTTGGATTCCTCAAGGGTGCGCCGATTCCAGCGTGTTTTCAATTAGAACACACACACACACACGTCTATGTGCTGTGTTGTGCATCAAACATCCTTCGCAAAATAACAAACTCACATCCAACATTTTCAGGCGCTGTCGGTGGCCAAGAACACAAGCGTCGGGGCCTTTGCAGCCCATTACGCTGATCAAGACACACGCCCCCCGTTCGATAAACACGTCCTTTAGAGGAGCTGTTTATGCATAGAGCAACAGTCCTATAATGTTGTCTCTCTCTGCTCTGCAAAGACACTCGTGCAGCAGCACAATCCTAATTATAATAGAAGACAGACTGGAGCGGAGCTTGGCTTCACTCCAGGACCAACTCCTTACTGGCACACAGTGCTCAAACCAAATGTGTGTGTGTGTGTGTGGGGGGGGGGGGGGGGGGGTGAACAGAGTGCAGACTTCAAACAACAGCTTTATGGTAAATGATTGGCAGAGTGGCAGAGTTCAAAATTCTCACATTGTGCAATCTCACACTCGAGCCCGACTGTCATTATTCAAGCACCGAGAGATTCGGACAGTTATACATGATGATTACTTAAGATTCAGATCTATCTAGTTGGGGAAAGACAACAGCCCCCTCCTCCTTATATAGCCACAATGACACTTGTTATTATAAACTTCTGTCAGTTTTCCTTGCTGGACATGTTGGGACGAAAAGGGCCTCTTGCTCTCTTGTCCCTATATCTCCCCGAACCATCTGGAGTAGCCATGAAGCACAGCACACAGCCACTTAACCGCTAAGTGGACACACACTTCAACCAGAAACTCTGGTCCCCCCCACCTCCCAAGTAAACCACTACTTTAGCCAGCAGGTGGGTCATCCAGCCAGAAAGTCAACCAATCTGTCATCTGACCGGACAGTGAGTCAGTCGCTGGCCCTGCAGGTCGAAGAGGAGGACGAGGACGAGAGGGAGGCTTCCCACCTGTACACCATGTGCCGTGCACCTTGATTTACTGGCAGGCTACGAGCCTCTGAGATGTGGTTACGGGCAGATGCTCTTAAAAATATAACCCGAGCTTTCTGAAGCTCTGAGCAGAAATGCACTTTGCCCTCCTGCGCCTCAAACTCCCCCTGACCTACTCCGAAAATGTACAGGCCTGCGGACGTGCTGGGCAGGCCTCCAGCCTGGGCTTCCTGAGACTGCACGTGTGTGTGTGTGTGTGTGTGTGTGTGCCGTTTCTCCCACTGAGCTAGACACAGCTAAGCAATGAAAGCGCTGACAGATAGGTCTGATAAGGTGATAATAGAAACACACACTTTTAAGGAGGCTTTCTGTGTCTGATAAGGAAGGACAAGTAGCGGCATACGTTCACACACACACACACACACACACACACACACACAGAGATAAGAGCAGCAACAGAAGCTGAATCACAGGAAACAGCTAATATAGATAAAAGTGAGAGAGTGAGAGTGTGATAGAGTGACCTGCTGAAATGTGCAGCCTCCAAATAAATTCTGAACTTAACCTGGAGGAGAGAATGGTCTTTTTGTACTTCCAAATATCTAACAACAACTACACGGAATCACATTACCAGTTGAAGCAGTCTTTTCCCCGAGGCTCGCTGGATTTATGGATCTCCCAGAAAGCTTGTCTCTCTCACAGAATAACAACTATAATGACACTCAAAAAAAGGTAAAGACCATGTTGCAGTTTAAGATAAATAAAATTCACATAAGCTGCTATCAAATGTCCGAGTCAGTTGCTCTTCCCTGAATAAAATGTCGTGACGGACACAAAACTGAAAAAAGAGTACAATTATCACAGGAACATGCAGCGAATGCAGGGGGAAAAATAGATACCACATTGTAGAAGAGGCTAATGTCAACTTGAAAACGCAACCAGATTTGGCAGTTTATGGGCGATAAGGCTCGGCCAGGGGGCGATGAGCTCTAAATAAAAACACTGTGCTTTCCACTGCAGAATCTATACATCATTTCATGCCTCCTGTTGTTTGTGGACGTATCTGACCCGCACAATCTCCTGCTGTGTTCTCCGTACTCTGCAAAACGTCCGGACCAAGTTTTTTTTTTACATTTTCTGGAGCCCATGTCTGAAAACAGCTCTAGAAACAGAGCATTGGGATCGGCTGAGTCATTACTTAGATAAACATACAGTAGAAACCTGTGGGTGTGATGTTTGCATAAAGCGTCTCTATTAATTAAAAATCTGCCTTTGAATTCGCACACATTAAAACCTAATTGCATTGTAATGGGCTGACATGAGCAGATTGTTTTGTACTGTGGGCTGAACAGTCTGTGTGGTTAAGAACAGAATGGGCCAAACCACTAAATACTCCCACAAACCTCAAAGTGCATAATTCATCCGCGTCTCTGAAGGCTTTCATAGTGACAAGTGACACAACACAGGGGAAATAAGAACCTTCAGGGAGGCGCAGCGAATGAACAGAGCCGACCAAACCCCGAGGATTAAAAGTCAACATCACTGGTTTTCCATATAGGACATAAACAGAAAATATAGCATGGACTGGATGAGGAATATAGTGGTGAGAGTCTGGTGACAAACAGGGTTTTGGGGCTTTGTAGGTAGTAAAGACATGATGACAGATTATCATGACCGCTCTGGTGTGGATTAGACTGACTGGATTTACTGTAAGGACTTTTGTAGAAGATCGTTTGTTCAACCACCTCTCTTTGCCAGTGTCACAACTATTTATATCCAGAAACAGATGAAAAGGAACAAGTCTCAGACGACTATTATTCAACAGCGACTTCAGACCTGACAGGGGTTTGGCCGTGATGTAAGTGAA
Organism: Verasper variegatus; assembly: GCA_026259375.1. Classification (NCBI taxonomy): domain Eukaryota; kingdom Metazoa; phylum Chordata; class Actinopteri; order Pleuronectiformes; family Pleuronectidae; genus Verasper; species Verasper variegatus. The sequence goes on along the minus strand of CM048044.1, from coordinate 13,809,197 downwards.
GGGCTGGGGGCAAGCAATTGGAAAACGGTTACATTCCCGAAGCATATGTGTTCGATAGACCCCCCAGTCTGGGAGGAAGGGTGACACACGTTTCGGGCTCTCGTTCAAAGCCCGGCGTTAATCGGAAACAGGGAATTAGGATTATCCTCCATTATTTTATCATTTGGTAAACATGCACAACCCATTCTCTTTACCTCACATGCACAGCTGCGGTCCCACAGATCGCTCACATACTGGCATAAACTGCTTTCAGGCGCGCGCTGAACTCCGGACATTTTTCCTGAAATTTTCCAAAGGAGCTGTATGTGGGAGCGCAAACATCCGAGTCAGGAGTTTCTGAGTGTTTCCTCCCACCCCCCTGGTAAGATGTCCGATTGAGCCCATGTGAGAATAAAACAGGAAGTAGTCCATAGAAGTTAACCCCATGCTATTGGGCTGCGTCAGTGACAGACGCAAAACTGACAAAAACTAATATAATACAAAAACTTCAAGATGAAAAAGAGGTCCGATACGTGTAAAAGAACGAAGATGTAGACTTGGAAACACAACAAGATTCGAGAGCTTTTGAGAATAAGGGCCGACACTGGTGTCAATGTAAACAAAAACATGTGGTTTCTGCAACAGACTGTACGTCATGGCCTTCCCTCTGCATGCAGGTAAAGTTCCTGTTGTTGCGAACACTTCTGACCCGGACAAGCTCCAACTACTTTCTTCTTATGTGAAAAGCGAAGTGTGGAAAATGTCCGGACCCAATTTTCTGGAAAACTTCAAGTCTAAAAACAGCTGCACACACCAAAGACGAACAACACACTCACAACACAGAGAGACACATTGTCGATTTGAGGTTTTGCTGATTCAGTAGCTTAGCAGGTTTTTAAAATGGCAGATGTGAAGACTGTATGCTAATTAGCCAATCAGCTGCAGACGATAGACGATGTGTTGCTCTTCAGTCGTGACGCCACACTCGCTGCAAAAAGAGCGTTGAGGTGTTGAACATGAGTAAGGTTTGTCTGTCTGTGCACGTCCCCACCTGTCTCTCACCACCACTGCTGCTGTGTACCCACCTGCACTCTCTATAGATAGCATATGTTTGTATCTCCCCACATGTGTGTGTGTGTGTGTGAGACCACTCACTGTGCCTCTCTTTCTTCCTCTGTTTCCTCACAGCATGTGATTGCCATCCCGTGGGTGCCGCTGGCAAAACCTGTAACCAAACCACAGGACAATGTCCCTGTAAAGACGGCGTGACTGGTATCACGTGCAACCGCTGTGCTAAAGGCTACCAGCAGAGCCGCTCGCCCATTGCCCCCTGCATAAGTACGTGGAACCAGTCTTTACCACATCTGCCTCACCGTAGGACAAATGTGGAAGGGACACACCTGACACTACAACCTGTGATGAGAAACACACACGTGCATGTATAAATCACGCACAGTAACTAGCAGACACTCCTACACTGCTTAAATCCTCTCATCTTTTCTTCAGACAAGTTCTCAGTGTCTCTGACTGTCGGTTTTCTGACCACTAAATCTGCTATCTTAAATAAACACACCATTAAACCGGACCTCAGGGTTATGGCTCGTTGGTCTCCATAAATCTGAGTGAAACCACAGAGCTGCTAACACTCCAAAAATCTAAAGTGTCTCAGATAGAAGTGTAGAAAGACTAGGGTTGACTTATAAAACTGATTCTGTCCTCAGCATCCAGCCTTGGTTTTATTTAAGTATTGCCCATAAGGCCTGTACTTTAGGACTTAAAGACGTCCCACTGGTAATAACCATTCATGGCCATCGACTGGCTCTTCTGTTTCAAACAACACATTTTAATTGGGGCTCTGGTCATTATAATGAGACTACAAGGAATTACATTCCTATGAGGAATAAATCTCTATATGTTCCATAAATTATAATTCCAATAAAGGAATAAATTAACTCAACTTATATCTCTTATTCTTGGGAAGGTAAAGTCAAAGCGCCTCTATGAGGATCTCTATGTAATCTCGTTTAATCCATAAACGCCTCCTGTTAGATTTAGCGATGGCGTTTGCTGAGCTACATTTAAATAGACAGGTCACATTATATCTTTGACTTCCTTCCAGAGCTGTCAGCCATGAATCTACACGAGTCAATTACTCGAACCAGGCTCATTATTTAAACTGGCACGCGTGGTGACTGAATACAGATGGAACAAGTTCTGATCAACAACGGCAGCAGCAGGGGACCTCCGGGCTTCAGGCGCGGTGATTGTTTTTCTTGTCGTAATGTCGACCAATTCGTCATGGGAGCGGACCTCATCGTGTACACAAGTCAACAACAGGCGTGCACCTCGTTCCACGCATTCAGATTTTTGGTGCACGATTGACTTACGTGTCGCATTCAGAGAGACGGAGGCAGGTTTCCTCAACCCCAGCGGATTTTACTCCATCAAAAGACTTGATTCTTTCTTTCTTCCTTCACAAACAAACTCTTCACCTTCACTCAGCTGAAATCACCAGTGATTTGCACCACTTTCCCTTTTCTTTGCACGTGTCCTTGATACATGGCTTTGCCTTTTGTCCTCGTATACCCCCTGTTTGCTGTGTACAGACTTTTTGAGGACCCCCTCGTCTGCCTGCTTCACATAATAACAAAGCAATCATATGTGTTTTATACCTTCTGATGCCATCCTTGAGGAACGTTCTCAATGCATGGTTTCTCTCAGTGTCAACTTCCTACAGTATGAAGGAGGCCCGAGAGAATCAAGTCCAACGGACGTCCAAAATACCAACAGTGCTGCTGTATTTTAACACTGCAGCACAGGGCCAGGGTTCAGGATGAAACAGAGAAATAACAACTAAACAACAGAAGATCCATTTAAAGTTATTAACAACCTTTAACATGAATTAAACTAGCAATGACAAATCATTTGGAGGTTAAACTTCATTAAGACGCTGGACTCCAGTTGCTGCTGGTGAATCATCCAGCAGGTAGACGATGACATATTTTCATTTAAATAGAGTTAAATAAAAACAGCAGAGACAGAGAAGAAACAAAAATTAGCTACAGAGAGAGATGGGGAGTGACATGTAACAATGATCCCTGTCTGTAAATGGTGGTTCATGCTGGTGCTTAAATCCTGCAGCCACTCATTAACAACATCCAACTGGTTTGTAGAGGACCATGTTTATTCATTGCTGCAGGAATTGTGGATTCAATTTGTAATTGAGCAGCTTTGACAGTTGCCGAAGGTAGAGAATTGAAAAGGAAGAATGAGGACTGGAGTGGAAAAAGATGAGATCACTGAGATCACTGAGATCACTGAGTGATAAGGGATACATTAAATAAAGGCTGCAGATGTTAGGGGAAAGATATGATCTTCACATGAGCTTCAAATAGATACTTTTGCCCTTTGACCCTTTAGATTGCCTTTTGAATATTACACCTTTCCTTAACACTGTAGAGAGTTGACACCGAGTTAAAGGGAGGGGAACGATAACAGTCCCTGGTCAGACTCAGGCTACGTCCAAAACAAATCAGAGGGTGGAGCTAGGAGCATTTAATCCCTGTATGATCTCCATCCGTGGTAACTTGAAAACCTATTTCACATGACCATTCACACAGAGTGGGCATGAGCAAACCGGTGTAAACTTATCTGCAGCTGGTTTAATGCTACAAACACAAAGAAACTAATAATGAAAAATATGACCAGGGATTTATTTTTGGAACCAGCGTTACAAATACTTTAAATTGGTTATTGATACTGCATTCACTGCTTATAGTCAATTTGCTAATAAGAATCAGGTTAAGTACATTTGCAGCCTGCATTAATAAATATAACAGTTTCCACTAAGAATCTTGTCTGTTGAAAAGAATTGAATTGCAGACCACCTCATAGCCTGAACACTGACATATTTTATTTTCCTTTGTACTTTTTAAACTGAATCCTTTCTCATTAAATAGACACATTCACACATCGTGCCAACATGCACACAAAGACAACCAGACATGTAAGGTACAATGTGAACCAACAGTGATACTGATCTTTCTTTGTGTTTATTTTTCCTCTGGGAGAAGAGATCCCGGTCGCACCTCCTACGACTCCGTCCAGCAGCGTAGAGGAGCCGTCAGGTGAGTCAAGTTTTATATTTATCTATGACTGCTGCTACATATCCACATGAACACATGAGGCCTTCAGGGAAGGATGACGGGAATAAGATGGAGGTATATAAATGAATATGGGATTTATGCGATTTCTTCAACCCAATAGTATAAAAAAAAAAAACTGACTGCAGGATAAATTGGATCCCTCTTGCCTTTCCCCTCCTTCCTTGAGCTTCATGAATATTAAATCCATTAGCAGCAACCCTGGGATGTGCCCCCTTTAATCTCTCACACTTTCACAATTAATCAGTCTAACTGCGGCACCGTGGGGTGTTGGTCTAGTGAACAGCATTTGGGGCCGGCAGTTTGTTTGATTTGAGTTTTTTTTTTTCATCTCCCCAACTCCCTCTCTCCCAGTCCGATGCAGGGATGTGCGAGACGGGGAAGTGGATCTCGTAAAGTGGATCTTGTTATGTATTCTGATCAGATAAGATATTATCTTATCTTTAAGGATGATGTCAGGATTAGTCACGGTATATAAGATACTCGAGCTGGATGATATGACCCAGAATCCATATCACGATATATTGTCAGAAAGGGTTCAAGAATGTTAAACGTTATTGTTGTTTAATGCATCAGTAAATGAGCCAGCTCTCTTCTGATTTTTTAAATGTGGTATTAAACCTAAATATTATGAACTGGAATATAGATTTAATCTTTTGTTAAATCTCTGGTGATATGTTGTTGACTCTACCACTGAGGTTATGTTCCCCCCCGTTAGTTTGCTGATTGGTTTGTGTGTTTGTTTGTAAGCAAGATCACACAGAAACAATTCAACAGATTTCTAAGAAACTTGGTGGAAGGATGTGGTGTGAGTCCGATTTTGGCGTGGATCGGGATCAGGGGGGCGGCTGCAGGAATCTTTTTTCCCGTTCTTTAACCATGCGACATCAGAGGGCAATTTTCATTCTAAGCAAGATTAGAAATACAGAATGGATTTCCTCCAAACGTGGTGTGAGGACCCGGACATGGGCCAAGAAAGAACCCATTCAAATTCAGAACGGATACGGACAAATGGGCGGATCCAGGAATTTTTTCACTTTCTTTAACACTGTGAGATGTGGTTTTTGGGGACATTTTAATAGATTGAGTAATGGATCTTGATGGAGGAAAAAATCTGGCATATTTAGGGGACTGATATCTAATGTGTGAACGCGTGCAGCTTAATTGAATTTAAGGGTTAACATGAGATTTACAGTAATTTTTGTTCAAAACTGTGATGTGATTAAACAGAGTAGTAAGCGATTCATACTGCTGATAATTCCATGTGATTTTATGCTATAATAGATAATAGAACTTTTTAATTTCTTTTAACAGCTGCACAGTTCATGGTGTGAGTTCTACAACTCTGAAACACAATAACACAGCACTAACAGATAGATCCTGTTAAAATAAGTTTTGTCCTGCACGGTGGAAAAAGTTGAGTCATATGGCTCTCAGCGAGTTTGCTTCATGTATCACCCATGAAGTGGCAGGAGGCCCGAGGTCCACGCATATGTGCATGTGAGTGTGTGTAAGAGGCTCCTGCAGCTGTTGTTGGACCCTCCGTGGTCCCCAGGCTTCCCCGGACAGCTCAGATTGACAGCACGGTCAGGATATCGCTGGTCCCCAACCCTCCTCCACTATTTTTCCTCTTTCAGTCTCTTCTGCTCTCCTCCACCTCCTTCGTCTCCCTCTGTTTCACGCTTTGTCTTCACATAACACTGTGGGTGGTGCCGAGCGAGACTATCTGGAGTTTCTCTGGGCCCCCTTGTCAGGAATCTGTCCACTTTTGGAGTGGAGGAAATTTTTTCTTCACCTCATTGAGGGATTACTGAAGAAGTGCGAGGGGGAACCCGTATTATTTTATCAGGTTAAATAAAGGCACAACGTTGATCTGCATATTTCTCTGTTAGCATTCCAACAGTGAGATTTTAGATACACAAATATTTCGTATGAAACCCTCTTCCTCAGTTCACTGTTGTGAAATCTTTGCCTGTAGCAACATCTTGTAAAAATCTTCCTGTCATAATCCAATTGATTAAACCGTGTCATTGAACAAATGTAAACACAACGTGAAGGAGAGCGAGTACGAAGCAACAGATAATCTAATCACCGCTGAGTGTCCTGGGAATCCCCTCTCACATGTATTACGGGCAGGGGTCTGTTGAAAATAAGCATATTGCAATGTGGAGCACCTTGATGGAAGTCCTGCGCTGCTCATGTCAGAATCATGAGAAGCTGAGGGTCCCGCCGGACCACCCGGGCATGAGGCCCAGAAGACGCATACATTACATCTCGGCCTCCTCAGAAGGTCGTGGAGCAAACGCACTTCTGCTCGGCCTGGTATTCAAACAGGCTATGATATCACCTAATACAGTACGTGATGGAGAACAGATGTGGTCATTGTATCATTTGATTAAACAATAACGTTTACTGCCTCATTGGACCAGTAGTACCTGCAGGAATACACATTATCATTTCAATTATTATTATAATTATTATTTTATTATCAGTAGTAGAAGTAGAAGAAGGAGTCAAACAACGTTTACATTTCTGTTTCAAATTATTTTGTAGCTTGACAGAAAATACAAAAAGAAATTATTTCACAAAAACAAACGTATACATTTTGGCAATACACATTAAAGTCATTATATTTTACGCAAGATGAAAAATCTGAAAACCACAAGAGAGAAACTCGAAAGCTGGACGATTGAGGTGGAGACAATAATAATCATTTAAGATTAGAGAAAGAGGATGCTGAAGAAATGAGGAAGAATTCAGCGATCAATTAAGAATATGTGAGGAAGGGAACATACGTGTGCATGATGAATGTGCGTGTGAGATTTTACAGAGGGTGTTCGGCCGACAGCTGTGAGGCAGGTGTCTCGTTACGCCTCAGTCAAACACGGGTGGGTGGATGGGTGGGGTTGGTGGTTTTTTTTGGGGGGGGGGGGAGGTTGGAGCGGAGGGTGTGAGGGAAAACGGAGTGGATATTAATTTGTCTCCCGCAGCAGGACTCTCCCCCTTCCGACCACACGGAGGGCTGGAATGCATGGAGAATACCTCCGATGGTGTGGCCCAGACAAAACACACATTGTGCGGGTAGGTCACGGATGGTGTGAGTCGCCACTCCCACGGGTCGTGACAGAGACGTCTGCACGGCAACGAAATGTGGAGGAGATTAACCACTGATGACCTGTGATGGCCGCCCCGGCCCTGTCAGGATACACAGGATGTGAAAGTAACTGATGATGATGAGGAGAAGGAGAGATTGGAGTGACGATGATGAGGCTCGTAAGGGAAACAAGGTTCAGTCATACTTGTGTGTGTGTGTGTGTGTGTGTTGTCTGAGGCTGGAAGTGATCACAATTTGTGTCGGACCCCTCCTTGGATTTTTTGGACATGAGTCTTGCCTTACACACCCAGTTCAGTGCTCACCGGCTCCACCGCGCTTTACAGTCATGTCAGCATGGGATCTTGTTACTCTCTTAATTGTATGAGAGAGTTAGAGGAGACGTAATTGTGAAGGACACATTTTACGATACGCTGGGCCAAAAATAGAAAAGCACAGTATCAAGTTCTCATCATCAGTGTAATAATTTTTGCCCTAACCCTTAATGACTTGAAGACCTTGGCAGTGTTATTTCCGTGTCGAAGCTTTGGGTGATAACCAACAGGAGTCCCCGCTGACTCGTCTGGATTCGACTCATCTCATCGCACAACATCTGAAAGGAAAACCTCAAATCAGGTCAAGAACTCCAACAGCCTCTTTGCTTGAAAACAAACCATCTTTTACAATGACAATACAAAGAAGAAGAGGTGGTGGTGGAGGGGGGGGTTGGGGGGGCTCTTTTCTTTCTCTCTCTCTTTCTCTCTGTCTTTTGTTGGCCAGGACCCAAACTCACAGCTCTGATCAGCACATGGGCAGCACACTGGGCTCCATAATCTAATTACATGCTTTATTTGCTGCAATTTGTTTCTCAATCAGTGTGGTTGGAGGAGAAAGCCCTCCTCCCGAGCCGTCATTTGCACGTCCATGTCTAACTGCCCCGCCGCCGCGGCCACGTTCACACTGTCTTGTAACGAGATGAATCCAAAGTGTGTCTGGATCTCACCGACACACATTGCCGTTCACACCTGGCTTCGACCACAGAGACCGGTTTCCATCAGATTTCAGTCGCCCTGCTGCATTTGATTTTTATCTGTGAGAGCCGCTGCATGGACACCGCAAAGTACTCTACATATTTGTATTTCGCAATACTGCTAAAGAAATCCCTGTATAAATCACCCTTTATAGCCGTCACATCAATTATGTCAAGGGGGGGGTTTTGTCCTCGCTATAAAACGTGAGACAAACACATAAGATCCAGGATCAGTGTTTTTCACAGTTTCAAACACTAACATCCTGCATATACTCAGAAAAATTCATGGCAGCGACTCCTTTACCATTTGTTGCCACAATTGTATGTTAAACAGAAGCGAAAAAGCAAAGAAATCCACAAGGAATTCGCCCTTGAGCGTATACGATTCATCACCGCAGTTCGGATGGCATCACATTGCTGCCAAATTTGAGCCTGGTGAAAGTTTTTGCTGGAAGAGTCTGTGTTTTTTCGCCTTTGTGTTGGCATCCCCACTATGTCGCACGGATTGGGCCACAGTTTATTTTGAAGGTCGCCAATTCAAATAAATGCAAGGGGCTGGATTTCCTCACACAAGGCTGAAGTCGGTTTGAATAAGCCTTTCTGACCTGTAAAAATATATCCCCTGGTAGAACTGAACCTGAATGTTGCAGACCACTTTGACTCGGAATAATGTTTGCTTGATGTGCCTTGAAGAAATGTGTCTTCTTTCCTCTTTTGCTTGAATCATGACAAATGTGTTGGAGGAGCCAGAGTCTACAGAGGTGGGGAACTTTATTCCATTCAAGGGCCATTTCTTCCTTTGAGGGTCATGCTAAATTTCTGAACACATGATCACCAACCTCCAATGGATGGAATTGTTTTTCTTTGACGAGACGTCCGATGTACGGTGGAAGTGATGATGATGACACCAGAAGCAGCTGGTTTTCCAGGTTTCGGTCTGTCAGTTTTGAGCAGAAAAAATGTCCGGACAACTGGGCCAGAAACTTCTCCAGAACATGGAGGCATCTGGGTAGAGCATGCAGAGGGCAGGACATAACGTATAAATTCCGTTGTGGAATTCACGTGTTTTAGTTTCACAAGACATCAACACCAGTGTCAGCCCTTAAAACCAAAAGCTCATGAATCTTATCTTGTACATTTTCTTGGTGTCTTCTGTGATGGAAGTTTTCTGGAAACTGGTGAAAGGTGTACGACACCCCTTTTTCATCCCGAGCTATTTGTAGCATGTTCTTTTTTGTTTATTTTCAGCTTTGCATCCATGCTGTTTGCTCGTAGTGAATTTTCCAGACATTATCCTGCTGTATTCTCACTTAGAGATTTTCTGCACATTCAGCGCATGTGTGACGGCAGCTAGTTTTGAGAAGAGCAAAAATGCTCAGTTCCTTTTGTTTGGAACCTTTCACCCAATGCCTCAAGGGTCCAGCAAATTCAGACATCATTCAGATTCAGAGAAGTCCATCCAATATCTTGTGCCACATCAGTAATCTCCTCTGCAACAGTTCTGACAAACTGACACTTTGGAATAGTTTGAATTTGTCCAGTTCTCGCAGCTCCGCAGTGGCAACAAGGCTCCTTCACAAAGTCTCCCTCCTGAATGTGGGTACAGCGTCTAACCTATTAGCTCGCTCAACTCGTCTGTGTAACCTAAGCTCTGCCAGAATGTGGTGTTGTGAAAGCTGCTCGTCGGGCACACAAACTTCACAGAAAAGGATTAACTTCATCAAATGTTTTTGCAACTTTCCAGCTGGAAGAATGCTCGACATTGATCTTTTTCATCACCGTGTAACAGCTACCTGTGTTTCCTTTGCAGTACCTGCGCCAAACATCCCAACTGATGATTAGGATCAGTCAACAAACCTGCATTGAATATACACAAGCTTGTGCACCACTGTATTCTACTCTGTTAATACTGAGGGGCAAGTTTTACTTACTCCTACTGTAAAACCTATCGAACACCCGCGACTGAACCTGCCCCAGGCCCAGCTACATTGAACAGTACTGTATCCAGTTGCGTGGCAGCTTTAGGAACAAGCATTCCGAATGAAAACGATTAGCTCGAAGACTTGTACAGCACTTTGATAGAAGGGGCAAAGGTCCACCTCTCAGTTACGTACTCCTCGGAGCTCTGAAAAGCAGGAGACAAAGCGCTGTAGTAACTGCGTGTACTCAGAACACCCAAAGCAGATTTTAGCGCGGTGCTACAGGACTGCTCCCACTTCCCCTGCTTGTAACGCTCTCACAAAGGGAACATTTGTCCTCACGGTAGGGGACTGCCTGGCCCTAAATGGGGGTCTCGGGGTGCTCTCAGCGGGGCCTGGAGCTGTGTCTCAGGGGTACACTAATGGGGAACGAAAGGCTATCAAAGGGAAGTATCATGATGGCATCAAGGGGGGTTATGAGAAAACAAAGCCTCCTTTCCACAGCAACCCCCTCCATCATTTACATGGTAATCAGGTGAAGCTCATATACTAGACTCCTCTGTTTCATTTGCTTTGCCTATTTCTGTTACTCTCTCTATTTACTACCACTGGCTTCAGCTTTGTGGCCTTGCTAACCCGCTTGTGAGGCTACCAGCCGGATTTTTTCAGTCTATTTTGGGGTTTTATTCAAAATCACGGTCCCTCCTCTTTTGCCTCTTCTTCACGACCCCCTGATAAACTTCACTCCTGTCTTCTTTTTTTTGTCAACCTCTCCACCCCTTTGCTCTCTACCAGTATCAATCCCTCCGCCTCCTTCTCTTTTTTTCGGGTGCATTTTTCCTTGTCGCGGAGTTCCCCGGGCAACCTCATTCAAGCGGAGCATAAAGGAGAGTAAAGGCATGGAGCAAAGATCTGGTCCCAACAATGAAGTTTGTTCATATTCAGGCAGCCTGAAAGCTCCAGTCCTTCTTCCACCAGCCCATCACTCTCCTCCACTACTTGCTGTCCATCTATCTTTTCCAACCTCCTTCCTGCCCTCTTTTCTTTTACTACACTCATTCCATCTTGCAGCACAGACGTGTAAACCAATTCAGTACACTGGATTCAATTTATGCAAGCCGGGAGAGGGCTAAAGAAGCAGAGAAAATGGGAAAATTACTTTTTTCCATGATATGGCCTTCCCTGTAAGTGGGGTACAGCGTGGGGGTGATCACTGAGGTTATGTACTCTTTGGATTGTAGAGGCCTGCAAAGTGGAGGGAGGCTGTAGAGCCTTCTTCACCTCATGTCATAAAAGTGTATCTGCAGATCATGGCTCTATTTGAAAAAGCTGCTTGTGACCCTGTTTCTCTCCACATATGGTTTTCTTGTTTTGAATAAGGGAGTATACTCTAAGGTTCCCTATCGTCAATCATGCAAGCAATTTGCAAACTTCAGTTGAGTTTATATGTGATTTTTATGCACAGGAAATGTCCAGCAAATATATAAACTGTTTGATTTTGATGTCCAGAAAGTAAATGAAGCTGAAATCAACTTAAAGAACCATCGTAAGGAGTTTGTAGATACATATACAAGTGGGTGACCCTTCTGCCTGCGTGAGGTATTTGTTCACCCTGTCCGGAGTGGACATGCGCCCCCTCCTCCTTCACCAGAGAGGGTCCTCTGCCTAACGCTTCATGGATGGCTAGTTTTCCCTTCCTGACCTCCCTTTGTGTGGCATTGACCTGCTTCACACCCCCCACCCTCTACTCCCTCAAATAGCTGCCAGTCCTCTGTGCTCTTTCCCCCTAGTCCACGCTGCAATAAATGCAAAAGCTCTTCATGGTCCTCCGTGGGGCCTTGAAGTGATCCCGGGGTTATTTTCTTCGGGAGGCCGGGTGGGGTGGGGGGGGGGGCTGAGGTGACAAGCGAGGTGAGATTTGTTGGGAGGTGGGGGTTGACGTGGGTAAAGGGTGGTCTGCTGGAGTCTGACTCATTCCCACAGTCTGACAGGGAGTAAGTTGGTAGAGGGCAGTGGTAATTTGTATTTCTCTAAAACCGCTGCTGGTCTCATCTGCTCCATACAGAGGTCCTCACATGTGGGATGTGGAAATGGTCCCAGGGTAAAGGGCCTCTTCCATGGCCCATTAAAGTCCCATCAGACAACATAATCAAAATGTGTCTCTTACTTTTCCTAAAACCTTTTAAAAAAAGAAAGAAAATGCAGTCTTCTTTAAAAAAATGACAGAATTAGCTAGAAATATCCAACATATTTCATACACTTCAAACTCAAGGTTCATTTGAACTTGTTTACCCTCTCTTCACATACAATTTTAATTATTTCAGAAATTCAAATAGTTTTCAAGTGTATTCATTAAAAAAAAAAAATGTGAATATGTTTTTATGAATTTGTAATGTATTTTGGATTATGACAGAAGAATATGAAAACACATTATTTATGAGAAGGAATACAAACAAATCAGCCCTGCATGTTATGGCTTTGCAACTTACCCAATGTTGCAGGCCCATGAAAAATGCTGAAGGTTTTTAGGTTCCTGTCAATGTAAATTCACAAAAAGCCTAAAACAACAACCGCATTCCTCCAAAATGTATTCATTGTTTGTTTTCACCCTCCTGCCTCCTAACTGTATGTTTTTCTTCTATTTTCCTTCTTGCAGACTGTGACTCTTATTGCAAGGCATCTAAAGGCAAACTGAAAATCAACATGAAGAAGTACTGCAAGAAAGATTACGGTGAGTCAACGGACGACAGACATTTAATGACTTTGATTAACGGCCATTTGAACGGGAAATCGTAGAAACATGTGCTCTGATGGAAGAAACAGTTATTTTTGGTCACTGGCTGTCGTCCAGATAGTAAACAAAGTTTGTTCGTAGTTCTCCAAAGAAAATAAGAATAAAAAAATAAATAAACTCAGGGGCACTGATCTGACTGTGCAACATGTTCTCCCTCTGATGTGCTCGTGTATACGTTGCTGGGGAACTGCTGTAGTTTACAGGGGAGGCATTTTACTGATGGCTTACTCCAGCTCTCTGCGGACAGAGACAAAGGATCAAACAGAAGACTGCAGGTCTTAAAGGAGGAAGAGAGAAGCAGACAAACAGAAGGAGAGAAAAGGACAGGATAAAGAATTGCGCTGAGGTGTGTGTGAGTGTGTGTGTGTGTGTGTGTGTGTGTGTGTGTGTGTGTGTGTGTGTGTGTGTGTGTGTGTGTGTGTGTGTGTGTGTGTGTGGGAAGGGTTGTTTCTGAGCAGGCATTTAAAGGCCCGAGCGGATAAAGCGGAGGCAGTGTGACGGACAGTGGGTGCGCTCTAAGAGATCCTCATTAAGGCAGCCCACTTCCCCCACAGCCAACGTGTTTCTCGCCGCATTCCTGTGGGCGTCCGTCCGCCACGCTATTCAAGGTGTGGATAAGACGTATGACCTCTCCCCTCTGTCCCCTACCCCGATTGAAGTCAGGCTTCTGAGGCGCTCAACCAAGCAGCGGCATCCTGCAGCATACCTCAGCAGCTTGACAGACAGGCCTGAGCTTTTGTTCTGCGGGGATTTGGAGGAGTTAGTGGGGTCAGCTTATAGACACCTCTTCTTTCCACCAATGCCCACCTCGCCGCTGATGTCGTGAGAAGAGCCGCGTCTCTGGAGTACGTCAGCTAGATGGCCGAGGCTCATTTCTCCAGTTTTGGCCCGAAAAGCTTTACTCGTCTAAGATCTACAGTCGTAGATAGCAAACAGTCATTTCATCAGCGGAACGTTTATGTCCGCAGCCATGTAACACCGACTGATAACAACTGTCGGAATCCATTTGAGGGTGGAGAGGTGTGGAGGTAAAAAGAGACATCAGGATTTCCTGCTGGAGAAAACATCACTCAACCCGATGCTGAGTACCCTCATATCTGCCAAGAGCCGAACAACTGATTCGACTTTTGTGTGTGTGGGTGTGAAGTGTAGGGAATCTGCTGGTACCGATGTGTGAGATAATGCCGGGTGAAAAACAAATGGAAGTTCTCCGTCTGCGTGAGTGTTATTGTGTGTAGGTGCAGGATGTTTTTAAATGGGGGGCAGAGGATTTCAGGGTGTGGACAGAGAAGATCTGGAATTTCATGGTTTTGTATCTTTAGACTGGGGAAGAAGACTCATTTCATTACCTCCGAGAAGGATGTTTTGTTTTCACCCCTATCCATTTTTTTGTTGGTTAGTTTGAGTTTACCAAAACGACTAAACGGATGACCACAAAAACTTGGTGGAAGGGTGCGGTATGGGTCGGGGAAGAACTCTTTCAATTTTGGTGAGGATCTAGATCGGGGGACTTATCACAGATTTTGTTTTTTACTTTTTGAAATCCTCAGGCAGATTTAGGGGACTGGTTTCTACAAGTGTGTGCAATTTGTTGCAGTTTGACCGAATTTAAGGGGACTGTTGGGCCTTGGTAGAGGAATGTGTTCTACTGAGCGACATTGTAGTTTATATTGTTAACATCTATAGAAACAAATCGAATGTATTCATACACAGAACAAATAATTAGCACTGTTGCAGTCTAAGGAAATTCCTTTTTTATAACATATACAGTTGAATTACTTCATTCAAACCTTTGAAGGCTTTCACAATTCCCTATGATCAGGTTATTGTATTTTGTTTCATCCAATCAATGTGTCCGCCATTAGTTTCAAATGCTACATCACCCAGTGTGTAATCCACTTTCTCCGTGCCCTTCACCAGAGGGGCTTTGTGCTGGCGACATACATGAGAACCACTAAGCCTCCTTGTCATATCCATCTATACTTTGCAACAGTATATTCATGGTTCGTAGTAAACCAGAACAAGACGCCTGCACAGTGGTAACCACACGCAAGCTTAGCGAAGCCAATCGAAAAGTCAAAAACCATGTAAATCTACAGGATAAGTCGAGGGAGCCATAGATTTGGACCGTTCTGAAAAGATCAGCAGGGGAGCTGCGCCGCACGCTGCCTCGGGAAGCGACGCTCCATGTTTCTGTGGTCGATATACAGACGCACATAAAGAATCACAGGAGGGAGCGGGGGGGTGCATGGAGGGGGGTGAACATGTCTGATGTCAGAAAAATGCCAGGGACAACTGCACATTTCAGAGTTTTCAAGCGCCTCTCATGGAAAAGTTTGGAAACACTGCATCTGTGTTGTAGTAAGGCTGGTTAGAAACTGAGCCATCTGAAAATGATGATGCAGTCACCCGAATCTGCTTCCTGATTGGTTCTCATCAGCCTACAACGCTACCAGAGGCGAAGGCAAAACTTTGTAAACACGGTTCCACTTCGTTGTTTTAGTTCAACACCATTTAAAGCTTCAACATAATAGTATGGATGTAGTCTCAGTGTCCACAGAGCTCACACTGACAGCATCAGGTGGAAACTGGTCTAATCTTCAGAAGTCTGAGATTTTTTCCTCCTGCACGTGTTTATCTCGTAAATTAACACATTACATTTGCTTGTTTAATCTCTGCAAACATCTAAGTGTAAAATGGACAAGTTCTGAATAAACTGACCATTTGTTGGACAGGAGCAGTGACTCCCGCTGCTCACTTCGCCAAGAAATAAGATATGTGAACACCGGTAAAACCAGACTTACAGTTTTTACACTTTTTGTACTGATTAAACAAACAAGACAGAGCCAGACTAGTCGTTTCCCTTTGTGTCAAGTCTTGATGCTGAGCTAAGGTAAGATTTCTGCATGAAAGCATATTACCCAAACTATTATACACAGAAGCACTGGGAAATAAAATCATACTCTGGTGTGTTTTCAGTCTTGCAAGACAGAAGGTTACTATGGAAGCATTTTTAGATTTCCACCGTTCACTGAGTGCGACTCCAGAGGAAGTGATCCAAAACGCACGGTTCAGTACGTGACCTGAATACAGGACGTACACTCTTACATTCTGATGTTCAGCTGCATTAGCTCCACGCTCAAGGTGAAACCAGTGACCCTGGTTCGTTTCAAAAAGCCATCCCATAAGCACAGGAGGACTATTACAGAGCCTAATAAAGATCTGGTCAGTATAATGCATATTGATATCTCCTGGGGTGGGATCCATGAGAGGCAGACCTCTCTTCCCTCCTCTTCCTCACTCTTTCCTCGTCTTCCCCTCTCTCTCTCTCTCTCTCTCTCTCTCTCTCTCTGAGGACCGTACCGTTCATTCATCATGTGATATCACTGAGTGTCTTTCCAGCTGACGTTTCTAATAGCACTACCCTGCTTCCTAATCACATTACAAATCACACTGCACTGTCAGTGGTAATGGACATAATGCATGTGCAGCTATATGTTATAATAGGATCATAAACCAGCAGTAAAAAAAATGTATTTTACTTGACGTAAGCATATAGATTTTTTTTCTGTGATCTCACCACTTTGATAATTTCTCCGTTCATAACTGGCTGTTTCTAATTCCAGTTCCTGTTATAATCATTATCTTTTATTCATGTTCTGTGTATTTTTTTTCTTAAGCTGTTCTCATACGAGAATTTCTGAAAATTGGCTCCGGACATTTTCTGTAGTTTGCCGTTCGACACCGGCATAGGGCCTTATTGCCAAAAACTCTCTACGCTTGTTGTCTTTCCAAATCTTTGTCTGGGTCTTCTATGTATGTGGCTCCTCTTTTGCATTCTGAGATATTTAGATTCCTCCAGTTTTGCGACCGTCAAGTGTTAGAAACGACACCAACGTGCTCTCACGGGAAGTGTTCCAGCTAGACTCAGGCATTCTTACCCTTCGGCTGGCAGGAAAAATTACGGAAAATGTCCAGAGCAACTGACACAGACGTTTTCATTCTCACACACAGCCCCTTAAATATCAGAGGAATAGCCAACTTGCTTTATATGTGACAAATCTATACAGTGAAGCAAGTATTACTTTTAGAAAATGTTTTTGAAGCCAGGTCCTCTGTGAAGGTGGCACTCGCTGTGAGCCTCGATCTCTCCACGCTGCGCCGTGTGGGCCTCTAGCTGCCAACTCTTGGTGAGCTGATGTTTGATTAATGGCCACAGTTGGAAAAAAGCGCCAGTGTGCCTGGAGGAAAAGGAATCGCTTTCCTTCCATTGTGACGGAGATCTTTGAAGCAGAAAAGCAGGTGGTTATTAAAAGAATAAAAACAGCTGCATATCTCCATGTAGGGGAGTGGTGGTTATTACCACAATAAATATCCAATGACAAAGAAAATTCACTGTTGTCAGAGAAAGCTTTGGCTCATTTGTCTTTGTCACTGAAACATCAGTGAAATGAGAAAGCTTCACAACATGAAGCAACCAACCACATCACTTTGTGGGCGAATGCAATGTACTGAGAGGTTTTTGGGGAGTTCTAACCTTTGCCACTGACATGCTCTAGATTGCATGTTCGGAAAAGAGCTCGCACATCAAGTGATTTGGTGTCTTCTCCTCCCTCTGCAGCCGTCCAGGTGCACATCCTGAAGGCGGACAAGGCCGGAGAGTGGTGGAAGTTCACCGTCAACATCATCTCCGTCTACAAGCAGGGCGAGAGCCGCATCCGACGCGGGGACCAGTTCCTGTGGGTCCGTGCCAAGGACGTGGCCTGCAAGTGTCCCAAGATCAAGCCGGGGAAGAAGTACCTGCTGCTGGGGAATGACGAGGACTCCCCCGGCCAGAGCGGCGTGGTGGCGGACAAAGGCAGCCTGGTCATCCAGTGGAGGGACACGTGGGCACGCAGGCTCAGGAAGTTCCAGCAGCGGGAGAAGAAAGGCAAGTGCAAGAAGCCATAGGCGGAAAAATGTTGGGAGAGGAACGAGAAATTCAAGAGAAAATCTAAGCAGGTGTTTTAAGAATAAAATAAAATGAAAAGACGAAAAAGAAGAGGGACGGACAGAGGACCACGGACAGAGAAGAGACTGATTATGTTGCTGCTTTTTTGTGTAGAAGCATGAAGAGAATTATTTAGGATGATTTGTCTTTTCCTAGTGAACTTTTGTTGAAGGAGCTCACCTTGCAGATTTGGTTTTATGGTTTATTTTACTTTGAGATTTGTCTCTCTTGTGGATTTGCCGAATTTGCACCTATTACCAGTATATAAAGTTATTTTGTGTTTGTTTTTTATTTTGTTATCTCGGTATGAAATCATTATATTTTATGTTTTTAATTTTATGGACATTTTCTGCTGGTGCAAAAATGACACATGAAAAAAAAACAAAAAAACACTTAATGACCACTGCAGATTTGCCTCTGCGTGGTTTTCTCCTTGTATCTTTAGCTAAGAAGCAGCTTGTTTAATCTTAAGTCTTCACTGAGCTAAATGAGGCAGAACAATTTCTCAGAACTGTGCCATAAGGACGATTGTAGCAGTGATGGGTAGAATCATTTTAGCTGTTAATTTGATTCCCTTTGAATTCAGGTACATCAGCAACTGAAGAAACAAGAAATATTCTGTTGCTGTAGGTTTTTATTTGTCAAGACAATTTTAGAATTTGGAGGTGACAGAAAAAAAAAACAAGAAAAAAAAACATAGTATTGACTAAAGCATATATGAACTGACTGATTTTAAAGATATTTCTAATCTTTTATTTGTCCCCCTTCAGATGTCACTGGTTCATTTTTAGTGGTTCAGTATTTTTAAAACCCTGCATGGAAACGCTTTTTAATTTGAGACTGTAACAACCAGTTCTCTGACTGGTGCCACTGATGTTACTTATATAAAAATTATGCTATTTCTGGAGGACAAAATGTATTTAAAATCACTGATTTCAACTTAATTCCTTAAAATAAATGTGGTATCAAATTTCTTTATTTCACAACTTACAAACGGAAAAACAGGCCAAATTGATCATCACAGAAATACTATAGAACATCAAAAAATGACGAGTTGTTCATGGGTAGATCTAATCGAAACTAATAATAATAATAATAATGCAAATAATTTTTTCTTAAGTGGCCACAAAAATATATAGTATTTTTTATTCTCGGGTGAACATTTTCCTTGTTTTACCACAAAAAGACAAGAGCTGTGAACGTCACACCAGGTAGGCCACTGTGGATGTGAATGCCGCATTGGAATTGTTTTCCGGTGGAACGCTGAGCTGCAGCTGCAGGTGGTGCACGTCCTCGGTGCTGACAGTACTGACAAAGACGTGCACAGAGTGCGTCACAAGTGCAACAATGCAGATGTTTGTAGGATTAGTCTCTTAAGTGTATTTTTTGGTATACCAGCTTACTATGTGTAAAAAAGCATCTTTAAAGAGAAAGTAGGATCAGTATCCTTTTAACTGACCTCTGCCTCTCACTAAGGAGATAGAATGTGGATGCTTGTCAAACACAAAATCTGAGAAGGTGTACTTTAATGTGGAACATGAGCAAAATATGAATTTAAATGTAATCAATGCAGATTGTAGGTGGCTATGAGAATAGGCCTCATGAGAAGATAAATAATTTCCTTACCTCATATCGTGCAGAAAGTTAGCCTAACGCAAAACAGAAAAGTGAAAACTCAAAAAGAAAAGCACTCAACACTTGTTTGAAATCACGAATCAAGACGCATTTTTAAAATCCACCACCCACCGACGCAAATTCATCTGGAGTAATTCCTACGCTACTATGAGATCGTAGATAACGACTTTTTTTTTTTTTCACCATCCAAACATTCTTCTGCAAACACAATGCATGACTATACATTCACTAAAGAAGCTGCAGTCTCCCATTGACCTGTCACGTTAATTCTCTGCACTCCTACACTTGCACAGGGAGAACTAGGGGGGGATGGGGGTGGGGTGGGGGGTGGGGGGGGTTGGGGGAAGGGATCGCAATCACTTGACGCTGCTTGATTCAAACCACATTGCTCATTTATTTGTGTGCAGTTCAGTTTGGAATGTGTGGTAGAAACACTGCTCAGGTTTGTAAAGATACAACAAAAAAAAAAGAAATACGCCCACAGTTTATCTGATGCATCATAAACTAGGGTTTTGCTTTCAGTCCGTCCCGAAAAACAAACCATGCAACATTTTGGATGTTGCTGGTATTTGTTGCTTTATAAAAAAAAAAAAAAATCACATTTACTATGGCACAGTTTTAATATGTTCCACAGCACAAGTACCTGTAAAAAGTATTTGAAGATCATTTCAAGACACATGTTTTCAATCGAATGGACTTCCTTTGTTTTAGATGATTCCACTATCTCACAAACTGACTGATTTGCCCAGGGAGTTTATTTTTTTTTCATTTTGTTTGAATGGACTGAAATTCCTCCTCGGTGATGACAAAAACAAAACCACCTGAGTTACGCTGAAAGACGCAAAGTACAGATGATCAAGTTGCTGAAGAACCTCTCAGTATTTACATTTAGGTTTTGATGGAGTTTGTCTTTTTTGTTAATGTACTATCAATCAAATGATTGTGATTTCAGTCCGACATGATGCTACGAGCCGGTGGCTTGTCCATATTCACATGTTCCTGCCTTTCATTCATGTAAATACTACAACATAACATCACATGTTTGTTTTTTTCCGTTGGGCACAATGTAATCTGTAATCGCACCTCTCTCGTCTCTGAAGCCTCATGCTGTACATTTTTTATATCCGCCGCCCGAGCAATGGTTTGACAAACGTCCTTATGAAACGCTCCACACATACCTGTCAAAGCATCGCTTTGTGTTCATACTATGAATTGTAAATGTTGTTTAGTTGTCACCATTGCAAAGACCTTTATTTTTTTGTTTTGCAATGTTGTTTTTCAATGCGTACTAATATATTATGGTTATTATATATGAATATATTTAATGACACAAGACATTGTGGATATTATTGTCTTTATCAACTTTTTTTTTTTACTTGTGGTTGTTTAGATCGTTGCCATTAAAGAAGGAAATAATAACTACTGAACACACCAACCTGGTAGAACTAAATTCGGATTTTCAGTTGAAATAAACTCTTGTTACATTGAAAAATCATTTGCCTCCGTTGCTTTAAATGATTGTTTATATTGATTTTTGAATAGTTAGCTGCATCCTGTACAAAAACAATACTGTGCAGATTTCAAAATGGAAATATGTAGGTGTACCAGTGTGTTGAAGTTCTGTCAAAGGTCTGACCCCAGCTACATATCATGTGACAAAACACTGTAATCCTCAGGAGTGAGCCCTGGACATGGATGCGCACACACACACACACACACACACACACACACACACACACACACACACACACACACACACACACACACACACACACACACACACACACACACACACACACACACACACACACACACACACACACACACACACACACACACACACACACACGAGTCCAGGGACTTTAAAACTGGAAATGTCATTTATTAGAAATTACAAGCTGAATTGATTTACAAGGAGGGAAAACAGCCATGTTAGTACCACAGCCAAGCTGTTACTTTTGGCTGAGAGCTACTCTATAAACACTGTAAAATCCCAAGACAGATGATAACATTGCACAGCTACAGTAATGCATGGGTAAATAGAAGTAAGTGTGAATATTGCAAAGCTCGTGGAATAACTGTACCCAGTGTGAGCGTCAGACCAGACCTCAGACTAAGACTTAGGGAAGAAACGCTCCTGCTGCCTGCGGGAGGTCCTACTGTTGGCTCAATATTCACCAGGTTGAAACCATATTTCAAAATACCTTTAAATAATTAACTGTTGATTTAATGAGCCAGACACATGGACAACTTTTAAAGACGACAATGTACAACCGCAAAATGTCTGCTATTCCAGGGTTACGGATGGCCTTCGCCCAAGCAACAACTCACTGTAGAGAAGAAAATTACAGTAACAGTCATCCTCTTCTTTTCTCATTGCCTTGATTGGGCATTGATTGACCCTGAGCAGGAATAAGAAAATAAAATCTGATGACGGATAGTTGTTAAATGGGTGTCTGGTCAATGTGCACCAGGTGTATGCAGAGTGGCATTCTGCACCCAACTGTCACTGTAGTGCTCGTCCAGCAAAGGTCCACGATCACCGCCGTCCTCGTCACCTACACGGGCCACACAGCGATCACTACGATGGCTATGAGAAGCAGCACGATCACCACCAGCATCCCTGGAGGAGGAAGAGGGAGGAAGAAAGAAAACTGGATCAGTTGTGCCCACTTAGAGCTTGATGTAACGATTGGAAATAAATAGGTCAAGGCTTCTATAGTTTTCTAACCTGTGGAAAATATCAAAACCATTAAATAATCGATCCTATTGATGCATTGTTTGTGTATTTATTCATCTGTATGACTACCATAACGATATGTAAATACAGGCACCGTAGTTTATATCGAAGTAATTTATAGAAAAAACTGTCTCTGTAAGTAATCACCAATGGACCAAATGAGTACTAATCCACAGGGGGAAATAAGTTTCCAGTTTACCCTGAGTAACATCTGATAAAAACTACAGCATTTTTCAATGTCTTCAGCAGGAATAAATAGAACTGTGGCCACAGAAAGAGAGGGGAAGTTAGAAAGTATTAAGAGAGGGAAAAGGGTGTTGTTGCTTTTTGTATTTGCTCAAACTAAGAAAAATGTAGAACAATGTTAAACTACTTCTTTAGGTATGTGATAAGCTAGACATCCCTAACAAACGCAGTGTCTTAATGCTTACTATAATTCTGACCAGCTATATCTGTACGCCTGTTGAGGAGAACGTTTTGTATTTTGTGAAAAACAGTATAAAATAGGTATAAGATATTTTTTTAATGACTCTAAATATGTCCCCTTTCAAGACATGAGTGGCTTCAGAGGTAGAATACAGAGCGGTTCATTATTTTAAGATGTAACTAAGGTCAAGTTTTATCATAAAATGTTTCGTTAAATTTTTCTACTCCAGCCCTTTGTGATAAAACCTTTGTATTCCCTGCAACTTTAACGTTGAAAAAGTGAACGTCAAGCAGCCGAGGAACTCATGATTTGAGACAGACTCGGAGAGGAGGAGGAGAAAGCAGCAGACACAAGGGAATATACTTAGAAGAGGTAAGAAACCTACATACCTCACAACTAATTTACAAAGTCCTTGATCTGACGCGAGTCCCAAGTGCCTATGCCCTTGCAGCGTATCACCGTTCTCCGCTTGATGACTTAATGCAATTTACATGCATTCGACAGCCGCAAAAGCTTTATTGCCTCAGACTGCACACTGTGATAGGCATATGTTTCTGATTCCGCCCTGAGAGGATAATCATTGTTTTTCACTGATACTATGGAAGCAGAGAAAAAATGTGCAACAGCTCACTCACACTTCATCAAAGTGCTTTAGCCCCAGGTCCTGAAAATATTAGGGGTTTTATTGTAGTCACCACCCAGAAAAAAGAAAAAAAAAACTCTTGTAAAATCTATTACAGGTGGAATTGTCATCCTTTGTGTAAAGGCTGTATAAAAGAAAAGCATGGGTGTAAATAATAAAATGAACACTGGCTGGATTCCATTGGGTTTCAGCATGCTAAACAGAACAGAGCTGTTGTTGATGTTTCTAACACCTGGGCTTTCCCCACTATGACAGGTCAAATTATCTGCTGTGAAAAAGACAAATTACTTGGATGATTTTTAAGCCAATTATTAGTGAAAGGATAATTGATTGGATGACAGATGAATTATATTCAAATTTTAGATAATGTTACCAACTTGGAAGTGAGTCTCGAGCCTGAGTGATAAATCACTGGGCCGGTATATTTTCCAGATGTTAACCGATGGCAGATCTGTTGTATTAGACTGCATGTCAGCAAATACAGTGAGGAACATCGTCTTGCAGCAAAGAAATGCCGAAGATGCTGTTTGTTTGCTGGACTACCTAAATTTCTTTACCGGTCAATTTATATTGTAACCAGCCTTTAACATCCAGCACAAGTCAGGCTGTAAGTGAAACAGGAACAGAACTGACAATGGAAACTAAAACCAGGAAAATCTACATTTGTAATGGTAATGCCACTATTAAAATTATATCTGGTAAGGTTTTATACTAAATATATAAAAAAAAACTAAATAAAACATTATTTCTATAGCACTTATCTAAATAACATTACAAAGTGCTTAACATGCCAATAAAACAACACAGAACAAAACAAGACAAAAAATAAAGATAACGAAAGAAAATATTTAAAACAAATAACCCAGTGAAAAACTGCATTAAAAGGCCTTCTTAGAAAATTATGTTTCAAGCAATGATTTAAAAACAGGGAAAGAGCCGGCAAGTCTAATCTCCTCAGGCAAGGAGTTCTAGAGCCTCGGGTCCTGATGGCAAAACCCTGGTCATCCTTAGTTACAGGCCTTAGTTACAGGCCTTAGTTACAGGCCTTAGTTACAGGCCTTAGTTACCCGCCTCCATTTAGGAACGATATAGTGTAGGTTGGAAGATCTTAGATTACGGTTTAGAGCGCAGTTAGTAGCTCTGTAATGTTTCTGGGTGCCAGGATGTGCTGAGCTTTAAAAGTGATTAAGTTATTAGGTATTAATATAAACAAATATTTATACAGCTCAGCAGATCAAATTCTCTATATTCCCTAAAGGTCCTTAAGGACACACTAGAGAGATGTGATGGTGGGTGGTTTCTAACATGTGCATCATAAACATTTCAATGCCTTTAGGATGTGGAGGTATTTCTCTCTGTATGGTATGTATTCTATGGCCTATACCACAAACCATGCCACACACATTTGATATGGAAATCTTTCTCCAAGGACACATTCATCCACTAGTTCCTTCCTTCTTCTGCCAGTAATGAACGGCACAGGAGTGAAGATTTCAAACAACTGCATCTCTGGCGGGTCTGAGGCCTGTCGACAGTCCCCTCTCTGACTCAAGTTGTCCATTGTTATTTAGCATGCGGCCGGTATTTTCCCCCAGCCTTTCACTTCGGGTTTACATTTCTCTCATTCTTTGGCTCTCTCTCCCCCAGTGTTCCCCTCCGCGTCCTAATTGGTCGTCTTTCCCACAGGGAGAGAGACAGGGCGAGATATAAGCCATGCTGAACTAATTGCTTGCGGTGGTACTGGTGGTCTGATGAAATGTTCGGCTGATGCTGGTTTCTTTGCCAGGGTATGGGGGTGTGCGGCTGTAAGGGGTCCAGATGTCTTTGCACCTTTTCGACTCAATGTGCCACTCGTCGTCGACGTTGTCTCTCTCGTGTCCCTTGTGTATTTATGGCTGATCGTATCTTTCTTTGCTTAAAGTTCATTCTTTGAAAACCTTATGTTTGCGCTGTAGGAGTTCACATAGGTTCATAGGACATGCATGTCAGGTCTCGACAGGACCGCTCCTCCTGATAATTTACATATGTGAGCAAAATATAAATGTCAAAGCAGAAACAGACTCAGAAATGTTTTTTGTGATGACTCTTAAAGTGCACGCATGCACACGCACACACACACACGCACACACACACACACACACACACACACACACACACACACACACACACACACACACACACACACACACACACACACACACACACACACACACACACACACACACACAGTCTTTGTTTGGGTGAGAATGAAACTGAAGCCATACCCAGTCAACATGAAACTCAGACATCAGAATTTAATTCAGTCTGGTCAATCATCTGTCTGACAACACTGTTCCTTCAACGGTGTTAAAAGGCTCGAGTTGAGAATACATGCATATTTTACCACAGCCTCTAATGTCATGTAACAGCCAGTCATGAAGCCACATCGGACCCCCGTGCTGACCCTCACCCTTCCTGTTCTCTCTGGACCGTCCCTGTCTGCCTCAGTAACTAAACAAGCTACTCCTGACCCCCGGGAGGCCTCCGGAGACTAATGACAATAATGGCGTTTGCTTGCCAAATAGATTAGGGTTCTGCGGTGACACTGATGCTGAGGGGTGGGGGGGTGGGGTAGTGGGTGGTGGGGGGGGGGGGATAGCTGGTGTCTGCTGACAGACTGACCACCCAGGAGCTCAGGAGGCCAGAGTCTGGGTTCATCCCATCTTAGCGATTTTCAGACACATCAGTAAGACAAATTACAGAGAGAATGAATTAATTGGTGAGAACGCTGCAGACGGAGACAACCCCTGAGTGTCCCTCACTACTTCCGTCTTGGCCCCTGCTTATGGTTCAAAGACCATTTCTGGACCACAAAAGGCAACGATGACCCCCGAAGATAAAAGGGACAAAAATGTTAACAAGGCTGATGCTCATCATTTTTCTCACAGCATGAGAAGGACGAGACAAAACTTTAAGTGGTTTTTAGTATCAGTAAATTCAAGCTAGTTGTACATATTAGTACATCCAGTTAAGGTACAAATATAAACATATATATTTCTTAATTATTGCTGATACGACTACATAACCAGAGTCAGCAGGACTCATAATTAGGGACCAAAATCAATCCATCTTCTAAACTTTAAGATGTTTCCTAAGATAAGTAAAGAATTTGACCGACTGGTGGCATGAGAGGAAAATTCAGTGGATCACCAAAGTCATCAGGATTTATTCCCTGGGAAACATGAACGTCCATATTGAATTTCATGGCAATCCATCCATCCAGTATTTGATGAGATATTTCAGTCTGGACAGATCAATGAACCAGGGTTCATGTTCGTTAATTTATATTTTTGGTAATATTCTCGAATATTCTCTCGTCACATATTCAGCTGGTAGATGAAACCATATGTGCCATAGATTCATTTTATGGTGTGAGCATAATAACTAGGACTATATTGTTCACAGTCTGGCAGAAACAAGGTTTTAAGAAGTGTTTCAGACATTTATAGATTTCTCGA
Organism: Verasper variegatus; assembly: GCA_026259375.1. Taxonomy (NCBI): domain Eukaryota; kingdom Metazoa; phylum Chordata; class Actinopteri; order Pleuronectiformes; family Pleuronectidae; genus Verasper; species Verasper variegatus. Next base: position 13,782,289 of record CM048044.1, on the reverse strand, counting down.
GGTATAGTTTAATATAATTTGCCACTCAATAAAAAGGATTCGAAGACGTGGAAATATCATTAGCACGACATATAATTTAAAACATATTCAATTTCCATTTCTGGTTTGCAACAGTATACCACGTCAGGACAAAGATCTCTTGATTTAACTAGACAGCTTATTAAAAGTTAGCCTTCCATAATAAGCTAAATTAGCATTTCCTTGACAACTCCCAAGTTACAATTAGAGACTCGGTGCTGCTACTTGTGCATGCTCTTCTTCTAACTGTCAAAATGCTTCCCATCACCCACACTCCCTGTAGATGCCTCCTCTAGTCCAAACAGTTCAAACCTACTTGAGAAGCGAGCCCTCAAGTGGCCCTCAACAAACGTAGTTCTGATGAGAAGAGCACTGATGCCTGGTAGGGAATTCACACTTACTCCTCTAGAGATGCTTTGGTCCCGAAGAATAATCTGCTGTACTAATCCAACCAAACTAAAAGCATCTACTCCTCAATTCCCATCAACATCGGCTGCATTAACTGGAATTGACTTGTGAATCAAGCTTACCTAATTTTAGTCACAGCATTGGAGCAACATAAAATGTTTGTATATTAATATATATACGTTTCATAGACTGTTTATAAAGATGGACAACATATCTCCAGCTCCTCCCACTATCCAGAAATGAAGCCAAAATACCCCAGATACCAAAGCCGTCACCTTGCTGATTTATAGCATCAAATAAGTAATTAAATCAAAACTTACCAGAAATAAATTTTCACTTGAACAAACACCAAATTGATAAGAACCACCTAAAATGACAGAAACCATTCTTGATAAAAAAGGGTTAATAAAATGTGGTCCCGTCCACAAACAGGGAGGAGGTGGGGGTTATGATCTGCACTGCAGTCAGCCACCAGCAGGTGAACAAGATGCTTTGGCTCCACTACAGGAGAGCCGTCATGTTATCCATCTTTATATAGTCTAGTGGGTCAGAAGTCTAAGACCACGTCCCCACTTGGATCCCACTATATATATATGTGTGCAAAATGTATATACTGTATAAATGAATGTATATGTATGTAGAAATAGAATATATATATTTAGTTGGTTTAAAATTATATCAATGCATAGAACAAAGAAATATTTGTTATTATTAAAAAAGGAATCAGACCTTTTGTCCTTTCACTGTTGGAAAAATTGCAACATAAATTTGGTGTTTGTTTTGCTTTCACCTTCTGCCCAGTTCATCCCCACTAAAAGATATAAAATCATATTTTTTTATAAGAGCCTTTGTTACTATTGCCAGGTATCAAGTAATGTGGCATTTCAACTGGGCAACTCCTTTAATGGAGGTACAGTACTCAAGTAGAAGATGTACATCTGATACTTGAATCCAGTATGATTCTACACAATAGATGTTTCACAACACTACAGGCACCAATTACGCTCATTATGCCACAGGAACCACGTTCAAGCAATATGTGGGTCCTTCTTTGGTGAGTTCACCCTTCTTGTATCTCAAATTTCTCTTTTTCCAACGGCTTATTGAGATCTCTGGTTTTGCCCCTAACTCAAGAGTTCAGATGACTGATGATTAATATTGATTGTTTTACAGTGTCAGAGATTTTTCACATTTCTGGAAAAGTTTCCAGTTTTTAGTAAAACTTTGTTTTGTAAGTATTAAAATGCCTCTTCTACAAGTTATGTGAAGTATGCTCTCGGCTGGCAAAAGCCAGACGTTCCTAACTGAACAAGGACCCGGCTGAGACATAACATCAAATGCTGGCTTTGGATGAGACGTGGTTTCAAAATAAATAAAGCCTTAAAGCTGAGGAATTGCAAACACACTGCCATGGAGAAAGAAGAAAAGCCCTCCAAACAATTTGTGGCATGTAGTATTTTCAATTCTTTCTCTGCTTGACACAAAGACGAGTGTCAAACAACTGGGGAGACGAACAGGGAGATGACAGAGAGGAATGGAAAAAAAAAAAGAAAGAGAGCATTGAGGTGAGAGTGAAGAGGACCATAAGGGAATTTTCCATTGTGTGTGTGTGTGTGTGTGTGTGTGTGTGTGTGTGTGTGTGTGTGTGTGTGTGTGTGTGTGTGTGTGTGTGTGTGTCTCAGAGAAGGTTAGGGCACACAGACACACACAGACACACACACAGACACACACAGACACACACACACACACACACACACACACACACACATGCAGAAGAACATACTTTGCAAATAATGCATTCATTTCAAATTGACACATGCATTCCAAAATACATGCACCATGCACACTGTTATGCACTTACACTGAAATGCACGCAGGTGCACACAGTATCACCTGACTGCTCACTAACAGATACACACTCATGCAACATGAATATTCTTCAGCCTGGAACTGAGGTGAGGGAGGAGGGAGGTATGTTGGCAAAAGAAGTTAAACAAAAAAGACTGACAGAAAGAAGAAGTCCTGATTCCTACACAATATAAGCTCTGGGATCTTCAAACAAACTCACGCTCGGGCACCATGGGGACACAACCAACAGAAGGAAGTATTCTGGGGGGCTGACCTCCCCACTGCCTGCTCTGCCTCTGTCCACAACCGCCTGTTAAATGGGTCTCCTAAGCACAACAATACAGACTTTGCCATAGCAATTCACTGGGCGAACTCAGCCTGGCTCACGCTCCCACATTCCATAGGTTGGCTTGAGCCAGCTGCCCCGCCTCTCATGGCAGTCATGTCAATCCTCCGAAAAAGCAATACCCACTAAGAAGAAAAGAGAAGCCCAATCTTTTCATCAATAAAAAAAACAAAAGTTAAACAAACAGATCTGTGGTAATGGCAAGGGAGGGTCACACATTTCCTTAAGCCTTGCAGGGACTCAACTCACGTAAATGTAAACCTGAGACAACAGAGGATGATGACTTGGGGCCAGATTTGCATCCCTCTCCAGGCGTTTGAAGATTCCTCAAAGGACTAGTACGAGAGATCCCATTTAAAATGCATGTTATCAGGCGTGAGCCAGTCCACCCACCATTCAACTCCCACATGATCTGTGCCAAAGTGGCTTGTCCACATCACCATAGAAGACCCATTCTATCTGGAGATGAAGTTCGAGGCAGCAATAGCTCCAACGTTGCTGAATGGTATTTCAGGTTTTTGGATGGCAAATGATGACTTTGTATAGCTATAAATTCGATGCACCCAAATACATGTAATCTTATCACACCAGCCAGAGATTCCCCCTCTAAAAACGATATAGTCTATTACCACCTGCTCTGTGACCTGCAGAAAGGAAAAAAAACAACCCTGATGCTTGGAAATCATTCATAAAAGAAATTCAAGGTTGATCTGAGTCTCACCACAGGAGGCTGACTTCGTCTCCACCAGCTTCACCCTTCGCGTCTCATCACGAATCCTGTCGTCTGTTTTGTCCACGAGATGAGCAACGTCATCGATGATTTCTGAGAGACGGAGAAAAAGAAAGAAAAGGGAGGGAAGAGAAGGTCAATAGAGTCAATTTCTGCTTTGTATTATGTTGTTATCTGCAATTATTAAGACTTCATTGTGTTTTTTCTCTTTCATTTTCGTACATAAAAGACCTCCCAATATGTTTTGCGTAATAAATTACACTAAATTATAAAGTGACAGAACTTGTGCAGAACCTGACATCAGAGCAGTCAACAACTTCAAACGGCAGAGGCAGCCAACACACAGACATGAGTGGCGGTGATGAAGGGAGTGGGCTGTGTGAAAACGCTCCTCGCCCCTTTCAAATGGTTTCACTACTTCCTGAATCCATTCTGGATTTAATCAGGTCCTTATTGTTCATGTGTTTTAAAGACGGAGGCCCAGGCTTCAGGGACTATGCCTGGGCGTCCAAAGAAAGAAAGTGTGTGTTTTGTGAGTGTGTGTGTGTGATGTGTGTGTCTGGCACTGTGGCTGAGGTCCTTCTGCAGGAGTTCCTGACTTGAAGGTTGTCCAGATGGAAGTCTGTGTGATTTGTTAGTACAAGCAACTGTGTTGACATGTCATCTCCAGAGGTCTGGCCCAACAACAAAAACAGATAACTGCTGAAAGATTTCCCAACTCTTGATTTATTAAGGTTAGGCATCACAAAGTGATGCTGGGTAGAGATTGTATTGAAATAGAATTTAAGCTTTGAATCAAAGCCCAGTCACAAAAGGCAAATGGCAACCCATGACTTACACAGTCTTCACAAGAACATCAAGGTAGGCGTAACACAACCTTTGACAGAAAATATCTTATTTTCCTCGTTGTGTCTTTTTTAGGCCTTTTTTTCTGACTCAAACAGGAGTTATAGGTCCTATCCAATTTCCTTCTCAACTGAAAAAGACGAAACAAAACCAAATAAAGTGACTGAACAATAACAAAAAGCCAATGAAACAGAAACCAAGACAGAGTCAAAGAAAAGGAAACTCCTCACAGACTGTTATCAGCCTCTGACAAGTTTTGCAAAGAGTGGGAAATGGGGGTGGTACCTTTTATTGGTTCTTGCTTCTGCAAAATGGTAAAATAAAATAAAATCTGTGTGAGATTTTTTTGGGGCGGCTGTCAAAGTAATCGGTTATGTGACCAGATTCCCACAGGTCGGCGATTGGGGTCATTTCAAGTTTTTGTCTTTGTGAGCACCACTGTCTTCAGCTCGTGTTGCCTTCCAATTAGAGCCATCACTGCTTTACAAGATAATTAAGTTCCATGAATAATTCCAGGAAATAAAGTGAAACGAGTCAGTTTGAGGGGACAAGGAGATGGGAGACGTCAGAGTGTCGTATTTACAGAGACCCCAGAGACTCCCACATCACCATCTATGCATCAGGCAATGATTTAGAAGGAAGAAAGTCCTTCGCTGGCAAGGGGACGGGTGTAGACACTGAACCATTGGTGCCAACTATAGTTATCAAGCATATTTTTGGCTTTCTAGAATCAGGTCTGACCCTGCATTAACATCTCAATTCATTGAAGAATTCCCAACCATGCCGAAATGCAGCAGTGCTCGATGTGAGCTTTGAGTACAGCTACAATGAAATGCTGAATACATTTTTTAGGAATTGTAGTCTTTTCACATCAATAGTCATTAAAGTCCCCTTGTTATCATGTTATATTTCTAACAAAATAATTTCCAATTTCCCACTTTTGTTTTCATGTGTGACAGCTGCTGGCCCTGGCTTGGATCTGCCAGATCACAAAGAAGGGCCTGTTCCAGGCAAGAATTGTTTATTTATAATACTATTACACTGGATAACCCTTCAAAGCCACACAAACATTTCATTTTTCCTGTTTGCCTGTTGCATTGGGATGCATTTCAATGTGCATATTCTCCCTGTATTGCACAATGGACAAGATGTGCCCTCCCTTTAAATGCTAATTTACAAGTCCTGATTATTTTGAAATGTTGAGATTATTTTCATGGCCACCATTATATTTTGCTGACTGACGTGCAATACTGAAAAAACTTTGAGTATATCATGTCAATAGCAAAAATGATGTAAGTGTTACATGAATGAAACACTAAGATAATGAAAATCACTCTAAGAAACAACTTCTAAAATGCTCGCCACCTCCATGACTTCATGAAATAAACTTATAAGAGGAAATTGTTCAAGAAAAAAAGAAATGGTTCATGATCCAAAGCCACCAACTCATCTGTCAAACAAGGCAGTGGCTCTAATCTGAGTCCAACTGAGAAGAAGAGACCCCACAACAAGCAAGAGCTGAAGGAGGCTGCATCACCCGCAAAAATACAAGGTGTCTACTGATGTCTACAAAGACTTCAGGAAGTCATAAGCAACAATTAGCATGTCAATTACATTGTATAATCATCCTACAACACAGTATGAAAGACTGAGATAACAGCATTTACCAGGGTACATGATCCTCTGGTAAAATACAGATACTTACGCAGAAAGAGACAGGAAAACCACATCTCTACTCAGTGTTTCTATTACTAGCAGAGCTTTTTACTCATACCAGAAACAATGTGCATAAAACCATGCCCTTCTTTGTACTTCTGTGTTCAGGTTCCTTCTGCAAGGACCCTGGAGCGCTCACACCAATAGGAGACAGATGTTGCTCTCATATGACGTCACCCACTCATGCTGCTATCTTCCTGCGTAATCTCAGCAGCCATTTCATCTCAGCTCCAACACTTTGCAGCTTTTATATAAAGCCCCATTCTCTGTGAGCATCCTGCTCTCTAGAGGCTGACTAGCAAACAGCTCTGTTTCCATCCATGCCAGCGGAAACATAGACACCTACTATCCTAAGGATCGACTGATACGGTCTAGTCTAACTGATTATTTAGTTTCCAAGGTACAAACTGGAAAATACTGAATGTTTGTTTGGTTTTAAGTCACTAGTGGTTTAAGGATACCACTCGTCCTTTGTGTAAACAGGCATTTCTGGGTGTTCATAGCTTGGCCAATCATAACCCTCATAGTTGCACTGAAGGTGCTACATAGACACAATAACCCTGCCAGCTGCTGTCTCTTCTTGGCTTATCTCTTATAATGCACAGATTTTTATTTGTGTATATGTCTCTTTTAGTTGTTACCCAAGTTTAATGAGCATACAGGAAGTTTGGAAAGATGATCAACCAGTAAAACGAGGGCTTCACCATCAGGCTCAGTTATCTCTTCACTATGGATGAGTGATCTGAGGATTTTATATTGTGATTAGTGATTTTCAAGCATAACGTAGAGATTGTGATATTCTATGTCCTCTTATTAATGTTTTGAAACTTAACATTAAACTTTGATTGTTCATATTTCCCTAATAGCGTGGATTAATGCTATGTTCACAAACCAACAAAATGATTGCCCTTTGTAGTGTAAGCCCAAAAGCCCAAGATACTTTTCCCTTTCACGTGGAGCAAACCATTTCTGACTGGTTCCCTCTGTTTTACATTGAGTATGGAATGAAGGTTATGGTCTGAAAAAGACATCATAACCATGTCACCTATAAAGACAGATGAAATCTCAGTGTCACCCAGAGATTCTAATGAAAACAAGTCACCAACAGCATCTATGACAAAGCACAGCCCAATGTTCAATGAGATTATGGCGTACTTCCTGCAGATGACATCACTGCAGCTGTCTTTCCCGTTATACAAGGACAAAATGACTCAGGGTCAAAAGCCTTCTTCAAGTCCAACCACAGACTAAATGGGCAAACTCTCAGGACCCAGACCAGACTGATCTCAGACCAGAAGGGAATTTTAATTGAACCAGAGGTTTGACGGTCAGCCGGAGTCCTCTTAAAAATAGAAACCACCACCCCAGAAAATATACTGACTACTAATATAAATTGTGGCTAGATATTTGGAAGAAATACTCTCATCTTGCAATAAGCTTGCTATTCATATTTGTCAGTTGCTACATATAGTAGGTCATGGTCATATCCCAAAATAATGTGACAAGAGGTCACTGTTTATCATACTTGGCCTGAGAAAATAAAAGTGACATGAAAGAAGGTGAGAAGTGCTGTGCTTTGAGTCATCTTTGATTTACTTCAAATATTATTTCATTTACCTTTTGCCATCAATTTAAGTATAATGGTTTATATACTATCTGGTGCTAATATCTTAATGTGTTACCCCCTCCAAGCAACCATTCATAATGATCATAATCCACATCTCTTAGCAATTAGTAAATTGTCTGATTCAATTTAGCAAACAACCAAAGAAGCCATGTCCAAGGTCATTAAAGAACTGCAGAGCTGCGATACATTGTCCAGACCGACAAAGGCAAGTGGGGGATAAGGGCTATGGAAAAAAAAAAACGAATTGTCAGGTGACAGCACGGACAACAAACAGACCCAGATAGTATTTGTGAATGAATGTTGCTCATTGGGTTTTAATTATCGTTCAATAAATAGATGAGAGTGGTGATGACAGGCCTGCAAAGATGCAGAGGGAAAGAACTAAACAGAGAAAGAAACACAGAGCTTGTGTGTGAATGCACGTTCAAGGTTGAGGTTCAAGGATTCAGAAATGAAGCATCGTGTGTGGAATTTCCTCTGGTCTCATCTTTTAGGAAGTGATTCAGCCTGGATCCAGAGCCATACAGCACTGCAATGTCTGCGAGTACGCAACCATGACAGTAAAGGATCCTCACTAATCAACACTTGCTTGAGTCCAAAAACAACTATTTCAAAGCAAATCACATAATATTCTAAAACATTACTTAGTCAGACAGCAAATACGACACCTGGGATGTTTGGGAGCTGGTCTCTATTTTAATTATTAAATTCCCGCATCCCGGATCTATACCCGCCTCGGGCCTCTGATTTGCTGGGGCGTATTTGCAAAGGCTGCAGCAGTGGTGGTTTTGGTTTTTGTGTGTGTGCGCATGTGGTGGAGGCACTACCATAAACAGTGACACCCCAGTGTGGCTCCAGGATGTGCTGTATTAACTCTGTGTGTTATTGTAGGACTCATTCCCAGAGCGGGCACAGTGAACAGAGAAAATGCTTGTTTTCTCTCTGCGATTTAAATGCAATCTGACTCACTGGGGCTAATTCTGTTGTGCTTATTCAGGAGATGATTTCTCCCGAGGATATGCAGAAAGAGGAAAGTAAAGACAGACAGTTTTTTCCCCACACAACCCACCTCTTCTATCCGTTGTTGTAGTGCAGAGGGGGGCTGACCACAACTGTTACCAATTGGCGCTGGTGTGACTGACTGTGTATAGAGGGTAGTGCTCTGTTGCCAACCAAAACACACACATCTCTGGATGTAACTGGAACTTCACTTGGCGAACCCAGAGGCACTCAGCATGATAATACAACTCAGGGCAATTATGGTATTTACAAGAAGTTGCACAGTCTTGGAAAAGGTTCTTTCAACTTAGTTCACTTTTTTTGCTTCTTCATTTGCTCTGAGTTGCTTGTTGTTACTCAACCTGAAGGCCTTTGGTAAGTTAGGATTAGGTGGAGTTTCAGACAAAATCGTAGAGTCAAACCAGTTTTTAAACTGAGGGCAAAGGCCAACAAATATTTGAATCTCTGAAACTGAACTGTGTGATTTCTGTCTGTGAAGGACAAGCCGGAGTATAGAAACAGTCCTAATAATGTTTTTGGCCAATCGGATATGTTAGGAGTGAGGAATATAAACACAAGCCACTTTCTTCCTTTCGCATGCCAATAAAAATGTCAGTTTATTTATTCACACTGGGCCTCCTGTTGTTGTTTGAATATTCACACTGGTGATGGATAGTTAATGACTTGATTTCTTCTCTGGTGTCCAACACCAATAGTTCAGAAAAAGCCACTACATTTCCACAAGGGGCCAGCCACTCAAAATGTGATTCAACAGAAATCAGTGAATATTAAGTCACATTTCTCTGACACACATCTACTACTACTACATATCAAGAGAAACCCACCACTCATATTTCTGGTTTCCAAATACACATTGAAAGTGACCCTGTGAGTTCAACTGATCCTTCTGCTCTGTGTCATCCTACAGAATGGCACGTCAAGCTGGATGAGAGGTAAAACGGTCCAATGGCCAGTTCTGTCTAAACCTAGCACAGTCTGCACCCGACCTGAACCCGATGTAGCTGCACTGAGTCGGTGTCACCGCGTTCCTCACGTGCATGTTTAAGGCTTGTTTTTCCCAATACAGACATGTGCGGCGTGAAAAGGTCATAGGGCATTTCACCAATACATGTACCATGACTACTGTCTCCCACTTCTGCACTCTGATTTGATGGGCTTAGCCCGAGCTGTCGCCAACTCCGACTAGATTTCCAGTAGGCTGGAAATTTGATTGGAGTCTATGATGAATATGCAAGACTCAAATCACGTCTTCGAGGAGCTCATACATTGGAACTGGCGACTTCCAATCTAGCTCCAATCAGCAGGCTTTAGTTGGGCAAGATGCAAAACGTGAACCAAACAAGATGGGAAATGTGGCTCATAATGTTGCTCAACTTTTAATTGCCTGCTTTATACAACTCCCTTAGAAATAGAGGAGGTAATATCATAAAATCGGAACAAACTGGCAGCGCATACGTAAACACGGACTCCATCTCACAATACATTGATCCATGCTTTATGTGAATAATGGTATAGACCTCGCTCTGGAGTATGTAGTGTGTCTTCTTGGCATTCATCCTGTTTTGTGTGCACTTTGTGTGCACATGTGCTGGTGGGGCTTGTGAGGACAACACCGTACACGCAATTTAGTCCTCCAAACATCTGGCCTTCTGAAGTGCAGAGCCACATGTGTAGAGATTAGTCTCACCGCTGGACATCATCAGCCGGCCCCGGCGAATCTCAGAGTCCATCCAAATGAATCGAAATGTTGTTATTCATATTGTGTGGCAAAACACTCTTTCAATAAAAACTTTGTGTTGGCACTGTCTTTGTCAAGGTTGAATGAATGTAACTTTACTACTCCAGCAGGAGCAGTCTTAGCCCACTGACAGCTGCAAGAAGTAGCCTTCCACCTCTGAATATTCATTTAGAATATAACTGATGCTGTTACTGCAAAACAAAGCAGTTATTATAATATCTGACTGCACACTCTCCAACAAATCAGAATCAAGTATAAAAATGACAAATTACTGAAAACAATCCAAACCAAATCAGAGAAGGCCTTTTAAGGATATCAGTATCAAATAGCTGGAACAAGTAGTGACTGACCACTTTGATAGCCATTACATATACGACCTCCACATTTCCAGCCTTAATACTAACCATTTGTGTGGCGATTATGAAATTGAAACCGGCTGTGTGTCCACAGAGAGTTTCACCTCTATAACCCTGCTATAAGATCCATCATTGAGAATGATGGACACCAAAAAGAATGACCAGCTGATGAATGACTTTCTCAAAGCTGAACCTCTATTTGAAGAAAAGCACATAAATTGAGAAAAAACTACACTCGTTCAAGTCGTAGCACATACAGCCAATTGAGGTTGTACTGCGACAAAGAGAAGTAAATAACAGTCTACAAAAGTTCTGTGGGAGAAACACTAGGTTTCTCCCATACAAAGTTTTTGTACATACATATTTTAGACATGGTATTAAAGGCATAAGCTCAGTCAATAGAGTTATTCCCTTAAAATGAACTAATAACTAGACTGGCTCCTTGTAGAGTGCATACCTCCATCAAGGTCCAATAGTCCCCTCAAGAAACCAAATTCAAATTCACGAGATCAGGACTTTTATTTGGATCAGCACCAAATTTCAAATTGCATATCTCACAATATTAAAGGTGAAAAATGAAATACTGGATCCACGCCCTGAACTAGATCTGCATCACAGCTTGATGGGTTCTTCCTTCGTTCATGCCTTATACCCCCTCCACAAAATGTAATGGATATCAGTTAAGAAGGTTTTGTGTAATCCTGCTAAACAACAACACTGACTAAAACATAGGCTTCTTGGCGGCAATAACATGATCTATATTCTTTCACCCTGACATGACGAGTGTCTATATTCCATCACTTCAAACTTTGAGTCCTTTGACAGGTATTGGTTTTTTTCAATATTTATTTTCTATATTCCTTTCTTCCAATAGTTGCCCATTCTGTGATACATCAATAGAACAACACATTTTTTTCCTTGAACACAGCTTTTGGGAGAACAGCATGGCTACAACACCACTGAAGCATCTTTTAAACAACCTGGTTATACTTCAAGTCGGCAAAAACTGGAAATGATCAGCCCTGTGCACATAACAAGGTAGTCAAGCTCTCATCTTATCATACCTGCTGAATGAAAACAAAATCTCATAAGCAGAACAGGACATGTTGTCAGGACTCTTAAGCATGTGTTGAGTGAAATAAGGTTTGCAATTATGAGCTCGTTGCCGTGCATGAGATGTTCAGATACCATTTAAAAATGTTCACTTCGTGACACCAATTCCAGTACCTGGACTTGATCGAGTACTGATCTTATACTGCTGCATTAAAAAAATCAATACAAAATCAGTGATGCGATGCCATTTTGAGGATTAATGATAAGGGTTTAAACACAGTGCAAAGAGCAACAGAAGTGATGGGGAGAAGTCTGATCATCACTAGGCTTTCTGCCATTTCCCCTCTTACGGCCAGGTGCCACTGAACAATGTGTGCATGATGAGCATGAGGGTGCCAGCAGCGGCAGCAGCAGCAGCAGCAGCGGCGGAGGAGTCGGCTGCGGCAGAGGCGGAGGCAGCAGTGTGAGGCAGGGACCACCCTGTCACTGGCAGAGCACCTCCAAACCAGCTGCTGTTACACTTCATCACTACCATCACACGTCATTAGCAAGGACACCCAAGAGGGCATATTGAGATGCTTGGAGCTAATGAAAAATCTGAAACAGAAGAGGTTTGATTGAAAGAGGTTCATAGAAAGTGAGTTCTTTCAGGACAGTTAAGTTCTTTCAGGACTCAAACACAGTTGTCGCTGTATGTACTGAGCAATCTGGTAATTGCATTCTCCTTTAAATTATATTACATTCAAAGCTTTAGCATTTCACCTGCTTTAATATGACTTCATCTGTAATGTACCTGGCAGTCTGGCAAAACATGAAAGACAACCTGTGGTAGCCTTCAGTTGTCATAAAAACTCAAAAGGTGTTTAGTTTGTCAAGTTTGGGCAACTGTAAAAATTATGGCGACAATTTCAGCCAATAGATTCCTCTCACCTAAATCTTACACTGAATCTTTAAGTCAGATTTATGATTTTTCAGTAAGAAAATGACAATTGTAGGTTTGTACCTCCACCCAGGAGGTTGTTTTCAGCCCTGTCCATTTGTATGTTTGTTGGTTTGTAAGCAAGATTACACAAAGACAAATGTATTTCCAACGAAATTCGGTGGAGGTATGGGTCAAGAAAGAATGGATAAAACTTTGGTTCGGATCCAGGATCTATTTTCACTTTCTTTTGCAAGATTGAATTTAACAGTCATTTAAAACTCTGTTGTGTTCGTACTTAAGCATCACAGGCATATTTCAATAATATTACATATTAGTTTCATTAATTAAGACCAAGCTGTAAACAGATTTTCATAAACACAAAAAGGAGAGAGACCAAGAAAATAGTGTCACTAAATCAACAACTTTGTGTTAATGGAAATGATCTGAGCCTAATAACTCAACCTCCCCTGTGGTGAGTGGAGCTTCCCAGCAACACGTTAGCTGGCCTGCCAGCAGACTGACTGACTAAGGAGTTATGGAGGGACTTTGATCTTCATGCCAGACCCTGTTTCACTCATAATGCACTCACACGCATGGAGACACGTATGCTCTCACGCACAGACACTGACACAAACGCATCTGTATACACACTCTGGTCTGAGACCATTACACACGCCGAATAGTGGAAGGCACACACTCACGCTTCCCGGATATGACACGCTTCCGACAAGCATTTGTGTCCCAAACAGTGTTAACCCACGTGCTGTTCAGAGGGGGAACAGGAGCAGGAACAGATACAGAGCTGTATCACCCCTGGTACAGATGTTTTATTGTGGAAAAACAGAGTTCAGGGCCAGCTGGTATTTATCTGCTGAAGATCAGTGGGGACGCGGAACATGAAACATCACCATGTTGTTGGAAAATTCTCAGATAAGGTGGGATGAAATCTGGACTTTACTTTGGATCATGCACTATGCATGAGCTTCCTTTAGAAGACTCCTTCAATGTGGATCTTAAGTTCAAAGTCCTAATCAGTGGTGCCTCTGATAGAGAGGTCTATTAGGGGTTTGAAAACAATAAGGAGTAGATTATAGCAAGATAACAAGCAGGTGTAACAACTACCATCCTGTGGTTGTATGATGCCTCTGCCAACCAGTGCAGTTTCAGTATATAAATACACAGTTTTATTTCGAGATTCATGAGGTCATCGTGACCATTGACCACTGAATTATAATCAGTTAATCTCTGAGTACAAATGAAAACAACAACATGAGGTCACCATGACCTTGACATATGACCTTTGGTCAACAAAATCAAACCGATTCCTCTTTGACTCCAAGTGAATGTTTGTCCAACCTGAAAACATAATGCCTCTGGCCACTGGCCTTCGCCGGCACGATGCATTCAAATCTTTTAAAGCTTGCTTCAAACGAAGTTCAAGTGTTATGATGGGTTTGAAAATCATCACATTAAGGCATGGCAGTATAGTTTTGTGCAGATATCAAACTGTTGTTCAGAAGCCGCACAAGATTACAACACTTGCATCCGAACAGCATGTAAAAGTGTCACTAAGCAAGAAGAAACAAGGCTCTCAGTGACAACTATTCTTACAGTGTAATTGTGTGTGACAGAAATAGCATAGTAGGAAATGTGAAGAAGCACATTGTTGAAATCAGAGAAAATGCCAATAAATACAAATCCCAGCATTACAGATGCATCCAACAACTGTTTTTATCTCTGTCAGTTGTGCACAATTTTGCGTACCTGCCATGCCAATCATATTTTCTCATATCAAAACAAGAATGATGATACACTTGACAACACCAGTGACACATATCTGAATAACAAAGATTGAGGTGGGAAACACTTGACAGGCCTGGGGGGGGGGGGGTGCACATAATTGCTGCAAATCTTTGCGAGCATGTGGTGTATTTAGGGTAATTTCGCTCTACAGTTGGAGGCCAGAGTAAATGTTTGGCCAATAGCACGGCTGAAACAACTTCCCATCCTGAGAGGAAACAGCCTCCCACATCGCTCGTGGACAGCCAGGAGTGGTGCAGGGCACTGAGCAAACAGCCAAAATATGATGCAGGGAGCACATGCTCCACTTTGGGCCACGTGCACTGACCCTTCGACACAGAGAGTAAAACCACATGCATACGCACAAGACCCATGAATGAATAACACACACTAACAGCACAGCACAAATCTCATGTACTGTCACTGTTTGACTCGCTGCAGCCATTTGAACAGCTGCGCCTACAGCCGTCATGGAATTGCCCAGCTTCTCCAGCTGATGAGCGAAAAGGAGATGACGCTGAATGGTGGAGGTAGAAAAAAGGAACCTCCTCAAAGGAAGTCAAACTAATTTACTAACCCTGTGTCAGATCATACAACTTCCTGGTTACCCACCATGCAAACTTGCATCTTCCCACCACCACAACACATCTATCCCACAGATGAAAAAGCACAAAGCCATGAATCATTGGTAGTTGTAAGCATGAGTGTTTTCACTGAGGTTCACAACTGGTCAGGGCCTCTACTGCCCACTAGTGGCTTCATGTGTGGGCTGCATGAAGGAGAGAGATGGCTCTGGATTCTGACTTACGATTCCTCCTATTTGAATTTAATATAAAGAGATTGTGACAGAGAATGACTCAAATGTTTGAGTGCAGCAGCAGCAATAACGTTTTTGTTACTATCATTTATTTAATACATTTTCTAATCTAATGTTAGGTTTAAAAATAAATATCTTGCAGGACATCTGCAGATCTGTGTGTTACTGCTGAAGGTTTAAAAGAAGGAATGGTTATAGTGATTACATTGTCACTAAACATTGATCTGTCATGTAGATTATCTTGGAACAAAAATATGTTTTACTGACTGCTCATTCTTATTATTATGTGGTTTTATGCTGTCACTTGTTTTAATGACTGTGTTTTTCTTTGTTAAAAGTTTTTTCTAATTGTTTGTTTATTGGTAAGTTCTATTCTATTCCATTATTCTATAATACAATACAAAACAAAATCTGCAAAATTATATTATATATTTTTAATAAACTGTGTGTGTGTGTGTGTGTGTGTATGTGTGTGTGTGTGCGTGCACCAAACCACTTAGAGCAGATTCCCTCCGAAATGTGTAACAACAGAAGGTTGGAAACCAAACTGGTATTAAGCCAAGAGTGAAACAGATGAGAATGATTAGATAACAGATCAAAAGCCTTTTAAGGGGCACGTGTTTGTTCATCTATGAAGCGCTTATAACACATAAAACATTTTACACAAAAAAGAGGCCAATAAAGAGCCTCTTGTTTTACTTGTGAGTCAAACCTGGGTCATTGTTTGTGTTTTTTCGCCTTTTGTCTCGGGTGAGTCTCATCCTCTGTTTGGTCTGTAGATTGCGTCTGATTGCACACATGCTGGGTTATCAGATGACAGAATAAATGGAACGGGTGTAAAGTATTTCCAACTTGAAAGGTGACACGTTTTTACAGCGAGATTAAAGACTCGCAACAGTTTCCAGCGGAATCACTTTGAAGGTTAGGTGGGTGAGGTTAAGAAATTTCTTCAATACACTTCCTTTAAAAGCCTCTTCAGTGTAATAACAATGTACATGTTATGTCTAGAGCTGCCTGTGCAAATAATTTAGTATGAAGCATCAGTGACAAACATCAATATATAAAAGCCAAGCGTTATCACGAAATAAACTCTTTAAAAAATGTAATCTGAGATCATCTTGTGTAAAGCAGACAAATCAAAACAGTCAATGTAGTCAAAACAATGCTAATACTAATAATAATCAACACAATCAACACAAATGCATGTGTAAACACAGCCAGCACAAACTGTTGAAGTTTTTCTTGACAATTATGATATTCGCTGCCTCGTCTGAAGCACTTTATTACCTGGGTGTTGAAAAATGGTCGATCTTTCACAATTTCACGTGTCCATTCTTATTCTAAATCTTTAATTGAGTTCCTCGTAAGTGAGTTGAGTGACCTTTCATTTATCTAACCCACCTGCTCAGACTCTAGATTGTTACTTCTTTCAATTGAACTCTTTCTGTCTCATTCCCTCACTCAAATTGGGAAATCTTACCCTCCTTCGCCGAACTGTCTTTGTACAGTGCATCTGTAAGATTAGCCCACCCTGCTCTCAAGCACAAAAGTATGTGTGTCAGTTTGTGTGTGTGTGTGAGGTCCTGCACTAATGACAACCTAAAACTCCATCCCATCACAGACTGACAAGTGGCCTCCGTGCTCCTCATGCAGATATAAATGTGGCCGGTGTGCCAATCACAACCTGACAACATGTGCTGGACATATGGAATACACTTTCAGTACAAACACAATGATCTCACACTCAGACAAGGCACTTACACTCTCAAATATACACACTCACTTTGGGGTGTGTGTGCGTGCCCTGAGACTAGTGTGTATGCTGCTAAAGAACAGATGTATGTCCACACACATAAACACATAAAAACGCTCAGCGGATGAAGGTGCAATCTTCCCCCTGCGCTTAAATGGGAACCACATTTGGGTTGAGGTAGACTTGGTAAAGTAAGTCCTTCCACTCATTATTTGGGATGACCCACGCTACCCTGAGGCTGAGGGGAACGCAAGGCAGCTCTCTGCTCGTCGGCCCTTTGAACGTGGCCTCCAAACCGGAGCGGTTAGCAATTAAATAAACACAGGGGGAGATTTGTTCCTGCCGTCACTTGCGTTAGCCAAAGAGCAACCTGCCGAGCCAAGCCTGAGTCAGTGTAAGGTACCATTAAATGGCAGGGAATCCTTCACCCGGAGCCAAAGGAACTGGCAGCTGAAATTGCAGAGGTTCCCAACCACCAATACCACCAACACATATGGCTAATGTGCTTCCCCTGGACAATCTGCCCGCAAAAGCTCTCTGGGGGGAAATTACAGCACAGTATCAACATCACTTTGCCGTTAAATTGTACACATACCACACGCACTAGGCCATTCTCCCAAAATATAGCAGTGCCTTGGCTCTGCAAACTAAATGTAGACAAATCTTAACATCCTCCTTTAGAGCAGGTAATCCAGTGAGGTAATACTGAAGCAGTGATCACAGTAACAGCTACACAACGGCTGATACTTCAAATGATTTATGAACTATTTCTACACGCTGTCACCTCGTGCTCCTGTTCCTTTTACAGTTATAATGTAGGATTTTCCACAGAATTCTCATGAGCATGACCATAGTAACAGTGCAGCAGTTAAAAAAGGCTGCTTTCAATGACTACATCTGTCATTTCATTATGCATTATTAGCTGCAGGACAAAACTTAATTATCATTTAACATATGACATTGGATTTACATTAAAGAAGACAAAACTGTAATTACACAATATTAAGGTTAATAATATTCATAAACCGCCTTTCCAAATAGTTAGAACTGCCATTTATATAATATATTGTATTAAATGAGGTTTTGGTTTAACTGATGTAACACCTTGCAAAGTGCTGCAGCTGCAAATGACCAGAACATGGAGCACATGTATGAACTAAATATTAAGTTTCATGACTCCATAGTTGACTGTAGTTACAGAAACTCATTTTGCCTTTGTTTAAAGCAGCTAAATGTCTTTATATATTGTTAAATATACAATATTAACAATATATCTTGCATCCATCTTAAAAACTTGATGTATATACGTAAAGATCAATGCAATTAATAACTACAACTCAGTAGACTGTACACCTAAGTCCCCTTATGAAACCGCATGACTTCACCAGATCTCAAATTTTACTTGGATCTGCACCAACTTTCACACACTCTTAAATATAAGTCCCCTTTTTAAAATCAAAATACATAATTTATTCTCTAAGAAATCAATGAATGAATGAAAACAGCAAAACTTTATGAGTTCCTTCCACCCTTTCACAAACCTTCATGAAAACTGAGTATGAGTAGTCTTTCCATAATCCTGAGTAGTAGAAAATTGGTGGGTTTTGTATAATCTTGCTAAGGAACAAATGAAGACGAGAACAAAACCTCCTTGTTGGAGGTAATAATAAGTTGTATGATATTAGGGAATCTGAGGTCAGAGAGCATCACACAAAAACCCTTAATAAACCCATAACTGTATAAAAGACAGTAATAAGACCAATCCCTTCAAAGAACACACACAGTCTATAAAGTGATTGTTTCCAAGTGTTGTGTCATCGAGCTTTACAGACAGTGGTGGAAATGAACCAGTGAAATCATACCTCCCCGTATTTTTCTCCCCCTCCTTATTAGAGTACATATTTTCAGGGATACTGCTCAATTGATAGCTTGTGATAAACTGCCAGTTTGGTGGCCATGCATGTTGTTGAGGACATGTGGCGCAGGGAGTGGAAAGGAAACAACCTCGCCCAGTCTCTGTCGGTGGACATCTGGATGTGATCCGGGTCTGCAGATGAGCAGAGCAGAACGGACCACACCTCACTCCTGCATCATACTGGGCTTCTCAAGGTGCTCTATCACACACAAAGTCAGAGACAGAGACAGACAGAGAGAGAGACAGAGAGAGAAATATCCATCTATCTTCATCAAAACTACCCAGTGCCTTCCACCTTGAAAATTAGATGCAAACGGTGCTTGATTAAAAACAAAAGAAAAACAGCTTTGCTGAAAAATATGTCAGCAAAATACCTGCAGTCTAATTTGTTTTCAGAGGAGTGTGTTGGCGCCAATGTTGTGCTAAACAGGCAATACTCGAGTCGATCAAACTTTCTCCTTTATCATTTCGAGCTAAAATCACCCCAAAGAAACATAAGCTCCCGCAAACATGCAGAGTCAGGATCATTTGATCCACTGAGCAGTGGGGTAGAAGGATTCTTAATGTACCCTGATATCCCCTTAGAAAAGAGTCAATATGGTCCATGAAACTGTGATAACCTTAAGTACTCAGAAGACTCTCAGTCATCCAAGTCATGGTATGGTAAGTACAAGTGTATGTCGGCAACTCGTCAGAACTGAAGAAGCCTCTTGGGTGAGATGTGAAACGTCCTCAAACACAATAGCATGAACTGTATTCAAATATATTTTCTAAAAAATCTTGCTTTACTCTGTTTCCTATGCGCTAAAACCCAAAATACGACTTTCAACGTCAAATCCCAAAGTGCAATGACCTGCCTCTCTGTCAATGTTGCGCTGTGCATATTACCGGTGCTGTATATAAAATCATTCAATAAATATTACAGAGTAGATGCAAATGAAAATATACTTTTGTTCTGACAGGCAGTTGAAAAGAATCTTCATTTCAATGCGTGATGTCATCAATAGTATGCAACAGAAGTCGCCGGGCCAAAACAAGTAGAGATGTTGATCTTTCACGACCTGATAGTTGCTTGGTTAGTGTAGTGAGCAGCAAGACCCCGGATTATGACTCCCGGGCCACTTCCTGTTACTTTCAAATAAAACCCCAAATAATCTTTAAAAAAGCTGTTCTGTCCTGTTCTGTCATTCATCAGCCATGATCACCTCAAGTCAAGTCACTTTTTAAATGTACCCTGAAAATGTCTGTTGTGATTTCAGTCTGAACACCGTGCACAGGAGTCTGGAATGGCAAACCTTGATCACATTAAACGTTTGTTGTATTCGTTAATAATCACAAGTGAAAAATGCTAAATCCGACCAAAACCTGGGTCTGACTCACTGACTTTTTGACCGTACAGCTGTTTTTTATTTTTGATAAAACCAAATTTATGACATACCTATATGTAAATAGTAGGATTAAGGAAACATCGTCTTTACTCTACTTAAAGAGCAGCGAGACCAAAGACCATTACTGAGAGCGTAAGGAGTTATCCCTCCGTCATTCGTTCTCAATCATTCACAATGTCAAAGATCACTCAGCTAATCTGGTGGTCACACGACAAGACGATGTTCTCATTCCTCTGGTGACACAATACTCGTTTTGAACATCACATCATGACTCTGGAAAACACTACTCACTACTGCCTCAATCTCAAACAGAGCAAATCAAACAAACAATAAATCAATCCACAACTGCGACCACGCGGACTCTCTGCTGAGTGTCATCATTAGTACGGTTTATTTGCTCACCGAGCCGTTTCTGAAAGCAGCAGCAGGCAGGGGGCTGAGCTCTGCGGCGAAGCTGCTGATGTCACTGCGTTGCAGCAGTAAGTGCCCTGCTCCTCTCAGCTCTGCTGTTTATTTGGAAGTCATTAGTGCTGCCCAGCTTGGCCCCCGCTGACGCAGAATCAAATCACTGATCTAATTATTAACCAGAAACGAAGACCCATTATGGTAGCGAAGCCTATTTAGTTTTTTTTAGCAGCTGGCTTAAAAAGTCAGACAATGATTGGCAACTAACAATCAATTACCTGTGAATAATCAGGCTGGAACACAAGGTGCATTGAAAACACTCCCATTACCAAGAGGTCACTAACTGAGTCAATGCAACAGCCACGTTTTTGCATGTATAAAGGGTGCATGAATGACACCTTAAATCCCTAAAGAACTAAACAATGGAAAGAACACAAATGACAACTACGAAGAAAATAAATAGCCTGATAAAAGTATAAGGTTTTCCTTTATCCTTTATATATATATATTTATATATACACGTATACACAGTATTTTTCACTCATGTTGTATTACATTAGATAATAGTGGAGGTAAAGTTTGTCAAAATAAGAATTGATTTGAGCCTTTGGTGCAACTTTTGTTATTCATGTTTTTACATATGATGCATTGTACAATGTCCTTGTGTGAAAGGCACCGTGAAATAAAATGTATTATTATTATTCAATGTCACACCAAAAACAGAGATCCACTTTTCTGAGCTCCAAGTCTCAGACAAAACCACAGTGCACATGTGGTCAGACCTGTTGCAGTCCCTAAATGAAAACATCTCTTGGATCCATCTACAATTTGTTCCAGACCCTCGTTTCAAATCCCAATGAAGGTCTGTTTCTCTCCAGTCGCGGATATACAAATTATGTGGCTATGACTGTGTTCTCCGTGAAGATTGGAGAAATACCAAGCAGCCAGAAGTATTTTTTATCAAGTATAGGAAAAAAGAGGTCAGGACATGGAAAAGGCCGAAGTTGTGTTAGTTCACCTGAGAACACATCTGCTAGAGCTGTCAGAGGTCTGGATGTGGAGACAAGTAAATGGAATGAATGGTCTTAAGTCATTTGAATTGTTAATGAACTCTGAGGAGCTCATTTAGTTCATCCAGAAACTCCTGCTGAACTTTGTTTATTCTATTGACCCTGCCTAAGGACATCACACCTGATGAGGCTGTGAGAACATCGATATACAAAACTGATTTATTCCATACTGACCTCTACAAAGGCTGTTATGTTTTCACCATTGTCTGTTTGTTTATCAGCAGGATTATGCTAAATCTGCTCGAAAGATTTCCACCAAACTTGGAGGAAGGATGGGACATCGGCCAAGAAGTCAACAACAATTCAGATGAAGCCCTTGAAAAAAATCTGCCTCAAACTCTTGCCGCCTCTTTCAAAAGAAGCAGTTTTAACAAGCTAGGCATGGACTGATGTCATGTTCTAATCTGAGAACTATCAACAGCAATAAAGTGAAATAATGTTGATGTTTCATGGTGGGGAGGAAGAAAACTGCAGTTGATATGTGCTGGAGTATTTTCTGCAACATTTAACGTGGAAATGAAAATATACTAATCTTTGGGAACATAATGTAAGAATTATAAAAAAAACCTGATGACAGAACATTAGTCGAGCTAATTTTAACCATAATGGCGGAATTTGTTTTCGCTGGCAAGTAGGATTGGAAGATACTGCAAACCCAGGTCTGCTTACTGATTTCTACATTTCAGTCCATTGTGATGCAGTTAAGATTGAGAGGGGAGTGACTGGGGGCTTTGGGTTCGTCTCCAAACCTCTGAAAAGGGTCATCTTCCTTGCTGACCTCAGCCGGAATTGTCTCCCGAAAAAGGAAATGACTGCAACCTCCACTGCACTTGGGTCATGAGCTCCACTTGAGCAGCCAAACTACAAAGAGCTTAAACTATTTATAGGAAAACACCGCTACAGAACAGTGATCGGGGGGGAAAAAGGAACCCCGCAAGACGGAAAGCAGTCGGACGCCAAGGTTACGCATCAACTGTCAAGGTCAGCAAGGAACATTTTTTCCTGCTTAATAACGAATTTTTCCTTGTCTCTCAGAAAAACATTAGAATGTCCTCTTTTTACTTTGTAGAGTTGGACATTTAATACAAGTAAGAAACAAAGCACATACAAATCTGTATGAAGCAATAATCATCAGAGAACATCAATTCATTAAACTTAAAACACACAAACTGGATTAATTAATAAAAAGAGAACATAGGTGACCTTCTGGGTGTGTAGAGCAGCAGATCTTATCGAACCGTATATCACACAAAGTCTTATTTTGTAGTAAAAACTACTGGCATAGTACGAGTATTCTTTACTGGAATGTCAAATCAGTTTCTAATTGGTATTTTTGAAGGATTTGTAATTCACTGTAGCATATATTAAGAATCAATATGTTCTATAAGAGTGCTTGAGGCATATGATTTTTAAAAGTAGGAAAGACAACAGTGAAATTGCAGAGCTGAAGCAACAAATAGAGTAAGAAGAAATATTTGAGAGTTGATTAAAAGCTTGCATAGTTCAGTTTAGGGTCTTTGCTTTCCATCTGCAGTTTAAGAATTTATACCGGCACATGTTTTATATCCTTATTTTCTGCCTTTTTAAACACTAGGGATCCAATATCTCTAACACTACTCAACAACAGGGTATAGAGAGGGACAGAATACGAAATAAATAGGAAAGATATTCTAAAAATAAGGACTGATGAAGAAAGGCACAGAAGAAAAAACAGCATGAGATAAGACAGGGAGGTAAAGACAAGCTGTGGAAGGCCAGAGCCCTTTACGCCCTGTGATCCATGACCTGGTGTCAGTGGGTCTTATGAAGCTGAAGCTGATCCATAAATTGCAGATTTTTAATTATAGAGCCAATTACAATAAGGTGGCATCGATTTTGTTTTAGGCCACTATAGAGATAAAGTGTTGAGTTCTCATCAGATTTATACTAAAGAGTTGAGGAGTAGTGACAGACAGGGCCAAAATCATTTCCCTTCTTGCTTACTTGCAGTGAGGCTGGTCTAACTCTCAGTTACAGTTCTCCCATCACCCACTCAGGCTCTTATTATTGGAAACACTGACATCAAGCTGAAAAAACAAGAAGAAAAACACGCCGGTCGGAGCGTTAGAGCAATGATCCGTCTCCAGTTCAATACAGTAACAGGAGAGCGGGCTAAAACAATCAGCTTTCTTCACTTTCTCCTCCTTTCTCCACTTGGCGTCGACCAAAATCAAACATCTGCCGTCCTTTCCCAGCAGAAGGGAAGGTCGTCTGTTTCCACGGCGAGATCACTCCGTTATACAACCTCTGGACTTGGTTGGGTACAACTGCTCAGACAGGATATTACAAGAGAGTGCAACACCTTCTTCTCTCGACTGGAAGCTGGTCACCAGGATAGAAACAGACAGTTTCGAAGCCAATACAACCATTTTAACTTTAATAATCCCTCTGTTGAAATGTATAACTTTGTTGCTCTTTCACTCAGAATAGCAGATTTAATTGGCCCACTCGCGACTGAAGCTCTGAGCTGTGTATTCTGGGTTGAAGTTGACTGACCATGGAGGGAGAAATATCAAGTGTAGAGTCTAGCCTCACCACTTCTTTGCCCTCTAGCAAGGAAGTGATGTTTATACCCCTATCTATTTATTTGTCGGTTGGCTTGTTTGTTTTTCGACAGAATTACGTTCAAACTACAAAACAGATTTCTACGAAACTTGGTGGAAGGATGGAACATGGGAAAGGAAATTACATTCTGGCACTAATCCTGACAAAGGGGCAGATCCATAAATTTTCTATCACTTTCTTTAATATTGCAGACAATGAGTGACACCTCCGACCTTAGTGAACGTGTCACTTTCTCTCACTGCTCGTCAGAAGGGAAGCTTATGCCGAATGCATGTTCTGGCATCACTTAATCCCATTACGATTAAATCAAACAAGAGTCCAATGACAGCCTGGTACCCACAAAGGTTGTAAGTGCAGATGATTTGATGCCTGAGGTTGTAATGTTTCTCTCAGGAAACCTATAATATCAAAAGGAGCTAGTTCACTATCTGATCACCATGAATATGAAGTTTCATGAAAAAAATCCAAAATGATTTCGAGCTTCATTGATCACTATATTCCCACATTGTGTGCCGGGTGGACACGTGATGATACACGTGTGTATCCTCTCTGTAAATAAACACTCTCTGGCCTCTAAACTTCTATAATCTTCTGAGAGCGATGCATTAAAGGATCTAATTGTTCACCGGTTGAAAAATGATCGTACACAAGTGTAACGTCTCAGGTGGCAGCTTTTTGAGCAGGAAAACCGTCTGGAATGATGCACGGCGTTCTGTGTGGCACTTTGTATCTGTGATGGAGGCTATTAATGGACAAGTGAGAGGCATTTAGCCAGAAATAAGTCACAACGCCATTAGCCCCGAGTAGATTCAGTTTCCAGAACACAAAACTCTAACTCTGCAAAATTCAATGAATTTTAGAGGCATGAAGTATCACTTTGTTTTGCGGGAATTATGACAAAGGATAACTGGTACTGGACATGGTTGTGACAGAAATGTGAGGTCACTTGCTCTACTAATGGTAATTTGTGTGTGTGTGTGTGTGTGTGTGTGTGTGTGTGTGTGTGTGTGTGTGTGTGTGTGTGTGTGTGTGTGGTACCAATTGTGTCAGGGGTTTGAGGGTGTATCACTGTTCAGCAAAGTTACATGAGGCAAGACGTTCCATTGCAGGACAAAAAACGTCTGATTGGTTTCACACTACCGCATGTAATGGGTCAGGAATGTTTTTGACCAATGTGTTCAGACACACATGCACATTAAAACTTTACCATTCTGTTCCTCCAGCTCATTGCCAATCTCCTGGCCCATTATCTTCTGTCGACTGATGACAGCTGCTAGTGCATCCAGGCCTGCATCCTGGGCTGAGAAGAGAGGGAAAATATATTTTTTTTAAATCACATGTTTGAATTGGACACAGAGACAGAAATTATGTAATGCCAGAAAACAACACAGCGAAAAATATTCAAAGAAAATAGTCAACGTGACTACCAAATGACTGATTTGCACAAGAATCAGTTCAAGATTTAGTAGTAAGTAATGCTGCGATCCTCTTTTGTTTTTTATTCAACTGCAAGAAGGGAGCAATTACAGCATACTCTGCTGGTGATATAATGAAGCAACTACTTAGGAAATAAGGATGACAGGCTGTTGGGGTCCAGCTCAGTGCCACATGTGAGTCATTCAGTACTTTACCCCACTCAGACTTACTCCTGTTATTATAACTGTGGTAGACCAAGGTGGAGAGGAAAAACAGGAGAGGAGAGAAAAGAAAAGCTGCGGCCTGCGTCTGTAGGTTTCCAAGTTTGACACACTCTCTACCACAGGATCTTTTTACAACCACAGGTTCGGCCACTCACCATTACCCAACTCCCCCAGAAATCCCAGAGGGGACTCAAAATCAGTGTGGTTCAGTTTCACTGTCTTGACAGGAATCTCTGATCTCAAACCGACAGTAACCAGAGTCATAGCGGAGACATAGCAATGAAGTGTCACATGGAGACAGGTGAACTAACGTCTGGATGTTCAGCTCATGTCAGAGTATGAGAAAAGGAAAAAGTAGACAAGGGCTTACAGTATGTCTTCTAGATGATCACCTGTTATATGTTAGCATAGATCTGCAAAGCCAATACAGCTGAGTTCATGTCTGGTGTACAAGACACTATTTATATCTGTTGTAACTTATCAACTCCTCCTGTGGGGTTTATTTTACATCATCTGTCTTTAAGGTCCAGTATTTTTCAACCTGGGCCCTATATTTATAAATGTGGGTGTGTAAATGAGTGGTAGTGATAAAACTAAAACACTTCTGGCTGCTGCCGCGATACAGCGGCATTGGCTATGATGTAATCTTATGGGGCAACTGTGACAGTCCATGGTACATCCAATAAAAGGCTTTCATTGTTATTCTGGGAATTTACTTCTTCTTCTGGGAATATATCAAGACATAGGGCCCAGGTTAAAAATACTGGAATTCCCCTTGAATATGTGCCCTTAAAGGTGATATACTCTCCATCTGTTACATTAATTTATGATAGGGCTTTCATGCTGTGCATATTGATGACATACATGTTGTTTAAGGGCAAATATGGGATACAAATATTACCCCAATGATGCAGGATAATGTTAGAGCTATAGATGGTTGCCATGTAAATATTTGCTGTTTAATGTTGATTAAGGAAGATTTCAGAAAACATTATCAACAATTTGTCATTACCTTCAATGATTCGTTGTTGATGATGTTTGATTTCCCCAAACGTCAGCCCTCTGGTCTCTTCTGATTCGTTGACCAGCCAGGGGTTGGCTGTAACACCCCCACTCGCTCCTGCACCTCCAGCCATCAACGTTGACCTGTGAAACATCATCATATCAAGACTTTGTTTCACAAATGTTTCCCACAGCTCATTAAGTATTTTTTCAGACTAAAATTTTAATTTATATTGGTGAGCATGAAATTATTATTCCTACTTCAAAAGCAGAGCAAATGCTGACAAATCACCCAACAGTGCAGCTGAAAGTAGATTTTAAAAGTGCTCTCTTTGTCTGTCAATCACCGTTCCAATGCACAAGTCTAAAACACTCATCATGCATCAGTTAGATTTGGCTGTAGAAGTAAACACAGTCAATATGTCTGGCTGCGATTGGGGTAAAATACACATCTGTGTAACTCATACAGCAAACACATCTGTTTGGAGCATGTTCCCTTTTTCAATATTGTACTCTTTTATATCAACAAAAGCCTTCAGATCACAGCCAAACTATTTATTTGCTCATTTTGTCTTTTAAGTTTCTGAATGATTGAAAGTTACCAGGTTAGCTTGCGCCGTGTGTAAACAGTGGATGTAAATCTGTCACAGGAACGTGGGCTGCTGGGGAGGTTTCGCTCTGGTGAAGTGACAGACCAGAGAACTCTCCGCACTGCGCTGTGAAGTGCTAATCACTGCTGTGTGGTTTTAAAACTATTCTTCTCCTAATAGCTTAAAGCTGTGCTTCTGACCCCCTCCTGCGGCTGTCTGGCAGTGATGGGTTCAGGGTTTCTGCGTAGGGCTGGATTTAACCATGTCAGCTGAGAGGGAAGGGGAGGAAAAGTGACCAGAGCCGCAGAAGTGACTATCGAAATAATTATCAATTTATTCATCCATTAACTTTACCACTTAAACCTTTATAGAGGGTTGAGGGGAGGTAATCTGTGTCTGTCACAGTCAGACTGAACAGCGGCAGCACCAAGAGAAATCCTACCCGCAGCAGTGGCCGGCGGTTGGTGGCCATCCATAAAGATTTGACTATTCAGCAGGCAGTCAGGATTCAGCACACCCACACCCCCAACCCATCTGTATCTCCCCCCCCCCCCCCCCCCCCCCGGTAGGAATGAACTAATCGCTTACTGCCTGCAGGCAATTTGAAGTCACCAGTTAATCTAACCTGCCTGTCCTTGGACTGTGGAAGGAAGCAGCAGTATATAGATAACACAGGAGAACATGCAAACCTGCTACCCTAGAAATAACATGAAATAACACTACTTTAAGTAGGTTGCTTGAGTTACAATATCCAGCTTGCATAGATCAGTGATATAAACACACTACTTCAAATTGAAAACCTAAAAGCTTTTGAAAGTTGTTCTTTTGCTTAGCTCCTGTCTTTTTTTGCATGATACAGCTTTTAGCTCAGCCCAACTCCTGCATCTCAGTGTGAATACCACTTCACGCTGCTTTTGAAGTGGTCAGTAAAGCATTGTGAGACCATGCACAAAGCTGGCTGAGCCTGATACCATCAGAGGAGTAGGTGAAACAAGGCGTTCTGTGTAATCTCTCTGACATGTTTGATTACTATGACGCTGTGTGCCAGGCCTCCACTTCCTCTATGCAAGTTCCCAGTGTGTGAAGATCCAATTAACCAGTGAGTGGGGAGTGCCAAAACCAGTCAGGCACATCTCTTGGCAGCCACAAAGCAGCAGACTGCCGCCACCGGAGCCTGAGCAGCCGGGTCCTGACTGAGTGACTTGGACAGGCGAGATTTAACTAATTACAACTATTCTTCACTGCAATCAAATACATATATATATTAGTGAATAACTATGGAAGAGTTTTTCAGAGAAGTGACAGGGTGAACGGAGCCTTCAAATCTAGGCGTCATGTTCATTTTATTTAATCTGAAATGGAGACGCTTAAAACACATTGTTTTCAGGTTAGATTAAAGTCCCCTCTGCTACCTCCATCTCTTTTCCTCAACTGAAAATGCTCACAAAATAAGAGAGCAGCTTAGATTATCCAAGCATGGCCAATCCACCCCCCTCAAGCATTCTGTCAAAAACAGAGCACACAAAGACCACACAGTGGGAATGGGTCCTACCCACAAATCTAAATTACCCACCACATATCAATATTAAATTCAGGTCACAATGAGCAAACTAAAAACCATACAACCACATAATTACAGTGTGCCAAGCTAATTTATTAGCAGATATCATCTGAGATTTATTTTTCTTTCTAAAGAGCCTTTTATGTAATCGGGTGTGTGGTCTGTAAAAAGATGAAAGTCTGTGCAAAACCCAGCTTAGCAGATCAATCCCAAAACCAAAGCTTGTGAAAGATATCAGGAAGGCAGTCTCGTTTCAAGGCCTCAATGAAAGTGGTGCCCTGCACTCGGCTGATCGGATCAAACCCCTTGGTGTAGTTCTAGTGTCATTTCAGTAACTGCTTAAAAATAATCTATGAAGAAGGTTTTTTTGTCTCTGCATCACACACAAAGTAATGACTGTCTGCTGCCAGAGGTTCTTTAAAGCTGGTACCCAAACCTATACCATGATGAGGAGGGTTACAGTTGTGGCATCCAGCTCCTTGGTCAAATCTATAACAATGACTGTATATAAAGATGGATGACAGCTCCCAAAAGTGAAGCCAAGACATCTCAATCACCCTCAGGCGGCTGGCTGCGGTTCAGGTCATAAACCCTGCCTCCTCCAAGTTATCAGTTTGGACAAGGGGCATTATTACACGTGTAATACATTTTTCCAAAAAATGGTTTCTGTCATTGTAGGTCATTCTTATTACATATTGATGTACTGACAAGTGTTTATTCTTTATGTTTGATTTATAATTTGATGCAATAAAAAGGGGCTGTGATTTGCAATTCGTTAGACATGTGCATCAGTGGCACCTTAATACTGTGGCTCTACATCATGATCATTAGTGCACAGAGTAAAAATGAGATCACCAGTGCAAGGTGGCAGCACGCGGATTCAAGATATATTGGTTACGTTTTTATACAGTGGAAGGAAGTGGAGACGCGTCATCCTTCTTTATATACAGTCATTGGTCAACAGGTTCTATAGAATAAATGCTCAGGGGAGAGATACAAACTGTAAAATCACTCCTTCCATCCCTGTTCATTAGCCCACATACAAAGAGTCATGGCTCCATGACTTCAGAAAGCATTATGTTGAGTTATATTTATTTCAAGGAGACTCTAGCCTTAACTATGACTATAACTTGCCTAAACCCAAACTTGTGTCAAACTATATGGCTCCATTTGAAACTTAACGCTTTAAGTTATGGAGACTTGCTTAGGGTGGAACATTTGACTACAGACTCCCCACAACATGAGTAATTTACATTGACATAAATATGTACACGTGAGTGTGTGTGTGTGTGCGTGTGTGTGTGTAGGGGCCAAATGTGTGATCAACAGTGCAAAGCGAACAAATCTCTTCATGAAGAATTAGCTATGAAGTTAAGCGCCTTGTCAAAATGGCAGACAGACAGACTTCCTTCCAAGTGATAGCACAGGGAGAGGTCATGGCACATGGGTCAGACCGGATGTGCAAAGACTTTCACACGAAGTTGGTGAACACTGGCAGAAAACAAAGCCTATGACCTTTCTGGTCAAGGAGATAGACAAGAGAATGAGGATTCATTATTTTTAATTGGGCAATCAGTGCTAGATTTTAAATTTTAAAAGAAGATCTCAGACAGGAAATACTGTTCAACAGTGACATATATGGGCAAATATTCCAGGAGTTTATTGAACCAATTAAAGAAAAAGCTTGTCATTAAAGCCCATTGCTTTTTTCGACAAACTTCTGTCTATATGCACAATTTCAGACTGCAACTTGGCTTGGCTTCTGTGCATAACTCACCAAGTTCCTACCTTCTACAAGGAGATGGAGAAGCAAACTATCAGTATGAATTGAAAGTCAAGTGCTACATTGATAATTGTGTTAAACTTTTCAAACTGGTTAAATGAAAAAATATAGTCCTTGGTGCAATCTGAATCATAACAGCAGATAATGCTCTGTTCGATGTGTGCATACTGGTTGTTCCTCTTATTTAAGATTAAATGTTCTGCCTATATTTAAATACCTGGAAGGTTCTGGCTCTGCGATGTCTCCCTTGAAGGTGGCATTGACCTGCTTCTCTCTGGTTAGCAGGTCATCGATGAGGTTCTGCCTCCTGTCAGCTTCTGACTGCATTCTGAAGAGGTCGTGTTAAGGTCATGCAAAAGGTCAACATTACATACAAAACCTTCCTTAGAGGAAACTGTTCAGGTGTTGGGGTGTAGCCATGTTCTAAAACACTCTGATGCACTCTATAGGAATACAGCTGCTACTGCAAGTGAGAGAAACCTCCATCCCAACATATTATTATGGTCTGCAGTTGAAAAGTCAGAGAATCTTTCTTCCTCACCAAATTGAACTCGAAAGAAAAAGTCAAGAGGTCAAAGAAACATATAAAGGAGAATTTTAAAGAATCTAGGAGATGACAACTGCAGCGCTAATAAAATCTTTTGCTTTAAAATCAGTTTATCTATAACACTTAATGCTGAAGGCCTAAATTCCATGTCAAGGTTGACTGGCCAAAACAGAAGCACACCTCCCAAGTCAAAAGGGAGCCTTTACCATTAATTACATACCGGGAAATTAAATATTATAAATTATAATATATTAAAATCAAAAACAACCAAACAGGATTAAGTTGTTGAAATAATGTAATAACATTAAAGAAATAAGAATGAAATAAAATGTGAATATTGTATGAAACTATATTCAAACTATATATACTGAGTGTCCTGGCATGGGTGGTTTCTACCTTTCTGTTTTTAGACAGAAAGGTAGGTACTGAATTTTCTTTCCCATTCCACAATAGGGAGATTGTGAGAGTGACACAATATTTATGTAGCCTCTATATGTTGTTATGGTAATGATGAACAATAAATTAAATATGCTTGTTTTTCAACTGATTACATGAGAATAAATCTATATTTGTAGATATTTGTGGATATTTGTGCCAATTTCATCAGTTTTGGAGTCATGTCACAAGTATAGTTGGACTAGTGTTCTGCCCTGGTGAAAGTACAGTAGTGCGTTTCCTTAAATTTTAAAGGAATTTTCTCCTTTGCTTTCATTAAGGATGATCCAGTGTATCCTATGCCAACAGAGATAAGATATGAAGGATTGAAGCTCCTTTCCTTATCATTTAAATAATTCAACCAGCTTTTATCATGGCTGTGACTTAAATAACTCTGGGGTCATTTCACTCGGCCAGAAAACTTCCTCAGCAAAATAAGCCGTTCTACTGCAGCTATGGTCTCATGACCTCCACCACTTTTTTCGAAAAAAGGATACATGCGTCGAGATGAGGAAGCTCGCAGCAAGCCCTCTTTGAGCTGGGCAATATTCTGTTTCAGCTTCTGCAGTGACGCCCGTAGCGTCATGTTGATCTGAAAAGACAAGACATTGACACTGACCGGCTTAATGACCAACCTGACTATTTCAGGAGAAATTTGAAGACAGTGGTATTTTCAGTTGAACTTTGTCTGTGAACGAAACACCTCACCTTTGCGGGGTTTCCCCCTGTTCTCTGTTGCCTGTTCCGCTCATGAATGTTTTCTGCGATTTCCTGCGCCAGGCGACAAGTGGCATCGTAGTTCTGTAACCTACAAGTGAATGGAAGGGCCAGAGGGGTCGTGAAAACAGAGCCATCGCTGTCTTAGGACAAGCAAACACAATAATAACTCAGGAGGCAAGTAGGTGATTCATGTGGCGATGAAGAAAACAAAAGGAGTGAATCTCTGGCCAATGGATTTGTGCAAGGGGAAGATATGTGCGTTTCCTAATATAGTGCAACCTATAAATAGCAGAAATGTATTTTATCTTGAACCTAATGCTGTAAATCCCCTCTAGCTCCATTTTGTTAAGCAATACTTCCTTAAGCATCGGAGAGATAATGTTGCGTCCCATTCATCATGTGACAGCTGTAGCATTGCTCCATTATTCTCCTTCCACTCTAGAGACGCTACTAGGTTTTAACATGAAGAGAAGAAATAGAAGCTTTTCTTTGCCCCGGTCAGTCACAACGCATACAAAGATGAGTGCGTAATGTCTTGTTGAAGCTGGAAGTCGTTGTATTCGGCTAACGTTAGCGTTAATGTCTATGGGGAAGAGCTAGCTCCTGCTTGCTAACAGGCTACAGAGAGAGTAGCTACCAGGGCTGTGCACGTCTTCCTAAGTCGCACATACGACAGTCGAGTTAATGTATCACAGCCGTTGAACTCATCACGTACCACAGATCCTGAGACATTGTGATAAAGGTGGTTTACGATGACAACATCCAGCTGGTTCGCACCATCCGACAGAAATCACCAGCTGACTGGGGCTTGTTTGGGTGTGACGTCACTACGGCAGGAGGAGAGGGTCGTTTGACTACAAAGTCGCGGTTTTTTAAAACTTTTGCAAGGAAATTTAATAATAGAGCAGTAATGAAAAACTATTGTTCACTCGATTTAACTTATTAAATTGGACATGATACTCATACAGTTTATGGAACAATCTCAACAAAGAATCTAAAAAAAGCAATATTATATTTAAAAAAACAATTACAGCCAGTATGCTGAGGAAATACAATGCAATTTGTTTTGTTCTGGGTTTTTTTGCGCCAGTTAAATCATTTTGTAAGCTTCTTTGAATGGTATAAATCGAATTGTAACTTAAGAGTTATTAGAAGGATATGAAGGGCTGTGTTGGCCTGCTGCTATTTAAATTATTTATTTTATTCAATTATTTGCTTTGTAAATTAATGTGTTGTGAAAGAGGGGCGGATCATATTAAATTATTCTTCTCTCTGATCCTTTTCATTAAAGATTTGAGATTTTGTGTTTGCATTTAAATAGTTTTGCTTGGTCGATGACTAAAATAATTTATTATAAATATTTGATCATGTTGGTGGTTTGCATAATCAGTAAAAGTCGAGTATGTTTACTGTGAGTATTTATTAGTTGCACACAGCCCCATTCTACTCTTCCTCTTCTTTTAATGGAAGAGGTGTTAATTAAGTCAACCTTTAAGAAAGAGCATCCATTTTTGTTTAAAAGCCTCTCAGCAACATGGCAGGTTACACAGAAAATACAAATAAACTGGAAAATTCACTTGAAGCAATGATATCATGCTTCCTCCACTCGTGGAGGCTTGAGAGTTTGTTTTCGACTCGATTCCATGTGACGCCCACATATGAGATAAGTACGTGTGGAGGTTTTATGTTTCACAACCAAACAGTAGTCGTGTTTGGATAAAAACAAATATCTGTTGTGTAGAATAATAAGCTTTGGAAGAGTTCTTGGAATAGATTCAGTTGGCATTTCCATGAGACACCTGCAGCAGGTTCACAGAAAGAACAACATGATTACACACCTCTTATCGACTACCTTATTCGGATTAATGCATGTTTTGATCAATTTTGCTGTAAAAAAAAAGAAGTTTCAAAATACAGTATTAAGCAATGTGTGAATACCAATAGCAACCAGGTGAATGTTCTGTGTTACATTAAGGGGGGAAACAGGTATTTACATTGTTATTAGTGTAAGGTTATTTAAAGGACATTTCACGTCTTGTGTTTTTTAAAGAGGTGCCTGTGTTTTGTCATGTGATCTGGATATTTTTATTTCTTGGATTTTGGATCAGAACCTGATTTCGCTGTGCATGACGTCCAGAGATTGATTGCTCTCTTCTCAGAAATAGACGCTGTTCACTCTCTGTGACTCAAATCACCACAAACAAACCCTGCTCGTCTCACATGGCCACAGCCCACAGGCTTATATAAAGCCCTGATCCTCGCTGTGTGCAATAGATACCAGGAGACGCGTTACCTTCAAACCTGCTCATCTTTGAAGAATAAGTCCGGACATGATTGACATCTCGAGAACACCCGAATTCTCCAATTGTGGAAATATGAATTCGATGTCAGTCCACACAGTCCTCTGACCAAGACTTGGACAGTATCATAGGAGGCAGAAACAGGCAGAGATCTTATTCCTATTACAGCCCAGAGGAAAACAAGGGCTATGGTGTGCAGACGCAGACAGAGCAAACCTGTCCAAGACCTCGCTCCAGGTATGTTTTTGCTTTTACATAATAAACTTTTAAATTCAGATCATGTCAGTTATTAGAGCAGGGATCAACAGGCGTGTTTACTTACATTTGTGTGGATTTGTGTTTTAGTGTTGGAGCAAAATTGCAAGATAGATCATGGCACAACACATAAACAGACACAAAAGAGTATAAGTACTATTGAATAGATCATTAACACTGCATCAACTGCTCAACAGGTCTTTTTACAGTTTTGAGGCGTCAGAGCTTAGCAGCAACAATGACGTCGGAAACTTCAACAGGTTCAGTCCTCTGAGGCAGAGAGCAAGTTCCCTCCAACTACATCAAAAGGAGAATAAAGACAGGGATGGAGTCACCGCCAAGAAGTCCAAGTCTAAACCAAAAAAGATGTCACCCTCTGGAGAACTTAATGGTACTAAAATAATGTTTTATAATGACGTGATATACGAAAAATTGCACAAACACAAACAAACAGTGTTTAGGAAAATACAAATTCAAGATTTGTATGCATGTTTTGCTTGTATAGGCAGTAAAGGCAATCTCAAGTCAGTGTCGATGATAACCATCTCTGAGTCGGACAACTGGGAGATTAGTTCCAACTCGGGAATGAAGTATGGACAGTTTGTGGACTGGGAGAAGATCGATCCTGAAGCTGCACAAAGGTACCAGCAGATCCTGAGGAGCGAGCACCAGCAGCTGAAAACCATGGGCAGAGAGGGATTCTGGGCCACGCCGCACACACTGAGGGCCAAGGCTTACTATCACATCATTCACAGCATCAACTGCAGGTAAAGATAAGGAACATCATAAATTCAATTAAATGCAATATGTTACCTTTACTTCAAATCATCTAATTGTGGACTGATGTGATTTCTGCAGCAGGGCTATCACCTCAGACAGAGATGTTTTCTATGATCTGGCCAAGAAGCTCTTTGGAGAACAGAAGATCAGCTCCCACCAAGTCCCAGAGTACATGGAGGGAGAAGAAATACCAAGGTACTCTTGTGGTCTCACAATTGTTCGAGTATCCTGGACATGTTGCTATAATCCAAGTGTGAAAACAATTACAAAATAATTCCATTAACTCTCAATATAACTGTGGCCCTTAGCGAGATTTTGATCAGAAGAGTGTAGTGACCATTATGGGATTAAAGAATGAAAAGTTGTTGCTCTTTGTCGTATTTGTCAAATACTTTTACATTAAAGTCTCAGCGATTTGAGCTTCAAAAATAGAACGTATGATGTCCGAATAATAATAAAACTCCATTTCTTATCTAAACAAGGTCACAATGTGCTTTGCAAAGAACCAGTTAAAATCAGGCATTAAATGGCTTATATATAAAAATGTGTTTTGTATGTATAGTGTTAGTGCAAATCTAATCTCCTCAGGCGAGGACTTCCAGGGTCCTCGGGTCCTAAGAGGCAAACCCTGGTCACCCTTAGTTACCAGCCTTGACTTAGGAAAGTGTTGGTTAGAAGATCTGGGATTACAATTTGTAGCTCACAGGGAGTTAGCAGCTCTGTAATATAACTGGGGGCCAGACTTTACTGAGCTTTAAAAGTCATTAAAGGAATCCTAAAAATCAATCCTGGATTTAACCGTCAGCCAATGAAGGGAGGCCAGAAATATGAGCCCTACACTTGGCGTTGTTTATAATACGAGCAGCAGCTTTCTATAACCAACTGAAGACGAGACACTGACAATTGACTGGTATATGTAAATAGTACATTGCAGTAGTCCAGGCGTGAGGAAGACAAAGGCATGAATAAGCTTTTACAGGTCAGGAAAAGACAGAGCTGATTTGATTTTTGTCTCTTTATAGGTTACATATCACATGTGCTATAATATCCACTTACTGTGTTTGCTCTTTCCTTGCAGATACTGTCTGAACAAAGTTGGCCTGAACTCTGTTAAGAAGATTCTTCTTTGCCTCGGCAAACACTTCCCGGACATGAACTTTTGCCCCATCCTGCCTGCGTTGGTCTCCCTCATCCTCCACTTCAGCCAGGATGAAGCCGAGTGTTTCTACAGCGTCTCCAGACTCATCACTTACAATGACCCCAACAAGCGTTACATCGACCAGAGCTTCCTCACCTACCGCGCCTCCTGTATGACCTTTGGCGACCTTGCAAACAGGTGTTGCCGCGGCATCCGTAAGCTCATCGCTAGCTCTCACCAAAACCTCTTTGAATTTTACTCGGACTGGATCATGTGGATTTTTGCTTACCTTCCCTTCACCTACGCCATCAGAGTGCTTGACTGTCTACCTCCTGGAAGGCTACAAGGTCCTATACAGGTTTGCAGCTGCGGCTTTTTCACAACAATACTGACAACAATATGATTCCTCATGACATAACCACTACTTCCACAATCTTTCAATTTGAAGGGTGGCATTGGCTCTGCTCAGCCTCTACAAAGTGTCCGTGTCGTCTCGAGTGGCCGACGTGGAGGACTTCAGAACGGACATGAAAAGGTTTGTGCAGAATGTCGCTCGCCACTGCACGGCGGAGAAGCTTCTGGAGCGGGCCTTCGGGATTCCGATGGCCACGCGGAGAGAGCTCAACCTCCTGTTCAATGCCAACAAGGACTCTCTCATGCAAAAAGGTGTCAGCATCCACCAGAACAGGTTGGTTCATACAGAAACTGATGTAGAACAGCCACAGTGATGAAATGGATGTAATGTACAGAACTTTTTAAGATAAACGGCTTATTTGTGAAAACGCACAAGCTATGTGTGATTTCAAATGTTCAAACAGATCCAATTCGAATCCCCGTTTCTCATCTCATTACTATTTTGAATGTTCCCAAAGGCAGACGGTGGAGACAGTGGACTTCTCAAAGTTCAGCTCCAGTGTTGTGACAGGGACTGAGATGAGAGTCGTCTGGGCCTGGATACCTGAGCGCTTTGCCCTTTTCAGTCCCATTAGGCTGTTTAGTACGGCTGAACACGGAAGAAGCCTTGCCTCGTAAGTAACTTTTATTCAATGATATAGTCCCACTGAGAAACTATCAATGACACTAAAAGCTGTTGTTACAGACATGATTAATGACCTGAGGGGCCTCTTCCACTGTCGAAATCTTTCTATCTTGTCATCCCATACTTGAATTAAATGAGGTCAGGTCACCATGGATCAATAACCACTGAACACCTTGTCGCAGCACTTTCCCAGCTCTAGTTACGCAACAGAAAGAGGCGCTGTGTTTTCACTGTCAACATGTTTGCTTTGAGTGAGAATGCCAGGTGACTTACAGTTCACTGGTGGCAAATGCATAAGTACAGAATTGCCTGAAGTTGAAACCAATACTTCCTACATGAGTGTTTAGCCATCGATTACTTTTGTTACACACTGTGTAGTCAATTAAAGAAATCAAATGCTGCATTGAGAAAATGATAAACTGTTTTTGTTTGAGTTTGGACATTTTAACATTGAAAGATCTTAAATTTCAACCTTCTGCCTTCTCTTAATAATAACAGAGCTTGACTGACATGGATTTTTGGGGGCCAATGCCAATATTAGGGAGTCAAAATAATGTTGATATCAATGGGACAGTATATTAATAAATCAATAAATAACTAAGTAATTAACTAAATAATTAAATATGTTGACAATGATTCCTAAGATGTTGTTTTTAAAACATGATATTTTACAGATTAAACAACTTTATTATAAATATTGTAAAGATAAATACATCTTTTCTTTACTGAGAAATTGCTTAGCTCTACTAAATA
The DNA here is from genome assembly GCA_026259375.1 of Verasper variegatus. NCBI lineage: Eukaryota > Metazoa > Chordata > Actinopteri > Pleuronectiformes > Pleuronectidae > Verasper > Verasper variegatus. The sequence continues at coordinate 13,743,366 of CM048044.1, read as the reverse complement.
ATAGAGGCCTATTATTGTTTTATGAGCTTCGTTTTTTTTTCAGTGAAGCTGCAGTTTATTGGATGTTAAAAACAACACATGGGTGTATGTTTTCTCTCACGTAGACTCTATTCACATGTGGAGGGACACGAACCAGCAGTGTTGATGATCAAAACTGTCGATGAAGAGGTAACATGATGTGTTGTTACACTTTAATCTCAGATTAGCATTTTAAATGCTGTGATGCTAATAATGATGATAATACATTTTATGTGGTGATAAAATATTCGTATTTTCTCATTTCACAGGTCTTTGGGGCCTTACTGTCAACAGACATGACAGAAAGAAGTAAACATGACCATGAGGGACTTACATATTTTGGAACTGGGGAATGTTTTGTTTTCACGGTGAGACATACTCCTGCAAATAACAGAATTTTTGTGTTAACTTCAAACTTACCTCACTGTATTTCACTGGAATGCCTTCCAAACTGGAACTGAGTGTCAAATAAGAAATGTGATTGCTCTTTCAGCTTCGTCCCAGCATGGAGCACTACCAGCAGGCTATGATCAACATCATGACCAGAAGAGCTTCCCCACAGCAGGTTCGCATCAGCTGCTCGCCAATCCCCTCTGCCACAGCCGCCACAAATCTGACCTGTCCTGCCGGGACCCCCCAGGACCCCAGCTACCTGACCATTCCCTTCACTGCCCCGTCAGAGGAGCCCTACGACTGCTAAAGAGCCAAAGAGACCCAAGGGACAACAAACCTACATGTTCATAGCAGGAAACGACAGAAAGCTCATCATTGGTATATCAGTTGCTGATATTATCAGACTAAAAGAACACATAGGCCTCTAAGCTGTAAGTACTGATGTATTTATTTCTTCTTATAGGTGGCGATGGGGGCCATGCTCTCTGCCTGCAGGAAGACCTTGAGGGAGGATACACAGAGCATTGTGGCACATTCAAGAGCATCCCACTCTGCAAGGGATATTTCAAGATCCAGTCCCTGGAAGTGTGGGGCATCCAGAACTCTATTTCCTTTTCCCACTCTCTTCCCTCTCAGTAAAAAAATGAAAAAGAGAGAGAGGGAGAGTAGTAACTGTGTAACTTTTGCATCTCAACTGCTGAACCAGTTTTTGTTGATGTTTCATGGGACTGGATTTTTTTATGTAATTGTCTTTATTTATTTTGAGAAATGCAAATGTCTGCACATATTGAGAGGTAATGAAGGGAGATTTGACTTGAGTTGATGTCTGCAGGTCAAGTTCCTTTGTATAGCATATATAACTGAGCTTTACAAGCTTGCATACACAATGGTTCGCAGGATTATAAAGTGTAAGGAGTGAAAGCAACAGCACCAAAACAAAACCCCTCAGCATCTTATCAGAGATGGAAGGATGAACCATGATATTAAGTCAAGCATGTTGAAACGTGCTTTGCAGTGATTCATTTTGGAATGTAAGTAAGTACTTTGAACATTATATTTTTACTGTTTGATGGACTCAAATTGAAACTTTTTAACTCTCTTTTTGAGTTTAGTAATATTGAGTGTAAACGTATGTATTTCCAATATACTGTCTGAAAACCTCTGCTGCGTTTTAATGCTGTTGAAAGTGAGTGCTTGTGTTGGGGTGGGGGGGTGGGAATCAGATCAAACATGTAAACAAACCAGCACAGATAACAAAAATGAATGAAACAATGTCAACAATAAAAATACCAGTAAGGCTGCATTCCACTGTGAATCAGTTTATGGTTTGGAAGTATCTACTGTATCTGTGATCAGTTTAACTGGCCAATAATCTTTTAAATAAAATGAATTGTGCACGTTCTTAGCACAATTTAATAACACAGCACAAAGCAGGGACGTGGTGCATGAAGATGATTCAAAATGTAATTAAAAAACGACTTTATAAGATTTTACACAGGGTATTTGAGGGCATTGTATAAACTGCAAATAAGATTCATATAAACGTATACAGTTACATACAAAGAGAAGGTATAAGGGCCGAATACATATATAGAGTTATATACAGTGTTGTTATCATGCAGGAGAACTCAAGCCCACACAAACTGCAGTCCATCAAAAAACCCACAACTCCTCACATTATATATTATATATGTATGACCCGCCCCTACATTGCCGCTGATTGGGTTAGATTTATACATCAAATGGATGATTGGTTAAAATCCGGGGAGAGCCTCAGCGTGCACCAATCACAGGCAGAGACTGGTCGTGTGTCCGCCCACCAGGATGGGAAAGACAATAACGCAGTTCACGCTGTAGCGAGCTGCAGCCATTAGCTTTATTTCACCATGAAACAGGCCCCGTTCAAAGCGCTGCGGGAGAAAGATGTGACAGCCGTTGCTTGTAAGGATTATTAGAGAGGTGGGAGTCCAGCTCGTAGGCCCTGTTCGTTTTCTTAACGGGTTATTGAGCCAACGCGACAAGGTTAGCTTCGGCTAAGTTAGCTAGTGTTGCTCAGGTCTGTTTGTGTGCATGCGTGTGTCCCGAATACTCACTCACCGACCCTCCGTTTAAAGCCTCTGCGGCGGTACGACAGCTAACGTTAACCCTGGGGGGGGGGGGGATTCATGCTAAAACTCTATTGCAAACACACAAGCTGCACTGCTAATGTTCAGATGTGACATCATGTTTACACGATCAGCTCTGAGTCAGCTCTGACTGCATTGCAATTAAAGGCGCTCCCTGTAACAGCATCTCCTAAATCCTTAATTGAAATACAGTTTATTGTTTAGCATTACATCATGGATAGACGACACGTCTGGTGTACAGTTAAAAGTCTAACGCGTAAGTAGTCATTTGAAATTAGGGAGATTTAATTGTTTGAAAAATCCTCCCACAGTGGGTTTTACCTTAATTTGTCCTTGGTACCATTAACACGGCATGCTTTAGTTTATCTAAATATAAATAAGAGTTCCACAGAGGGCTGGCTCACAGCATGAGGAGACGGCTCAGGTCAACTTTAGTGTCAGTTCTGCATTATGTGAGGGAGAGATATGAGTTTGAAATGCTATTTCTCTCTGATCCTCACTGTCAAGAAGACAAAACATAAGTGTGCATCACATTAAGACACAAGTACACAACATAAAGTCGTTGAAAGGCTCAGTGCAGATAGGATGTAAGTAATGCAACTGAGATGGTGCAGAAATGGATTGAGACGTGCAAAATACTTCATGGAAAGTAATCTTCACGGGACCTTGTTGAAATATTGTCACCCTAATGTCTTTATATCAATATTGTCATGACGTTATTGTCCGGTCATCTATATCATACCACCAGCTCTTCTGCATGCCTTCTACACAAATACAATAAGACTGTGCCCATGTTGAAGGTCCAGTGTGCAGGATTTATGAAATCGATTCATAGTGTTGCTTTCATTTGTATACGATCACCATACGTTTTGTTACTTTGGAATTAACCTTTATATCTTTATATCCAGTGCAGGTCCTCTTCCAGGGAGGCTGCCATGTTGCACCACCATTTTTTCTACAGTTACACAGAATTGGACAAACCAAGTACTGTATCTAGAGAGTCCCATTAGTGTCTTTATGATACATGAAGGCCACTGTAGGTTACTCTACACACTAAAAGAGTGGAGGGGGTGCTCAGTTGGTTGCCATCTGCAAAATCACCTCTAGCTGCCACTAAATCCGACTCACTGGTGCTTCAAATGATTTCAGATATATCTTTATCAGTGTATATCAAGACATCAGCTGTTAAATGTCCCTCGAACTATGTATCTTGGAGACAAAAATACAAGCAGATGAAGCCGTAACACTTTGCTCATATTTTGTGTTTATGTTGAAACAAAATCCATCAATATCAGAGCTCCTCAATATTTACATCTATCAGCCCAAATAAATCTAGCATCGCTCGGGCTACAGTAGACATATCTAAGAAGAACACTGACTCACTGCTGTACAATACTAATATGAGTTTTTTTTTGTTGTTGTTGTACATAAACAGGCTGCAGTCATGGGCCCAGACACCACTTCTGACACTAAAACAGAATCTTCAGAGGAAAGTAAGTGTTGATGCTTCTTCATGTTTAATAATAAATCCGACTGTTCAACCAGTTCACTGAGTAAAGTATTAAGAGGTTTTTCTTTTTTGTGTGATTGCTCATCAGGTCCTGGAGAAATCATTGTGAAGGAAATCTCAGAATCAGATTCCACTGACACAGAGGACTCTAAACCACCAGCTGGCAGCACGAAAGACAAGTGTTACCCTTGCTCCACCTGTGGGAAGGTATTTGACAGACCATCAAAGCTAGAAAGGCACCAACCTGTGCACACAAGGAAGCCTAAGACTCTTCATCAGTGTCAGCACTGTGACAAGAGTTTCACTCAAGAAGAGAAGCTGATCCGACACCAGAATTGCCACAATAGGACTAACAAGCATCCCTGCCCCGACTGTGGGAAGATTTTCAACAGGCCTTCAAAGCTAGAGAGGCACAAGCGCACACACTCAAAGAAACCGAAAGTGCCTCATCAGTGTTCATACTGCAAGAAGACGTTCAGTAAACTGAACAAACTTATCCGTCACAAGCGGATGCACACGGGGGAAAAGCCTTTCACCTGCTCCATCTGTGGGAAAGGATTCTCTGAGTCAGGTCACTGCAAAGCACATGAAAAGACACACGAGGAGCAACCGGAAAAGCCTCACTGCTGCCCGGACTGCGGGATGCGTTTCTTCAAGGCCTCAGAGGTCCGTCGGCACTTCCGCTCCCACTCTGGGGAGAAACCCTTCAGATGCAGCGTGTGTGAAAGTTGCTTCTCCCGTTCAGAAGGGCTTAAAAGACACATGAGGAGGCACACAGGGGAACGACCATACAAATGTGTTATCTGCGGGAAAGGATTTTACTCTCGTCAGGATTTGAATATTCATGGGTTGACCCACTCGGGAGAGAAGCCGCATCTTTGCCCCGTGTGTGGAAAAGGCTTCTCACAGCTGGGCAACATGAAAGAGCATGAACAAAATGTTCACATTAAATCAGAGAAGTATATTTGCAATGAATGTGGGGCAACCTTCACACGGTACAAGTCTCTGATAAAACATCAGCGGACGCACACGGGAGAAAGACCCTATCTGTGCCTCACCTGTGGTCGCAAGTTTTCATGGAGCCATTCTCTAAGCAGACACCAGAGGACACACATGCATGGACAGACGTCTATGGAAATGTCCAAAGACACATTAAGTTTAGAAGGAGCCTCTGAGAATCCCAGTAGTTGAAAAAGAATATTACTGGAGACAATTTTTGTAATGATTCACTTTGCTGCTCACGGAAATCCTTGGCATGGGGTTTCCGATTCGCTTCTACCAGTATTTTTATGATACAATCCTGAAGGTACATTTCTGGCTTTTGTTTTATTGAACTATGTTGGCAGTAGAAATGTTTGCCTAGAATAAGGGTTCCCCAACCCTGGATGAACACAGATCAGGTGGCTGTTCTGTCCAGCACAGTTACTGGGTAGCTCTGTTTACGTCTCCCTCTCATGATAAATGTTTATTTTTCTTAAAATAGTGTAGAATAGATCTCATACACTATCATGATGCAATCTTTTTTATTTCATAGCGATCTTCCCAGAATAAACAATTTAATGCCAAAAATATGCAAATTTTGTATCATGTATCAAATTAGCATTATTATTATTTTGATTCAGCTTATGCCAAATGGTTAATTCTGTACTGCCAGAGCAGAAAGGTGTTGGTACACTGTATTTGACTTTATTTGACTTTGCTCAACTCTTGGGAAACACCTACCAATGAGATTGCCGATAGACCTGTGGCCTACAGTGCATCAGCTTCACTGAGACAGTGAACAATGGTTCCATCTGTTCAGTGCAGCAGATGATTTCCTCCAGTACGAGTTGTGTATAATTAAAATGAATATCAAACTTTGTCTTTCTCATTTCAATTTGATTTTTCACAAAGTGTATTGCATATATCATGGGCTGTTCTTTGTAATTGTAAATGATCTGTATTTGTCTAGTCTCGATGACCCATTGAAGTTCTTTACAGTACAGTTTTTGCCAGTCACCATTCATACATTGCAACTATGTGCAGCACTTTCTCAATGGGAAGGGTTCAGTTTCATGCCCGATGAAACTTGGGATGTAGAGGAAGAGACGGGGCCTGAACCGACGACTGATCCACAGCCGCCCAATGCAGACATAGTATCTCACTGCCAACTGATACATTGCATTGTATTGTAGATCGCTTCATTGTAATAGCATTAACAATGGACCATGTATGTTTAGGATGCTGTGCTCAAATTAAATTTGAATTGTGAAATGAACTTTGTCCAACAAAAATCTACCTGGAAAATTATTTCATATAGAAAATATAGCCACCAATAAAATCTTTTCATACAATATCTTGTCTAGATTTTTTACATCGTGTCACCGAACTTTACCAACTTACTAACAGACCGCGTTGTATTACATTTGGAGTTTAGTTTTTTAGTTTTTAGCGCATTGTCAAGTAGCAGAGACACACGGAAATAATGTCTAAGACAGTGTTATTGATTTTTAAAGAGATTTATTTAAATTTTACCTTTTTTATCTGTACATTTTTGTACGTGAAGGCAGCGAAGTAAATTCACGGACCAATGAGAGTGGCCCGTGGCCCCGACTGTTGCTAGGGAACGTCATTTTGCAAGAGACAACAGGCTCAAGCGGCAGCTCGTAGATGCACTTCCGGTGGCAATAGAAACTGCCACTGATATGTTAAGTCAGTTGGCAGTTGCCTAAGCTGCTGGGGGCAGCTGCCACTGCTGCCGCCCTGTTTGAGGGCAACTACAGCTGTTATTGACTTATTCCCTGATGTTTATACGTAGTTTATGAATGTTTATCAGCCTGTTACTGTATTTCTTGGTCATATTTGTACCGATTCTGCTATGTTTTGTGTCATTAAACTGAAACTTGAATTAACCCTGCTGCCAGGCTGCGTTAGGGCACCTGCCGCGGCAGCTCCCACCTTTGTTTGGAGGCATCTGCCTCTGCTGCCACACTGTCTGCACTGATGCTTTCACACCAGAGAAGTTGATAACTCATACAAAAAGCTTCAAGTTTGATCCAACCCCCTGGGAGCTAATGAACCATCCAATAAGCTTTCATAAACATGTCTTTATCTCATTTCATACATCACAAACAGCTTTAGTTGCTCCCAGCCTCCAAACACTGTGCCAACCAAGGCAGCTGCCTTTACACACCAGTGGCAGCTTCTGTTGACACCGGAAGTGCCTCGACGAGCTGCCGCTGCCACGATTCGAGCTCGCTGTCTCTCGCGAACTGACGTTACCTAGCAACAGTCTGGGGGACACAAGCTACCGCTGCCAGTATTTGAGTTTGCTCTTACTGCAGTTTGCTGAGGCACAGGACCTATCCGAGCGGACACTTCACTTTGCTGGATAAATGTACTTTTATTGATGAAAGTAGCGTCACAAAGTATCTTTACACTCAACGGGAGGCAGGGGAAGTAGAAGTAGCCATGGCTGCTAAAACACAAGGAGTCACTCAACTTGAACTGGAGGCTGTCCATTGGCTTCAATGGTAAGTTTTCCAACCAACTTCCAATGGTTTCTAGTTGAAGCTGAACTAATGCTAATGTGTGTGATCATGAAACAACACATACATACAGGGAGGCTGGTCGTCCATGTTATATCGGATGTATGACTCAGGATCTTGGGGTAAATAGGTATTTAACGAACAATGTCAGTTGTGACCTATATACAGTCTATGGTTGGGACCCTCCACAGTTGTTGTTCCTCATTATGAAGTAAGATTAGATGCTGCTCCCTCCATGGAGATCATCTCCAAGCGATCAGAGCCACAGTCCTTTCATCTGATCTGCGACCTTCCAGTTTGCTGCTTTCAGTCTTCCAGCTGTCATGCATCCCGTTGTTAGAATGTGTTTGTTTTGTTTGGACCGGGTTCCTTTGACAGAATAATTCAAAAGGCACAAACAACAGTATCACCAATGAACAGTTTCTTTTGTTGTCAGTTTCTGTATTAAAACATGTCAAATCTTATAGTATGTCACCCTTTCATTTCATCAGGACACGTGTTTTCTGGCTTGAACGTACACCCAGACAGAGAGCACCTCATCTATCCTCTGGGATCCACGGTCATTCTGAAGAGTCTCACAGATGGAAAGCAGGAGTTCCTCCATGGACACACAAACAATATATCCTGTATTTCAGTGTCCAACAGTGGATCGTATATTGCCTCTGGACAGGTCAACTTCATGAGCTTTGAGGTAACTTTAGTTAAGATACATTCTCCATAATGTCAAAGTTTCTAGTATGGATTAGGATAACTCACTAAATTCCCATTATCATCAATTACCTGTTTAATGTATCCTATTTGATGTGTGGTACATAAGGAAAGAGTCATTCTTGTTTGCATCAACATAATGTGGGCTTGAATGCTTTCAAAGTAAAGGATGGAAAAACACATTTATCACTTAAATAATTATTTACATGTTTTCCTAGGCTGCAGTTATTATCTGGGACTACACACAGCGAACAATCCATGCCCAGCTGACCCTCCACAAGACGAAGGTAGAGGCGCTGGCCTTCTCTCCGAACGACAAGTACCTGGTGTCGCTCGGGGGTCAGGATGATGGCCGGTAAACATCATGTTTGGTCTAACTTGTGCTCCTAAATTGACTCAGATGTACAAACTCTCAATTTTGATGAGTGTGTGATGTGTGTTTTCTGTGTGTTGTCAGCATATTCCTTTGGGATATTGAGACCAAGCAGTTCATCTGTGGAAGCCCAGCCTCAGCCAACAGTTCTGGTCACTGCTTCACTCTGCAGTACTCCAATACCAACGACAACGTCTTTGTTTCTGCTGGGAAGTGAGTGAATGGTGTTCCCTGTTAATGTGGCTTCGATGTTTGTATCTGCAACAATTTTAAATATCTTTTTTTGGGGGGGGGGGGCAGCGGAACATTGCGAGTCTGGGAGCTGAACCTCACCAACCGGAAGATCACAGCCACAGAGTGTCAGACAGGAAAGCTCAGGAGGATGGTGAAGTGTGTAGAGGTACGAGGCCGTGAGAGTTTTTCATTCACATCATATTGTTTATCCAGCTTATTAAACTACTTTTAACCACTTTGATGTTTATCTGAGTTTTGCTTAATGGCCTTTGTCAGTTTGACTGCTGATACAGCTGTAGTCACATTTGGGGAGATATACAGCCACTAAAGAATGCACACAAGCACACCACTGAATGTGATATCACACACTTTCATGAAATAAAAAACTTATAGTCCACTAGATATGATATTAAGATAGCATTGGTCAGGTTGACTTGTTTGTATATCACACAGATCTCAGAGGACGATCAGTTCATTTTCTGTGGCACTACCAGTGGAGACATAATGAAGATCAACCTGAATTCGAGGCACCTGAGTGACTGTGGTCCAGTTAAATCAAAATACAGCCTGGTAAGTCAGCCTCATGAGGTCACGGGTCATTTCAGCTGTTGCTCACTTGTCATGTTTCCTGCTTTGTAAATCGTGCTGATACCGTTTTCCTGTTTGAATGCTCCTTGGAAAATATATGCAATGGTTGATATTGTGAATTTCATTTGATCAGCAGCTGTAATTTCTCAATTTGTTTGTATGCTCCATTTATTCTTTTATTTTTAAAGTGTGGTAGCTTTTAGGTTATACGTCCTGTAGGTAATTCAACCAGCTCTTCAATATTCGACCAGATCTTTGTAGATAGATTGATCAATCAGCTTGCATCAAAGAACTAGTAATTTGAGAAGTGATGAATTGTTTGTATACGTAATACGTAATTTAAAGTCATGCCTTTTCTGTGCAGGGGGTCAGTGTCCTGAAAATTCTGAAGTCTGGGGACCTACTTCTAGGATCTGGATCTGGTACCATCACTCTGTGTTCCAGTACTACCTTCAAAATTCTCAAGTGAGTCTAAAAACTGTATCATTATATCCTGTATATATGCACAGATACACACACACACACACACACACACACGCACACACACACACACACGCACACACACACGCACACACACACACACACAATGGTATTCTGTCCAGAGAGGACAGAACTGTTTATCTTTGCTTTTATCTCTTTTCCCACATTAGGAAAGTTCAGGTGGAAAAGGGGGTGACCTCCATTGCTTTAAGAGGAGAAGACGACCAGTTCTATGTTGGGACAGAGGCTGCTCAGATGCACCGCATCAGTTACGTGGACTTCGAAGCTGAACTCGTGTCCAGCAGCCACACCAGTGCTGTCAAGGACGTAGCCATTCCCTCGTAAGTAGGAGACAGAGAGGACGAGAGGAAGAGTCAAAGTCATCAGTCAATAATCCCACCAGAGAAAAATGGCTTCTGGCCTCGTTTCAGCTTTAATAATTGACTGGTAAATGCAGTGTTTAAATTCAGTCTTGTTTATATTATATTCAATTGTAATCATAAAAGCCTCTTACAAAATGTCTATACCACCTCCAAACAAAGAAATTGCATTGGCATTTGTTGTCTGATTCCGCATTTTCAATCTATTCACATTTGTCGTGGAAAAAAAACTTACTTCACTGTTTTTCTCAAGCTTGTCATGCAGCGAAGGTGAACTTCATACCAGCGTGTATTGGATTGCCTCTAATTTAGAGTCAGACAGAGACAGACCTGGTGCTGTATTTCAGCAATGATCACAACAAGTAATTCAGCCAGTCAGCATATTGTTATGTAATTTTGCCCTCTGGCTGAATAATTCCCTACCAGTCACAAATCCTTCCTCTTGCAGGTAAACGATATGCACCCAAGGGAAATCCTCTGATATTCTGTAGAACAACAAAACTAAATCTTTCCTGATATTACATGAACTTATAGTGATGATTCCTAAACCTCTAACGTGACTAGTTGCTTTTTTTTTAAACTTTAAATTTCTCCTTGTGCATAACTTCAGTACCGCATTTTGCTCACTAGAGGGTGACATATGAATGCCTCATCCATGTCCCTCCATTTTGAGCTTAGAAAAAACTGTTTTAATTGTAGATATATTGTACATAGACGTGGGTTTTGAATCTAACTTTATGATATAAATCATTCTATGGAGTTCTGGTTGCTTTTAATCAATGAGCATTATTTTATACAAGGTGGTTATAACCACATTCATGTGGTTAAAGTTATAACTATAATTCATCTCTGTCTTTTTTGTTTTTCTGCCAGGGGAACCTCTGAATTATTTGGAACCTGCTCTGAGCAGGACATCAAGCTGTGGCACATTGACAACCCTAAAGAGCTGCTGTGCATAACTGTACCCAACATGACCTGCAATGCCCTGGACTTCATGGCTAATGGACAAAGCATCATTAGTGGTGAGAATCAGGGAGAGATATCTGTAAACAACACACTGGAGCTTATTGCTCCAAGGCTCTGTTTTTGTTTCTTGATGTGAACTGTAGTTCAGCCTTGTTTATATTGGTCACTGGTGGGCATGAACCACTAACACCTCTGCTAATATTATACTATTTTACCTACTGAAATCAAACTTATCTTAGCTTTGAACTGATGTCTCTATTTTCCAGCATGGAACGATGGTGGGATTCGTCAGTTTGGGCCAGAAAGCGGTCGGCTCATGCTCATCATTAACAATGCACACAAAAAGGGGGTGACAGCCATCGCTGGCACCAGGGACTCCAAGAGGATTGTCAGTGGAGGGGGGGACGGACAGGTCAGTTGTCATTAGCAGTGATATGCTTCAAACTAATAATTCAGTTTCCTCATCAAGTTAAAAAAATAAAAATTCTCCAAATACCATGATAATAAATAGATTTTACTATTTCAGTACCCACCAATCATTCCTAGATGTGCAGTAAACAGCTGGTTACTCAATAATAATATCTGACGTACAAAAAAAATATCCTGAGAGGCTTAATGGGTTGTCCTATTGTAGATGCGTGTGTGGGAGCTGCAGAAACAAGGCCATCGACTGCTGGAGACCATGACAAAGCACAAAGGCCCTGTGACTTGTATACAAATCAAGAGCGACGACAGTGAGTGCGTCTCTGTCAGCACTGATGGCTCCTGCATCATCTGGGACCTTGTGTGAGTAGCTCATCTGCAGACGCAAACACACGTGAGAACTTCAATTCACAGAGCAAAAACACCCATTTCACACATACTGTATTTACCTGTATTCTTGTATAATTAGTGAATACAGTACGCTCCTGGGTTTTCTAATTCATTTTTAGTTTATGTTAGTGGTTGTAGCAAATACAATACAAGCCTGTGATTCATTGGTCAAATGTTAATTCAACCCATAACCTCAAAGTGGGTGAATCTTAAATTAGAGTTTTCTTACACTCAGCTGGGTCTATTTAGCTGAGAGGACGTGAATTGAAAGATGTTTAATTAGATATAAAATGTCTAATAAGAATAATAAGCATCAGAGAGGTGATGAACTTGTGAAGATACCCTCTATGCAAATATTCCCACCGAATTTGGTCAAAATCCGTCCATGTGCTGTTGAGTTATATTGTACACACACACACACACACACACACACACACACACTCATAGGTGAAAACAGTAATGTACTTGTTCGGCGCAAGCATGGTAATTACATTATCCAGTACTCGATTGCTAATGATATACATAACCACCAGAAAAAGAAATGACAATAGAAAATCATTGCACTGCCTCAAGGTCTGAGCTGCTATGAGAGAGCAATGCTGAAGTTGTCCCTTAGTGTCTGGCTGGTACAATAGGAATCAAAAGAAAAAATCCCGGGCTTCAGAAAGCTTTAAATCCTTCAATCTATGGGCTTCTACTGCGAGGAGAATAAAACCTTTAAAAACTCTGACAGTGGTTGAATTATGAGTGATTCTCCTCTTCGATGAATAAGTCTGTGGATTAAAGGGCAGCCGGGGCTTTTGGTATGATTACTAACAAGCTGATGGAGAAAAGAATATTAGACAGTACAAGAAAAAGGATGGGGAACCTTTTCACAATCGAGGGCCAATTACATTTTTTAACATCCTTTGAGGGCCATACATATGCAGACTAAATAACTAAAAACATCAATTTATTCTCTCTTACTAGTCCTGCCTTTCTTTTGTCAAAGATGGTTTTCAAGGTTTGGGTCTGTCTGGTTTTAGAGGGTCTTCTTTCAGTGTCAGTTTTGAAATAACTGCTCACAGCAGTAGGTTGTCCCAAACAAAGATGTAAACTTTGGTGCTCGTCTCCTCCGAATGGTGTAAATCTTCAGGCCGTACATAAACTTTATAGATTTCCAGCAGATGGAGGTTGTTGTTCGAAAACTTTCAGTTTGTCGTTGTTTTGCAGCTCAATGATTTCAAGTTGTGGGTTGTCAGGCCTGTCAGCTGGTTCCACATTTAATGCCGTAGCAGATCTTTTCAGTTCCTTTCTGTTTACTTTTCATCCACGCAAAAAAGAAAGGCATGAAGCAGTTTTGCATAGCAGGTTTAAATTGTTCTTGCAGAGAAGGAAAACCTATAGTGTTTGCAAACAATGATGCACAGTTTGACTTTGTGGAGTCTTCGTAGCTCCGCAGCAGCAAAAAGGCTCCTTCAGTTTTGCATCTGTATGAGGTTTCAGCTTCTTAGCGTCTTAGCTTGTTCACTAGAAAACCTGCCTGTGTAACATCGTCTCTGTCACAGTGTTAAATCCGGTTTATCATGTTTCAAGTTGTCATGACGCTACATATTATTTGTCATCACGGCGACTGCATCCCCGCAAACATTCATCAAATTTAAAGGCAGAAAAAAATACAATTTATTTTGTTTATGTCTGTGTTTGTCTGGTGGTCAAATTGTCTCATAGCCATAAGCGGACCAGAGGGTGGAGGTTTGCCACCCCTGGTCTAAATGAATCTGGACTGACACAATAATCTCTCTGTACAAAGAGGACATTTTGTTGGGGTTTGTGTGTGTGCATGTTTTCTCTGCAAGTGGGTTTGCAATACACTAGTTACTTTTGTGTTTTCTTGTAATTAGATTAATCTGTAACTATACAGAATGGCTCGTACACCATAGCACACACATCCAAAGGTGATTAACAGTAGATGCTGGACAGAAGTGACGAAAACCACGGCTCGTTTTCAGTAAACTGAAGTGGGCGTTTCATGAAGTGCGAACACCCCCAGCATAGATTCCTTTTTAAGTTTATTACTGAAACACCCTCCTCTGGAATTTCTTTAATCTCATCCTCTGGCTCTTCTGCATCTCTTCCTGTAGGCGATTCATGAGTCTTCAGATGATGGACACCAACACGATGTGTAGGGCAGTGTGCTACCACCCAGAGGAACACCAGATCATTACCAGTGGCACTGACAGAAAGGTGAGCCTCCGGACTTTTACTCAGTACCTATAGTGCAGTAGAATACTGGATTGATTTAAGGCAACTTGGTGTATTGTAGAGCCCAACTAGAGGAATTACATTAATCTAAGAAATCCATCTATGTATTGGTCTTGGTTGGTTTTAGACACTGGGATGTAAGAGCTGGTTAGCAAAGAATTCCCAGGGACTCATAACAGAGCCACTCATCCCTCGCAGGAAAAAAAACATAGTGATTGAAAATCCCTCTGTGTGCAAAGAGACTGACACTCGACAATCATAATCTAGATATCTCATTATGCTGTTATTGTCGTTATAATCTCCACTCAGTGAAAAGCCTGTCTCTCTTGTAAGATCAGCAGACTTGCATGAGCACACACACTTGCGTGTGTGTAGATTAGCTCGGAAAGCTCCTAATTTGTTTCTAGGCTCAACATAATTAAGCCACCGTGTTGGCTGCTAGTCACTGTGGCAAAAACACTCAGCCCCTTCAAGTCTGTTATTCTGTGAGTCATTGTGATTAACTCAGCACCACTTATTTACATAAGGTCACAAGTTCGCCGTGGCAGAGTGAAATGCTTATTTCCTTGATTGTGCACTTCATCCGCACCCCTTAAACCCCGCCACACACACCAGGCCCATACGGTTGCCTCCCCCCCGCACACTGGGAGGCGAGGACAAGTTGTGCTGATTAACGCTGCGCTGTGGATGTGCTGAGCGAGCGGAGAGAGAGAGAGAGAAAGAGAGAAGCGAGAGAGAGAGAGAGAGAGAGAGAAAGGAGTGCTGTGGTGTTCGTGCCTTCCTGCGGATGTGCCTATGCAACCCAAGCGCCAGCCAGATCCACCATCTGCTCATCCCAGGACACAGGCGCTCTGTCTAGGAAAACAAATACCAATGCTCTCTCTTTCTCTCTTTCCCTCTCTCTGCCTCTCTCTCTTACTCCAAATGCATCCCAGCATGTTTCTGAGCGAGTTTAAGAGCAAGTCAATCAACAGCTAAGAAAAGGATGAGGAGAACGAGAAAGAGGAAAAATTGTGGATGATGATGATGCATGTTTATCTCCACCTAGAAGTTTATGTTTTCATTGCTGTTTGTCTGCAAGTTTACGCAACTGGCCTCATTGATACGAGGAAGGACCGGGGGGTGCAGATTTGAGAGGGGGCAGATTTGGTGCAGCTTGATTGAATGTAGGGGCACTGTTGGGCATTGGCAAACGTACACACTCTACTGAATGACGTTCTAGTTTGAAAGTGCACTAAGAGGAAAACAATGTGGGGCTGACTCTTCTCTGATGGTCAGGAATGATATAATTAGATTCAATAGATTTAATGTTTGATTTGCTAAGTTATGATGTAGTTTTGATGGCTAATGTAAAATAGCAAATAGAATAGAATGGAAAGCCTTTATTGTATTGTGCAACGAAAAGGGCATCCAAAGAGCACATACCTCCACCAAGGCTGAACATTAAACAGTAGGTGACCTACCTTACAGTAGGTGAATAAATTGTTTTATGTTTGACCTGTTCATTGATACATATGAAGGATAATCTTACTTAATAACAACCAAAAGCAAATGAAAACATAACCTCCTTGGCGGGCGTAAAAAATACAGTGACATTAAGAGTACTACTTTTGGTTGGTGCATGAACGTCAAATAAAAGTAACAATGAACACAATTCATAGTATATCACATAGTTAAAACAACCTTTAATTGATAAAAAAAACAGATAAATATAAAGTGCCATAGCCAGCAGTTTACACAGTTCATAGTAGTTAGGTGTGAAATTAGATAACTGTGAGCCTCATTCTAACTCCACATTTAATGGACTCATTAGCCTCAGGCCTTAATGATGTAGCTTCTCTTGCTGAGCAGACTGTACTCACGTCTTTCCTTGTAAGAAGGTGAGCTGCACCAACAGTATTCCTGACATCTAAGACCTGCTCCCACTCGCTGCATGTAATTAATTTACCTGGTGGCCCAGTGTCATGGCTGAGGGCCAGACCCCCAGGCTGAGGTGGAGGGAACACAGATGGGTCCAGACAACTCACACAAGCGCGGGTCTCTAATAAGCTGCTGCACAGATGAGACGAGGGAGGTAAAGGTCGTGACTGCGACCATGGAGGAAGAGATGCAGACAGGGTGGAGGAATAAGGAGTGTCATTTTTGGCACACTCGTATTTATACAGAATCTTTTGTGTAAACATTATTTTCCCGTACACAAAGAGAAGCTATGTAGTGGTGTTTTTTGGAGGTGCGTCTTTGTTTGCTGTTTGTTGAAAACATTGCTTAAGTGGTCCCATGATAGTAAACACAACACACTCCTCAGCGGACTGAATTTGCATAATCTGTGCAGCTGTGAACTGTATATTCTGATCTGAGGCAAATAAGCAAGATTCATAAAAATAAAATAAAAAGATTGCAGAACTTTCCATTTGTTGTTCACGATGAACTGTTTTCCCCTTTGCAAGTGACTGGTGTTTCTCTTAGTTACGTTTTGCAAAGTTATTTAGTGGAAATACAAATATCGGCAGTGTGAGTAAGGCAGTCTGAGGCAGAGGAACACTGTGGACTCAAATAGCCCCCACAGAAATGTTCCTGTGGCTTAAAAGGGCAGCTTATTGCTTTGAGAATCACTCTGCAGTTCTGAAACTATAAATAACATCCCTTTTTTCCCCCACTGAGCCCTTTGTTCCTCTTTCATTCCAAAATAACCAACAGTATTTGATATGTCAGTCTGAGATTACATTTTCTCCTCCCCTAATGCATTATGGGCATGGACTTGCAGAGGAAAGGAATCCTGTCTCAAAAGCCGTTCTCGTAAACGTTGGGCTTATTCGGAGCAGCTCTCGAAGTTTTACTTTTGAGCATAACCAACATATATGAAGCTGCATATGCTTTCTCTTAGTCATTTCAACTGTATACTGTTTATTAGCATCATGTGAGTCAGGCTATAGATTTTAATTAGATGTTTAAATTTGTTTGATGATACTTTAATCACTTGATGTGCGTTTTGCTATCTGATAACCCTGTGAATCCATCAGGCCCCTTTATTTACCTTTTATTACCTTAATGCTTTTAAGATCTAATCAGTTTGGTGGTTTACTGTAAATACAGGGAGGAACCCTTGTTTGTGTCCTGTACCGTGATGATTCTGCTGCTGGTGCTATAAATAACTTCAGCTAACAAGTGCCTTTTTGTGAGACTGGATTCTTTTGGCAGCTGTGAAGCCCCAGGGATGTTTAAATCTCATTCAAATCAGCAAACATGTCTCACAAGTAGTGTCTGACAGGCTGATAGAATCTGACCACAGATCTGCTCATTTCCCGACAGAGGGAGAATAATGGAAGTTCAGTTTTAAGGTGTCATGTTGCATATTTCAGAATGTTTATGATGATGTAATAGAACAATACCACAACAAGGAGTTGTCTTCAGCTTTATCTTCCGTGTAGTTTGCCATTTGTCTGTTCAACAGCTATGCATCATCCATCAATAGCAACTGAATGAAGCCAATATCCCAGATATGGTTGCAGCCATCTTGCGCTGAAGACGTCATTTGGAGCAGGTGCCTGTGCAGCAGCGATCGGGAATAGAGCCGCGGTAGCAAGGTCACATGCGCTCAACTAATAGCGAGTCAGTCTCAGCTGTCAACCATGATGTTTCAACCTATTTTTATAGCATCAAATAACAAATCGAAACCAAACCTAAAACTAATGCTTGAACATACATCAGTGTGATAAGATCTGGCCTAAACGACAGAAACCAGAAATAATGTATTTGACGTGTATTTTCACTTCAAGTTTGGTCCATGTTTCATTACTTTACTTTACTATACATTGATTCAACGCTACAAAAACAGTGAAGAAACGAGACACAACAATATCAGTGTACATCATACTTAACATACATATCCACTGTTTCTCCCTTGACTTCCATAAACAATGCCGATGAATCAACCAACATTTGATCATTTATGTGTGTTTTGCGTTTGTCTCAGGTTGCCTACTGGGACGTGTACGAAGGTGCTACCATAAGAGAAGTGGAGGGCTCGCAGTCTGGGCCCATTAACGCCATGCACATCTCCCAGGACGGCAAACACTTTGTGACGGGTACGGCCCATTACACCTCTGCTGCTTGTTACATTGCTCATTTTATAAATTTACTGTATGTTTATATATAATCTATTTCCAATTAATATAATTTAACCAAGTCCCCAAGCTCCTGGATATTGTTGAATCAGTATTGTCTTGTCTCTGGTTATTTTTATGAGGCTTTTTTACACTTATATATTGAGTGTTTTCATCTCTTCAGAGCCTTTGTTTTCACCTCCTTGTCTAATATTATAACACAAGCTCTGCTCAAACTTACTCATACATTTCTCTCCCTTCCACGCCAGGTGGAGACGACAAGCTGGTGAAGGTGTGGGACTACATGGAAGGTGCAGTGACACATGTGGGGGTAGCTCATGGTGTCACTATCACCAGCATCAAGATCTGCTCCAACAACCGCACCTTAGTCAGCACCAGCGCAGACGGAGCCATTCTCCGCTGGAGGTTCCCTCATCCGTCTTCCTCCTAATGTGACACTCCATGAGGCAGCAGGAACTTTGAATCCAGTGCCACCACATTCACACTGAAGTATATCAAAAATTCTCCTGTAATCTTTCCTCTGACTTGGCAAATACTGGTCTTACATTCTTACATTGTTGTTACAATAAGAGTAAGGAAATAAACATCTTTTCATTCAGCATCAATTACTGCAGGTTTATAAAGCTGGTTCCTTTCTCAGGAGTAAAGGGACATCACACACAGAAGTGAAGAGATTGCACTTTTAGAGAAGTGTGGTCTCTTCTGTGATATTCCCCCCAGGAGCTGAATAGGTGGGAATCCACAGAGCGACACTTTACATGAATATGAATTTACACGTCAAGGCACAAGAATATATTATTAACATCAAAGAGCGTGCGTTATGTGTCTTTAGACTGTTTGAGAACGGCAGGAGTAATGACATACATACTTTCACAGGGCTTTATTATACAGCACATTAAATGCATACTTTACTTTCGGATACGATTCCTCTGTCTGCAGTGGCAGAGGGAAGGAGGAGGCCCAGATTCGTGGCACTTAAACACATGGCTTCTGTCAGCTAATCTATCAGTGGGGATTCTCTAAGGATTCTGGTTAAAGAGGGAGGCAACACACAACAGAGAGCCTCCCAGACTGTCTCTGATCTGAACCCATTCTCCTCATTATTCTTCACAGTGGCTTATCTGAATAATTAATAGCTCGCCCCTGCTTTCCCCAAAAAGTTAAATAACAAAGCTAGATCATAAACAAAGTCAGCAAAAACATCCCCGGATCAGTAAAATAGGGCATCTCTGTCTTCTACCCTCTTCCACCCTGCTTATGAACAGAGGAAAACTACAGTACAAGGAAAAAGAGAGAAACACATAGACTCATAGTTTTACTCAGAATGTCATAATGGTGTATCTGTTTCCCAACAGCGCTTGAATAAAAGCATCAGAGGAATTATGAAGTATTGGATTGTGCCCTGACTATCTATTTCAATAAATCAGCACATCTGGCTCACAAAATTCAATCTTTAGTGCTGGTGAGCTGTGAAATTAAGCCTCAGATGATTAGAATCTGAATATAGCACAAAAAGATGCGGGTCCCTGTTGAAAACCAGCACTGCTCGTGACGTATCTGACCAAAAGGTTCTATAACAGCCATGTTGTGGAGCTTGCAGTGTGTATCAGCAGCAGCATTAGTGGGCATGGAGACAGTGGCCAGGCTATTTATAGGATACATCTGTCTCTAAAGCCTGGTGGGTTATAGTCAAGGTATTTCAATAGCAGCATACACTTCTACAGACATAGTACAGCGACATTGTGGAGTAGACTGAAAACACAGGACTCTGCATGTAGATACTTCACTGACTAGTCCTATAAGTGGCCATGGAGGAGTATAGGAATAATTTATCGTAGTGTATTTAATGATTCAACACAAGAAATATAGTTCAGAGTCAAGAGATCTTTACTATCATGCAAAAAAAAAAAAAAGACAATTGACTCCTTTCCCATTGCCAGTAGAGGAGTTTGCCTTTGAGTTTTTTCCCCTGGTGCGTCATGTTCCACGTCACGAATGCACCGAAAACTGAGGCGCCCTCTCACCTCGCTGTCTTGCCAAATTACTGCGTTGAGCTGGGTGTCATTTTTCCATCACTGCTGCTCAGAGGCTCCTGCAGAGTTATTAGACCCGGGAATGAAAGACGATTGTATCTATTCCTATTGCAGTCAAAGGCCAGATGTCAGCAGGCGTTAGTGGGTTTATTTGACCAGCGGAAAAGGGGCTTTAGTTTAGTTTTAAGGTGAAGTGTTGCATATTTCAGGATGTATATGATGAGCATTATAACACACAGAGGTTGTCAGCTGCATCATCAGTATACTTTGCCATTCTGTCCAACAACGATGCATCAGCAATCAATAGCAATAAATGCACTACTTTACATACTGTATATAAAGATGGCCGACGTCCTTTGGCTTTTCAGAATGTGTACAATTTAGGTGAAAGGGATCTATTGGCAGAAATTGAATAAAAAATAATCCTAGTGATGTGTTCACTAATGTGTTGCATCTAAATGGTATGAATTGTTGTTTTCTTTACCCTAGAATGGGCCCTTTATATATAAATAGTTTATATTTACATCGGGAGTGGGTCCTCTCTATGGAGGCCGCCATGTTTTTTACAGTAGCCCAGACTGGACAAACTAAACACCTTTGAGTTGTTAACGACAACTGAAGGTTTCCACAGGTTCTCTTTCATGTTCGGAAGAGGAGGGTGAGGTGAGGGGGATTCAGCTGCAACATGCTGCTTCACCACTAGATGTCACTAAATTCTAGACACTGAACCTTTAAATCGAATGAATATTGCACTTATGGGGGTGGTAGATAAATATGAAGATCATAAAATCACAAGATAATATTTAATAATTATATATAAAGTCTCAATAACAAGTGGAGATGTTTTCTTTGGCGTCCACTGGAGATACTTATCCAGGATGTGATTGGTTTTATTGGGGCAGCTAACAGCTTCAGAGCTTGGCACCTTTTTTAACAACTACTTCCTGGTTCCTTGTGTAATAAACAAGTCATATCAAAGTTAGCATCCAGGTAAGTGGCTGTGTAAAACAAGGTTTCCTGTTCACTGCATGCACCTTTCAACTAATAAAGTGAAGCAGGTTCATTTCATACATGGGTAATGGGCGGGTAGTAAGAGAAACAGACTGGTTCATTGTGGCTCCATCGACAGGAGGAGGGGAGGGGAGGGGAGGGGAGGGGAGGGAGGAATGAGAGACAGCCAGGCGCTCGATCCATCGACGAGGAAGTGCGAGTGAACCTGCGGCGTGAGGAGAGAGGGAGGCAGCTGGTCTGTGCAGTTCCTGCAGGGAGCGTCACCGATCACAACCACCACACAAACCCTGGACAAAACAACCGGGATGTCAAGAGCATGAAGCCGGAGATCATGTGCCTTACTGGCGCCGCACCGGTGCCCAAACAGCGGTGAAGGTTTGTGGAGAGGAGTCAAGAGGAGGAGGAGGAGGAGGAGGAGGAGGAGGACAGACAGGCTCGCAGACAGGTGCGTCTCCTCAGCCGGTTTCGTTTCCTCTCGGTCCCAGAGCGTGAAGGAGCCATGGATCCCCGCAAGGAGAACAAGGGGAGAAAACAGCCCATGAAACCCAAGTCCACGACGCGGAAAGAGAAGAAATACAAGACCGGGAGGTTCATCCGGAGGAAATCGCTGCGATCTTTTGGGAATTTCATGGGAAGGATCCTTAAAACTTTGGGCACTTTGGCGCACTTCGGCAACGCGGAACCAGCGGAGGACGACGACGGCGGCTTCGGGCAGAGCTCCTCGGCGGGCTTCAAAGACGACTGCCCGCAGGTCTCCAGGGATTCTGCCCCCGCCAAGAAGACCTCCGCGGCGGCGGCGGCGGCGGCAGCCTGCTCCGCTCACGGCTCGGTGAAGGAGAGGCTGTCGTCGTGCTACGGAGACAAGACCCCCGGGGTGCTGGGGCTGAAGAACCACGGCAACACCTGTTTCATGAACGCCGTGGTCCAGTGCCTCAGCAACACGGACCTGCTGGCCGAGTACCTGGGGCTGGAGCAGTACAGGTCGGACACGTGCCACGGGAAGGTGAACGGGGAGGCGCGGGGAGAGGAGCCCCAGAGCGCCCGGGGAGAGGTGACCGAGCAGCTGGCGTCGCTGGTTCGAGCGCTGTGGACGCTGGAGTACACGCCGCAGCTGTCTGTGGAGTTCAAGGTGAGGACTGGGGGACCAGGGCTCTCTACACACTGGATAGATGTGTCTGTAGAATTAGCTGCTTTGACCATCCTAAGTCTCTGCTATGACAAAGTTTAGTTTTCACTACATAGTTTCCAATTATTTGCCCTTAGGAGCCAATACCACATTAAAACACTTGTTTTTCATATAACAATCATATATGTTTTACAACAGATATTCAGCTTGTTTGTTAAATGTAAGGCTGCATCTCTATTCCCACCTGCAGCATGCATAGGCCCCAGGCACCCAAGGGCCCAAGTTAACTACGTGTCAATGGGTTAACTGCACATTTGTCTGGGATTATGCTTTACTCAAGGGCAGCAAGGCTTTTAAAATCAAATTGCTTCAAACTCATTGACACGGCAATCTTGTGACCAGCTTATAGTCTAACCAAAGAGAACAGGTGGATTTCTGGTTCTCTCGGCAAAACATTATCCATCTGTCTGTAGCGTTGTGCTGTGTGGGCTGGACTCCACAGGTCTGTCAGAGGCGCACACACACACACACACACACACACACACACACACACACACACACACACACACACACACACACACACATTGAACACTGCCTCCTGCATGCTCTACCCAGCCCAGGTGCCCCCCCCTGAAGTGTCTGAAGTGAACTATCTCCCGCTGCCTTGCTCATATGTGAAAGGCAAAGTTCGGGTAACCTTCGGACCCAATTGTCCGGACATGTATGAAAGCGACTTGTCGTTAGATGTCATCATCTTCAGACGAGATACTGACACACGTTCGTCCCACAGAATCTGCGTGGCTACTAGTTGAAACACACAGTCATTAATGGCTGCAGTGCAACTTGTGCGTCCTGGGCCCCTGCAGGCCTACCAACACAGCAGTTATAGTTTTCAGTGTTAGTATAGTTTTCTGGGACTTGTACTGTTTGAACTACTATTAAAGTCTATATTGCAAAAAACAAATATTTGAACAAACATGTCAGGTGTGCACTTCATCGCGTGTGGTTCAGAGGTCAACGGTCAACCTGCGTGTGGCATAAAGTTACATCATAGGAGCAATAAAAACAGAAACACACAACCGATTTACCTCATGGCTTCAGCTCTTCATTCCTGTTTGTTGAAGCAGTGGTAGTTTAGTGTGTGCATGCCATGTGGTTACTTATTACGTGCAGGTCACAGTGTCTCCGCTTGACTCACCTGTCCAACAATGCAGCACTTCAGGTGGTTCGTCTGCATTCCTGGACTGTCATGTGGAAGACGGGGTTAGTCAAGCTTCCCTGTCAGTGCATGTGATAGCATAGAGTGGAGGCTACGTTACAAGTGCACCATGACCAGTCACATACCAGGAATTTAAATCAACATGTGGTCACACACTGAGCTTCAGAGGTCTTCTTGCTGCTGTAGCCAGTCATGGATGTTGTGAGCCAGAGCAGCAGGGCCCCCTGTCTGCCCTCTACGCTTGTTGGAAGACATTCAACCTGCAGGCATATACCTCTTTTCCACAAATAAATAGCTGGTATATGCAAGTTTTTTTGAATGCGGGTAAACCTGCTAAAAATGGCGATTGACTCTAGCGTGCAGAGGTGTTTGTTTATTCATCTTTTCTCCCCTTTGAGTCATATTCAGCATCACAAATTCACCAGAAACTGAGAGGCTCTGCCAGCTCGCCGTCTTGCCAGTTCGGCATCTTGCATGATACAAAGAAACAATTCCTGCTGCACGTTGTTCCCAAGATGTAAAAAAAAATGCAAAAGTACACAAACGCAAAGTACATGGAAGTTCATGACTACGCCCAGAAGTTTTAAGCGCAAACAAGATGCAGCGTCAGCATGTGGACTGCCAAAATAAAGAAGTAGAAGAAGAAGAAGAAATTAGCATGTTTACCCAGATGTCCTGTTTCCATCACTGCCGTAACAGATTAATAACCCGTGTCTACTGCAGAGTCATTTGACCCTGGTCTGAATGTTGTTTGAATCCATCGGCGAGGAGGTTGCGATTTCCTGTAGTGTAGTGTTAGCCGGAGCAACTATCTTTTGGCTGTATTTTACGGTGGAAAGTCCCAGAAGTAAAACGGCGAAGTGTACCATATGCAAGACTTGAGTTTCGAGGGGTGTCGCTAGTGTTGCACAATTCATCAGCAGTCTCATTAAGTATTTGAAGAACCATCTCACGAAAACAACTTGAGAAGAGAAAAAAGTAGGGAAAAAGGACGAATTGCCATCACACTGATATCATATATTGTGTAAATCTGATAATCAGACAGTGTGTTGGCCACCTACTTGAAGGAAACACTGAGTATTAGCCCCTGAACTTAATGTCTGAAAGTGCGGCCCTGTATTCAAATAGAGATGTTCAATCTTTCCTCTGTTTTGCTCTAATACCTCTCATCATAGCTGGATACAATAATACAAAGAAAGCATGCCCTTCACTCCCCTTCTCTCGCCTCGCCCCACTGCATCAACACAGTGATTTGTGTCTGCTCATCCCAGGGTGAAGTGGCAGAGAGGATGTTTACTGTATCAAGTGCATTCAGCCTGGAAAAGGGAGGATGTCCCCCCGCTGAGATGCCTCCAATGGTGTGCACTCAGAGGAAGAGGGAGAAGAGAAAGAGGGAGGGAGAGACGGCGCTGGTAAACAAAGCTTAATGTCCCTCCTCACAAGACCCCACCTTGTCTGTAGCCAGACATCTTTGAGAGCTGATCATTATTCCAAAATGTATCCTCACTGAAAGAGAAGCACTGGCCTGCAAATAAGTGGAAGAACTTACTAAGTTGTATCTTTTCGAACTTTTGTCGGGAGGGGTTGGGATTAGGAATGAGTAGGAGCCAGGAGCCCGTCAGTAGAATTCACAATGTCTCAACTGAAGAAACCAGACTGACCTCTGGCTTTTAACATAGAGGCTGTTCCGTTGCATTTAAATGCTGGATGCATCTTCCTTTGACAAATCAATGAACTGCACAGCTTGTGTCAGACATGCACTGAAGTAAATGTGAAAAAAATGAGGTGACACACTCGGGGTGGGCAATACCATAAGAGTTTGTTTCGAGCCGATACCAAGTCATTTAGGGCCAATATTCCCAAAACCCATTATTTTTATAATTAAAACACAGGACAGTTTTTAAAGGCAAATAACAAAAACGTTTTTTTTTTTTTTTATCATTGGGTTAAAATACATGTATGAAGAAGGTATTTTTTAAATGAATATTATATTTATCCATTTTCATATTTCTGGTTTGAGGTCAATTATTTTTTTCAATTCTATTAAAATAATTAATTTAGATAGCAAGTTTCAATTGGCTGAATATATTGCTTCAATGTCTGACTATAGTCTACTATATTTAATCACTCTGCTGAAGTAACAGCAAATGATGACCAATGCAGTTTGACTATAATATTATTTTCATATCTATATACCTGTATATTCTCTACCTTTCTGAAGGTCGGGAGTCGGGGTGCTGCTGAAGCACCTCCCCCTCCTCCTCCCTACTTTACTGCTGCAGCTCTGAGTTTTCTTTCTCATGTTATTTTTATGTTCAAACAAGCGCTCCTCTTTTGTTCAGCCATCACTGCATGTCGGGTTAAGTGGCTGGTCAGGGCGAGCACCGCGGCAAAGCTCATGCCCTAAGTGTGGGTTGTCTGCACAGTGGAGAGAAGGAAAGAGTAAGTTTACACACATTCATGACATCATTATGTGTTAAGAGGGGACAGCTCTTTTCCCTCTATGCACGGGTACAACATAGAAGAGAGACACTGAAATAGATCCACGTTGTATCGATCCTATTGGTGCCAGAATCGATTCACATGAGGAGTACGGAATATTTCATAGTATCGATATTTTGGGATCGCCCCTTTCTAACATTCATGATGAAGATGTCAACTTGGAAAGACGAGAAGATTCAAGACCATTTGATCATAATGGCCAATGCGGTGTACATGTGCTGTTAAAAACAACACATGACAGTAGAATTTACACGTCATGCCCTGCCTCCTACATGCTCTACCCCGGTCCCCCCCCCCCCCTCGCCTGAATGTTCGGGACATTCCTGAACACATCTGACCTGGACAATCTCCTGCTGCATTCTTCACATGTGGAGCTTATGTGTCTGCAACACTCTGAGTCTGCAGTGATGCTTGTGATTGTTTACCCAGGAGTCACGTATGCTTTGGAGGCTTCAACCAAAACGCTGCTCATTCACCTCGAAGGGGGTGATGTCATATGTTGCTGAACTACATTGTGGTTCAGTGTCGTGTCCTTCGCACTGCGTACAGCAGAAGTTGAGCAGAGCTCGCCAGTATCCAATCAAATCGCGTTAATCCGAAAGAGGCGGCAGAAGCAGCTGGTGAACCTGGTGTGTGTTCATCTGGTTGTGGATTTTATTTCTGGCTCTGTTGTGTGTCCCTAGCATGAAACCGTCTTTGTTGTCTTTATGGCAATCGCGCCGGCATCGTGTCAGCGTCAGGCATGCCCCCCCCTTCAAGAGTGAATGCAACACATACGTGTGAGTCCAGCGTTAGTCTTTCACTTTCAGATGTACTCTACTCTACTCTGGAGGAAGATCGTAGAGTTGATGAGAAACGAGGAGGTTTAAAGCTCTTTGTCCCTCACCATGAATCCGTTAAGAAACATGCTCCCAGATGCATCTGTGCATACAAATGACAGTCATCAGCCCATCGGAGGTTCTGTATTTAAAGGTTACAATTTCCAACCCCACCATGACTGCCTCGCTACACATTTGATGCTGATGAGATCTGCAGGGATGAAGTGTCCTTTTATTAGTTGGTCCAACACTTGTCTACATCAATTTGACTTGACAACAGCGCAGGCTCATTCCATTTACTGCCTTACACTCCTGACCTAAAGGATTTAACAACACTTAAACTAGTTTAAGAAGTTGCAGCGATGAGCCCCGATTCATCTTTTTCTTCTTTTTTTTGTACGCTTGACAGAATGCGGCTCCGCGAGGCCTGGTGCTTTAAGTTGTCTTGTTTGTTCTGGAAGTGCAGGAAGTGTGTGACAGCGAGGCAGAGCGGCGAGAAGGATGGTGTGTTTGTCTTTTCTTGTCTCTGCTCTCCTTCAATGCCCACTTTTATTCTCACCCTCAGCGCTGCAAATGTATACACTGTCGACAGATGTGCATACAGAGGTAGCAGATATTCACCACCTGGACTCTGCTGAATTTGCACAGTGTGGTTGCTTTTCATTTCAATGTAATTGCAGCACTTTTCAGTGGAGCAGATGTGGGACAAAGTTTTTGGGGGGGATTTCCGCTTTGGAAACAGTATGAGGCTAGAAGATCTATTGTGCCCCTTCAAGCATCCAGCAGATATAATCATAATCAGTGTATTTTATGTTTGGCCAAAGACTTGTAGCAGGATCTATGTCTCAGCTGTTGAAGAGAATGTGAAGTGATAATACTTAGAATGGTTCATCTCACACATAGGAAACACAACTTACAAGTGCTGTAACAGAGCCACCGTACGCTGTTTGGGAAGCAGCACGTATTGACTCAATGAGCTGCACTCCATTATACCTACACCGCTGTGACAAAAAGCAATAAAGAGACACAAGAAGGAGTGCGTGTCTGTGCTGTGTCTGGGTAAGAACTACAATAAGAGGTTTTCCACCAGGTTTCGTTCCCTCCCATGATTTATGTACCAGGCCTGAATGATGCGGCGTGGGAGGCCTCGGGAATAAATCAATCTTTAATGTTCTGGGGTGCGAGACTATGATCGCTGAATCACGGAGGAGAGTCCGTGATGATCTCAGTGACGGGAAGCACATTGAAATGGGATACATATTCATACAGCTCTCGATAGCTGACAGATACAGTCCTGCTCATGGGAGGACCCAGTGTGTGGGGCCAGAGGGGGACTCTCTGTGATGTGATCGGCCCCTGAAGTGCAACTTTCCTCTCACTAGACCCTTGATTTCTTACAGATGGGTGAATGTCACAAACTGTGGGACGTCATGTTTCATCTATATTTTACATTTAAAATATTGGGAATACGAATGAATGAAAATGATTTATTTATAAAGATCTCTGCATTATTTCTTGAGAAATTCACAAAATGTAAGAAAGTGTAAAAAAAAAAAATCCTGGATCAGTGCCCTTAATTGAATCCACTCCAAAAGTGAAGTGGTTCTTCCGTTGTCCATATCCACCCCTTCCACCAAGGTCTCAGTCATTTTTTGCATTATCCTGCTCAGAGATGGGCAGAAATGAAAACATGACCTTCTTAGTGGAAGTAATCATTTGTGTATTTGCTCAAACCTCACGGAATAAGGACTTGTGACTGGATGGTGGACAGATATTTTCACTCCAGCTGTGTAAAATGTGGCCCCTGACTTAGAAAAATCCTAGATGTGCCCCTGGCCTCCCTCTCAGCTGTGAATCCTCCGAGTATCAATTTCTCACTTTCAGCAGAGCCCGGGGAGCCCTCCCTGGGCTGTGAGCCATTCAGAGGTGATTACTTCCGTCACATCTCATCCCTTCTCTTTTCTCACTGATCGCCAATAAATCCCAAGCTTGGGGGACATCTGCGGACAAGCTCGGGTTTGTTGAGGAAACCAACATCTTTTCATTTAGCTTTAATAAAGCTTCTCTGCTTTATAGACAAATGCTAGGTCTGATTCCAAAATGTAGCATTGAGGTTTGACATCAGCGTGCGTGCATGCCCATGTGTGTGCTTGGATTTTCCAGGGGTAGCCGGGCGGACAGGAGCTCAGCTGGGACTGATTAGTGGAGAGAATGGTTCTTGTATGATAGAGAGGAAAGAAAAAAGGGAGATAATAGAAAGAGGGGAGGAGAGAAAGAGGACAGTGGGGTTGTGTGTGAGAGAGGGGGGTGGGGTGAGGTAGATGAAACGCCGCATGAGGGGAGAAACAGTGGTATAAGTGGAGGCTGTAAGTGATGACGGCCCTGCGTCCGGGCTGCGCTGACGGTAGAGGTGAGTCGGCAACATCGGGCCCGCTGAAAAATGAAAGGGTAAATGGAGCAGCCAGTAATGACAGATTCTATCCAGCTTCATTCCAGCCTCACCTGTGGGGGGAGGGAAATGGGTGGTGTGTCTGGAAAAACAAAAAGAGAGTGTGTGCAGTTCCTCTTAAGGTTATACCCTGTCATAATTTGTCAATATCACCCTCCGTCTGGCCCTGGGGAATCCATCCAGCCAGGCCTGTTTGGCAGGCGGCACCACGATGAGGTGAGCTGGTGAGAATGAGTGTTGTTAGGGAGAGAGGTAGAGCGAGAGAGAGAGAGGGGAGGGTCGGTAGGTGGGTTGATGTATGTTTATGGTAAATCCCCAGCCCCCCCCCCAGCGTGCTGATCCGTCATTGTTTACAGAGCAGTAGGGTGGATGTGTGGAGGAGGGCACGAGGGGGTAATGGTGTGAGGTGAAGCAAAGGTAAGCGAGATGGGACAGCCACACAGACATCTGTGTGTGGACGCAGGGGAGCTCGCCGCCCTGCAGTGCAGCCCTGCCCCTCTGCTGACCGCTGGGAGGTCGTGACCCCCCCTGCTGCGGAGACTGCGCAGGTTCATGGCTGTGTTTTGTCATTCTGTCATCTTTAACTCCAAAGCCTTCCTCTGTTTGTGGGAAGGTGGCATTTCTTTAATTTCCACCCAGATTTGCATTGGCTTTAACTTTTCAGTGGTACCAAAACATTGGAGACCAAGCCCAGTTATTCTCTGTAACCTTTTACAGACCTTTTCTTCTGAAATCTATTTTTTTGAAATAAGGTAAAATAGCACACAGCCTTGTTTCAGATGCTCCAATTTGTTGAGGAATATAATTAATAAATGAAAGACAATACACTTCAAGCCAGAGTGAACTAAGTGAGATGCTGCCTCAACCTAATCGATCGGGTGTGGGCTGACATCCTCTGGTCTAGACTGATCAATAGTTCTTCCAAAACGTTCTTTGCTCCTTCAAGTTGACCCCTCTGCTCGCCTTCATCCTCTCCTGAACAAGCGCTCGAGTGTTTGCTCAACAAACACTTAAGATCCCACCAGAGCTGTGCTCAGGTCAGCCTTGAACACTGCCAGTGTTTGCAGAGGAACTCAGTCAACCTTTTTGCTACTCTACATTTTGCATGTCCCTCTTTTCTCAGTATCAAGAACTTTCTTTCTTTCATTTCTCCCTTTTTACAAGAAATCAATTTAAAAAAAGACTTGCTTGGAAATACAACTTTGCCACTTCATTAAATCTTTTTAGGTGCCTTTTGAGAGCGTGTGGTACATTTCACCAGAGATGCTGTGAGACAAAACTGTAAACAGATATCAAAGAGATGAGCTAAACTGCCATTCCCAGCTGTGACACGCACACGTCTCTCAATCCACGTCTGTGTAATCAGGTTTGTAAATGGGTGAAAGAATCAGCAAACACGTACTGAGATTTGCGAACGGATACAGGAATCTATACCGATGGGAAAAGAGACGAAAATGGCCGCCTAGCTTGCCATACCTCCTCCGCTCAAAAAAACTCATCACACATAATCATGCATAAAACGACGATTGCAGGGCCCGTCTGAGTTGTATCTGGTGACTTCACCATATTAATTCAATCAATGAGTTGCATGTGCAAGTGCACAAAGGCCACTGTCATATGCAGCAGGTTCCGAGTGACAGGTACACGGATTGAAGAGTGAGAGAAAGACACAACTGCAGCTGAAACTATAAGGTCTGTCTGCAAATAGCACTTCACACATAATGTTATCAGGAACGAAAATAAAAACGTTTTGGATCAGTATGAAACTGGCAGGACATATTAAAATTTACTGCATTTACATGTCTACAATTCTGATTATGCACACACAGATGCCTTTCCACATTTACAAGTTCGAACACACACACACACACACACACACAGTATTGGCCTCACAGAAAAGGGACGTGGTGAAAACAGTAGAGATGAGGGCCACCTCCTTTTCATGATGTCCTAACCTCTCGATGTCGTCGGGTTCCTTAGTCCAGACTCAGCCAGGCCCTCGTAGCCCTGGATACTGCCCCTCGCCACCTCTCTCGTCCTTGGTCTTTTCACCCCTCCCATTTTTTTTTTAAAGTTTTGAATTATGTTGCTGCCTCTGTTTTCTCACTTCTGGGCCAAGCCACAACTGCTCCGTCCTCTCAGTGCGCTGACAGCAAAACCACTCGCAGGCCTTTCTGTTGAAACTCCGCCAGGATACCCTCCCTCACACCACCGCTCCCTCTATCCATCTGTCCCTGATCCCTCCATCCCCCGTCAGAGCTTTCTCATAGTGATGAAGCTCATTAGCGGGCTGTCTCTGTCAGGTGTGTGTGTGTGTGTGTGTGTGTGTGTGTGTGTGTGTGTGTGTGTGTGTGTGTGTGTGTGTGTGTGTGTGTGTGTGTGTGTGTGTGTGTGTGTGTGGGGCGGCGGCGGGGGGGGGTCACCATCATATTTATATTTAGAAACAGATAGTGCAGGTATGATGTGGTGATTTTTAATGAGATGTGGAGCAGAGCCTGGATCCTGTCAGTCACACACAGAGAGGGAGAATGATGCAAAGGCTGAGAGGTAGCCACCCGGTGTGTGTGTGTGTGTGTGTGTGTGTGTGTGTGTGTGTGTGTGTGTGTGTGTGTGTGTGTGTGTGTGTGTGTGTGTGTGTGTGTTCGTCCTGTCATTAGTTTAGTTTGTCGTTTTTTTCTGTCTGAATCACAAACTCACAACTTTCATATTTGAAGTAGACACTGGCAGTCTTTTTTATTTCTTCTGTATGAGTCATGAACAATTTCTTCACATTCAGCAACACAAATCATGTGTCTGATTTTGTGTTCTGATACTGATATGCTGCCAGAAATAACATTATCTTTATTTAAAGAATAGAAAATGAGGATGAGAGCAGCAGATTGGTCAGTTTGATCAGAGTAATCTGCCTCAGTCTAACATGTTTGCGAACTTTAAATAGGTCTTGAATTTCATTCATTCTGGCTTTAAAAAGTCCTTAATTTAATTTGTTGAAACTTGCAGAAACCCTGTAATTGCTGCATTATACATTTAGAGGTTTACTTGCACTAACTGAGAGAAAAAAAACAGTAAAATATGAATTTGCAACTCAATGCATAAAAGGACAAATTTGCCAGGTACAGTAACCACCTGACATTAACGTCAGTGTAAGCTTTTCTGCTCTGAAAAACCAAGTATGTTCCTGAGTCAGTCCCTCTTACTTGATCTTATAATAGTGAAATCGTTTCTGACGGATGTTCCTAAAAGAGCGTGCATCAAGTGATGATCAGAGAGGTGAAATGTCCCTGTATTTCTTCCATCTCCCTCCCGAGTGCTCCAAACCGAACTCTAAACTCCCACACTTCATGTGATCGTGATCTCGTTTTTCAGGGCGGACGTCAATATTTAATGACTTTTGAAATGACCTAAAGTGAAAGACTAATTATGACTTATCTCCTCTCCTCAGAGCATAGTGGCCAAATACAGCTCTCAGTTTCGTGGAAACTCTCAGCATGACGCCCTGGAGTTCCTCCTCTGGCTTTTGGACAGTGTTCACGAAGATGCCAGTTCCGGCCTCAACAACAACAACAGCAGCAGCAACAGCAGCAGCAGCAAGGCCAAAGCTAGCGCCAAGGTGAGTGCACAGCGCGTTTAAAATGTTGATGTGATTGGTGACTGGGATCCTGCTTTAGTTCCCCAGTTGTCTGCTCAGTGGCCGTCTCTGGGTGAAATGATTCAGCTACTTGTTCCATTCGAGTCAAAGGATTCACTTCAGTTATGTTTGCAAAAGAGAGGATTTTTTCAGTTGGGTTCTCCGGATATGACAGTAACTCCAAATGTCCCAGTCAGGCTGCTGTGGTTCTTCCACCTGCAGTTGAACTGAAACCCTGCTGGTCTTGGTCTGACATGAACCATGAGTGCCGTGACTCCTGCAGTGAGGAGGAGGCATGTGGCTGTTCCCTCTCTCTGTCTTTGTCTCTGTCCCTGATACGGGACATTCACCTGGCAACCTTTCACTTGGGTCTGAGCCAGGACTGGACGGGACTAGGTGAGAGCGAATGAAGGGCAGACACATCAGGTCTGAGCTGATGACTTTTTATCATAACTGGAGCCTCACATTAACGCTGGCCAAGAAAAAAAAGCCAGTTAAATTTGTCTTGTCTATTCCTCTGTTTGCTGTTTATTCTCTCTGACAATAAGACAATCGTCTAATTTCAAATCGGTCCTTTACTAGCTGATGTTCACCCTGTACTCGATATTAGAGCTGATAGACAAGGTGTCAGAAACTTAAAATTATATATATTGTGCTGACGATGCAGTGATGAGTGTGAGAAAGTTGTTAAATTAAAATCTTTTGGTTCATTACTCTAGAAAACAAATGTTATATAAATGCTCACTTAACTCTTTTTTTGTTTCATGAATTTCAACTTCATCAGTGATGTTTGTCTTCACTGAAGTTGGAAGGCGTTCTCTGGTATTAAAATGTGTCTTTGTTTGCACATTACAATATCAAATGAGACCTGCTGTGACCTACTCCTACTTTGATAAACCCATTGAGTTTAGTTACATTTGCAAAGTATCGTCTTGTTTCTCCCCGTTGGCCTGGAGTTTGGGTTAGAGCCGCTGGTTCTGCCTCCACTCAGGGGCCGCGCCGGGCTGTCAGCCCTACATCCCCATTAGTAAATGTGGTGAGCTGAA
Organism: Verasper variegatus; assembly: GCA_026259375.1. Taxonomy (NCBI): domain Eukaryota; kingdom Metazoa; phylum Chordata; class Actinopteri; order Pleuronectiformes; family Pleuronectidae; genus Verasper; species Verasper variegatus. The sequence goes on along the minus strand of CM048044.1, from coordinate 13,709,050 downwards.
TTGTCACTGTGCTGCCGCCCAATGCCCAGCTCCCCCTCTGACAGCAGCACTAATAGAGGCAGCCTTTATGCCACATAAAGAGCTTAGGGCTGTGGCTCTCATTAGACTGCCAGTGAATCATGGTATCATAAAGCCGGCTTTCCTCGGCGGCTGCTACGAGGCAGAGAAGAAGAAAACCGCTGGCTTTTTCACACCAGGAGGGAACATGTCTGATTTTCTGAAATGAAAGGCTCGCCCCCTTTTTCCCCGCAAATTGATTTCATTCATGTAGCACAGTGTGCTCATGCTTATACTGCTGATGTAATATGAAAACCTTGGAGCTCCAGCTTCGGAGATTACACGCTCCTCTATGGGTTTAGAAAAGCGAGTAACCTCATCTGTGCATCTTCAGAAGTAGTTATGAAAAGCATAAAAACACACAAATGAATATGCACATAACACATTTACACACACTAACTGCCTGGTCTGCTGACAGTTTTGTTCAAGCGTAGGTACACACAGCAACATATAGCTGATGATGGTGGGGCGTATGTTAATCATACAAAAGGCTTTATTCTAACCTCTGAAAATAAAAATAGTCTGATTTCTCGCTCTCTGCTTATCCTTGATCAAAATTTTATGATTTTGTTATTAAGGCTTCGCAAAAGTCCTCCTGCCCATGTTCAACTTGTGTGAAAGACAATGGATTCTGTACAAATCGGATGACGTCTTCTGGCAGGACAGACGTAAAGTAAGACGGGAGTGGAGGCTGAGTCGGGCAGTCGAGGGAGAAGGAGGCTGGAAAGTGACTTTGATTGCTCTGTCTGTCACCGAAGCCTCAGGAACAGGCGTCTAGGATGACACGGGTCATGCTGAGCTGACAGAAACTTAACAATTTCCACAGAGAAGCTGTCTATTTCACAGACATTTAGTGAGTGGCACCTTGGCCTTCACTTCATCCTCACACTGATCCACCCACACAGACTTCTGATTGTTTCTTATGCAAACTCCTGACAGGTCTGTGGATACAACTGGAACAGGCTCAAACCATAGACTGTATATGAAGCTCCCCAAAAATATAGCCAAAGCATCTCAATCGCCACCTAGTGAGGAGGTCATAAAGCCTCTCTCCTCTGTTAGTGGATGGGACATGGACGTGTTCATTTTTCCAGTAGGTTTGGGTTCAATTAGTCTAATGCTGTAAAAAACTGGTTGAAGCGTCATGATTGGCAGCTCGTCATGATTTGCTGCCTCATTTTCGTTCCTGTCATGACTTATCCTCTGGAGATGTGTTGAAAAATCAGAGAACAGGTGTAATGAGTTCCTTTTAGCACAAATGCACATTCACGTTTGTGTTTCACTATTTCACTCACAGCAGCATGGTACATTGACTGTCAGGAAAACATGAACATATGTTGTTTATTTATGGTGGGTTTTTTTTTTTGCCGGTAAAGACAGATGTGCATCTTTAACGCACTGATTCATCTCAGGGTTGTAGCATTTTCAGAGCAGCTTGTGAGGTACATGTACTGTATATGAACGATGAAAACAAAGGTCTCATTGACTTTAACTGGATATTGACACATTATGGCCCTCTGTATTATTTAGGGTTTGATCTGAGGAGAGGATTGTGTTGTATTTAACTGCATTAGACCGGACGTGTACATAAACTTGTAAATTCTGTATGAGTTAATACATTATGTCATTGTGGTATATTCAGCTGCTTAAATATACAACATCATATACAGAATTATCATGGTTACCTTCGCCAAGGAGGAGAAAAACTGCTTGAGGAATTACCTTCAAACCTGATGCGGTATGAGTCAGGGAAGAAGCCATTATATTCTGGTGTGGATCCTGATCAGAGGGCGGATCCAGGATTTGCCCCCCCCCTTCCTTAACATTGAGAGAGAATATTTTTCAACATTATCGTCGATTTCTCAGAGAATAATTCATGAATCTTGCTGAAAAACATCAGCCATGTTTAGGGGACTGGTATTTATTACTTTGTACATTTTGATCCAGATCCAAATAAAAATCGGGATCTCGTGAATTTAAACATGGTTTCATTAGGGGACTGTTGACCCTTGGCAGAGGTATGTGCTTAACTCAGTACCATTCTAGATAGACATGCAGAAAGGGCCACCAGCGTTAAAATACTTGTTTGTGCAGTGCACCTGATCTACAAGCAATGTGACCAGTCCAGCGGCTTCACCCAAGTGACATTACATAACACAAGAGTGAACACACACGATGGCAGCTCAGTAATGTTAATCCTGCTTCCAATGGGACCTCAGTAAACTCACTTGGTTTCTCTCTCGCTTCACTGGCACCACATCAGCAGTATACTTCACTGGCCAAGAGGGGACCACATTAAACTCATGATTTTGTGCACCATTACAGCTCAAATCATTATTCTTTTTTCACTGTCAGTGATAAATTAGTGGCTGTTTGAGATGGTCATTCAAGTACATAAGAAAAACAAGCAAGTACTGGAAAGCTCAAATCACATGTTGCCAAACTGGCAGATTTGTTCTTTCAGCAAGTGCTTGAAAAGTGGGAGGAAAAGCTTTAGCGGCAGGCGGCAGAGGAGTTTTCTTGACCTGCTGGTTGCAGTGCAGAATGTAGCTGCCTCTGCCTATGAGCCATGGCAGGTTACATGATATTAAAGTTAAAAATCAAACTCACAACTGGTGAACTACATTCCCCCCACAGGCCTTGGGCTTTCTCAAAATATGAGGAAGATAGGTTAAACTATCATGATAACAATCTCACACTTCCTATTCTCGGAGAGTGGCATACATTCCCTTGTGTTCGTTGAGTGAGCACATGGAGCTCAATCACATTTTGCCCCAGGCCGTCTATGAGGGGGATTTAAAGTGAGTGCATTCAAAAAACTCATCTTTCATCTAACCCTATATGAACAATAGTGGCGTAGGAGGTTTGCCAATGCAACTCCACTGCTAAAGTTTTATCAATGCATTATTCTTTTTTAAATAGTGGTCTGCTTTTCTGCCCCAGGAGGGAGACTTTTGAAAATCAGTCAGTTATTGCAATCTTCAACCACAAGTACCCACCGCAATAGCCCCCGAAGAGCAGGCTTGAGTCAGGTCGATTGGATAAGGCAGTCAGATAGAATCACTAATTATATAGAGATGGAGGTAAAACAAAAGAAGTCAGTGAACAGACAATAGAGGCCAAACGGATAAAGGTGCCATGAACACATGGGGTAAGTGTTTTCAAAATAAAAGAGGCAATAACTACAAAAGTCCAAGTGGGATGTCACACATGTTCTCCAGGGTGCCAGATGTAAATGATGGAGATGAATCTGCTGACATGCAGGATGACAGAGAGGTTGATTGGTCATTTATGGTTTCTCCATCATCTGTGCCAGTCATCACGGAACCAATGATCTGACATCATATACACCTTCCTGGTTTTACACCAAAATATTATAACATTTGATGTTAAGTAGAGTTTGAACCGGTCTGTCGGCTCTGCTCATTTTAACAAAACCTGTGACAGGATTAAGATGAGACTGTCAACAGGGTATCCTTTACAATTAGGATAGAACTATGAAGAGGCGTTTTGGCTCAACATAAAATAACAGCTTCTGAATAATTTCTGTTAAAGAATAACATTAACACTGTTGATAAGAAGTAATGCAAATGTTCCATAAATATTTAAAGTATAATAACTAATTCAATAACTCCCCCCCCGAGAGTATAGTTGTCAAAAGGTCTGTGTTTACATTTTAAACACATAAATCAGAGCATTGATCATGTTTTTAAAACGTCTCTAAACTCATTAGAACTTGCAGACAAACTTTATTTTGCAGACACTACAGATTAAGTTATTAGTGGCATTTGTGTTTGACTGATGTCCAACAGGCTGACTAATGCCAGGATCAGACTTCACAACATTTTTGTCTTCTCGAGACAGTGATTATGTGAGATTAACTGATCTTAGCGTCATAAATTCTTGATGTGACTGAACGGCAAGTGTGTGGGTGTGTAGCACACAAATAGTGTAGTATTGTGTCAAATACACGTCGCCAATCGATGTGGATTTTTGGGTACCAATGCTGATCCGGAAATTAGCAGTGATTCCAAGATGTCATTACAAAACTGTTATGACAAAAAATATGGTTGAGGTTTGGTATTTTACAGTTTAACCCTAAACTTTAGTCGAAAGTAGAAAGAAAACACATACAACCACATACATAGAACATCAACTTGTGGACATAAACTGTACCCATAAAAGCACATCTTGGCTGCATTATTTATTCTGTAAAATAAGTTTTGATATTGCAGCATAACAGGAATTCTGATACTGATCTGTAGGATTAATAGCATGTGCCCTAAACTGAGATTGTTGTATAAAAGTGATTCGTGCACAACGTCATTGCATCAAGTTATCACAAACTAAATCAAATTTGAACTCTTCACGAAACATTTACTTTGGATTTACTTTGCCTCTTCAATTGGATCCTGGATTGTAAGTTTTGATGTGACCAGGCCTTAGTACTTGTGTGTGTGAGTGGGCTGTAGTCGTACCATGACAATGTCACAGACTGAAATTGTAACGTGCCATTTTCTTATTGAAACACGGTGAAGCTTTCCAGCTGGTGGATAAAACAAGCATTTGTTGCACCTGATGCTCTTTTTTTCCTTCCTGACAACTTGTGTCTGATGGGTTGGGCCATCATCACCCTGATGCTGGCATTTCATTTTGAAGTTATGTAGCAACGTCTTTGGCTAGATCAGTCCTTCTTGTGTGTGGCCTTTAGTTGCCCTCATCCTTTCGCCGCTCAGCCTCTCCTCTCTCTCACACAGGTGACATCAAAGCGGTGGTAACCCCTGCCACAACTACCACCCCACACTCGGCCAGAAACCTGATTTTAAGTGAAAGTGACATTTCTGAGATGCCATAAATTTCTTTTGACAGAGAGGGAGTGTGAAGGTTCCTGAAAGAGACATCTTGGAGCTTTTTTTTCTTTTTGATGCGTTTTTTTCAAAGAGCATTACTGTTGCAGAAATTGGGGAAGACTGTTTGATGTTGGAAAAGAAATCATAAAGCTTGTTGTTGCAGCATTGGCTTCTTTTGAGCACTTCAGGCCTTCACCACACACACTCAGTTTTCAGCAGTTATTGTATGTATGTCTGAATTTCGATTTCATATCGGTGTAAAACCGTCTGGACAGAATAGACGGGGTCAGTTAAAACCCATGTGTTATCCTACCCCACTAATGGGGGGTAGAAACTTTAACATCAGCCTCTGCCTCTGCTTTTTAAAACTTTAGCTTTCTCTTTCTTGCCACGGCCTCATCCATAATTCACTCTCCCTGTTCAAGTGTCTTTTTAAAGCCTCTTTCATGATGTAATGTCTCGATCTATAAGCTAGTGAGAGATGAATGAATGAGTAGGCCCTTCTCCTTCCTCTGTCACTCTCGCTCCCCATCCCCTCCCCTCAACTCTCTTAGACTTTGTGCAGAGAAATGAGACGGATTGTTTGGTGGGTTTTCCACTGCAGTGCGTATTGAGATGAAACAAAGTTGTTGACTTTGCATTTTGCCCCGTGAGAGATGTTGCTCTGAGATCTCCTCAGCATTCCTTTGTGTCACCTCTGAATTGACACTGCACTCTGTCTGTACATCGCTGCTTGTTAAAAAACTCCTGCTCGCTCAGGAAACCCCCCCACCCCAATATTTGACCCTAATTTATGTCTCCACGTTTGACTCTTTCACGTTGTCTTATATCTTAAGAAATTTACTAAAGGAAATTAAAAGAAGAAGTTCAAAATAAAAGCTATAATGTGTCAGATTAATTAGGAGGGAATAGGAGGCTGTCTTTCTGTATGCTAGCACATCCAGTGCTCAAACAGAATTCAGGCTGAAACACTGCTCTGTTATGACAATAAGTAAGAAAGTAAGGTAGAAAATAGACTGCTGAGAAATTGTAATGAGGATATAAATGGAGATACTCCTGGGACAAAAAAAAGAGTTGGTGCCTTAGTCATCACGCAACATATGAGAGGCTACAACTGAATTGATAATGATTGATAATTTAGCTGCTAAATGCTAAACTGTGTTCACCGGACGATAGATGGTTTTATGTGTCTGGGCAGACAGTCTACAGTGTGGTTATTAGGTTGTTTTTTGTTTGGAGCCTTTTATTTTGCCATTCCCAGCTTTGAGTGGAAACCTGGAATTCAAATAGGAAATCCTCCGTTGACCAGATTAATTTCCCCCCCCCCAGAAGGAATGTTTCATTTTAAAAATCTGGTTAGACCTGTTTGGCTCCACTGAAGGAATCACAGAAATGCTGCATGACGTTTCTGTGCAGGAAGGTATAAGCAACACAGAGGCAAGTGTAGGAACCTGAGTAGCCCGAGCTTGTGAGTTAAGGGATCTGTAAGTATAGGGACCCCCCACTCAGCTGTTGAGCTGCCCAACAGAGGAGTGCTGCGACTGAAATGCCATGCTGCGGGATGTTATGAAAAATTTAATATTTCCTCTCAGGGGGTGGGAAGCAGTTGCTCAGAGAGACGGACACAGAGGAGATCCATAAGTGGCAGCAGCAGTAGCCCAGCAATTGATTCATGCTCAGGAGATGGTAGCGCGAGCAACCACAAACTGAGTGTGTGTGTGTGTGTGTGTGTGTGTGTGTGTGTGTGTGTGTGTGTGTGTGTGTGTGTGTGTGTGTGTGTGTGTGTGTGTGTGTGTGTGTGTGTGTGTGTGTGTGTGTGTGTGTGTGTGTGTGTGTGTGTGTGTGACAGCGGGTAGAAGAGACTTTAGGATGAGCTTTTAAAACCCTCTCTTGCATGTTTGACAAGAGCAGACAGAGTTGCCCTCGCCTGCTCTTTTCTTTAACTTTTCCATCTTATCCTCTTAGAGGTCAGAACCATGTTTTTTATTAATGTTTATCCATACTTTTAGCTCGCCTGCCAGAACACACGCACACATGTAGGCACTTGACCAAAGTACAGTAACTTAAGGTGGGCATCAACGACACTGCCACCAACCTGCAGGTGGACATTTACTGCAAAAGGCTTTTAATGGATCCCACTATGTGAATGAAATATTCAGGACATATCTTAGGTAATATTTCATTAAATACATTTATATTTCAAAGGATGTCCCTCTTTAAATAGTTCAAGAACATCTGAAAGATAAACTTCTGTCTATACCGAAAGAGAGAGAGAGAATTAAAGTGAAAGACACACAGAGAGAGAAGTGGAGAATGTGGAGGAGAGCTGGTACAGAGCTTCCTCTGATGAAAATGAGGGTGAGTTGAGGACTATGGGAAGTTAGACTCGTGCTGTAAGTGCTGCAGAAATCAGCTCTCACGTCCAGAGCATAAAATAAGTGCATTTCGGAAAGAGCTCGGTACAGATGTTGAATTTAATAGCCTTCACGTTGAATAATTTGATATCCTTTTAAAGATGTGGAAGGAATTTCTAGGTCTCCCAGTGGATTAGAGAAGTGTGTATTGAGAATGTAACGGCCCTGGGGAAAAACAAATTGTCCTACTCTCTTGTACACATACACTCTGCTGCACAATTTTCCTAATAAAGTGAATACATCATTTGAGTTTTTGTGCTTCAAGTCTATGTAGTGGAGGCTGTGTAGTACATGCTGTGTTGTTCAGCCACTGTAGCAAACAGCATCTGTCTTTGATATATGATATTTGCTCGACAGCTGTCTAGTCTGTGTCTGTAAAACAAAGTTCTCACAAAAGGCACAAAATAAATATACAGTATTTTCCATATTGTCAAAAAATCCAGTGAAAGGTCCCAAACAATCTTTTTTTTAAGTTTTTCAACTGAAATAAATTCTATAAAACATGGCACAAACATATGCTTTAAATAGAAAATAAATAAAAAGGCTAAATAATTTCCTTAAAAGGTTTTAGTAACTCAAACAATTATAAAGGGTGTATTTACAGCCAAAGTTATGGTGCACTAGTATTTTCAGCATCAAAGTTGTCCATACGGGATAGACTCAGAATAAACCTCAGGGCTCATGTGAATGTTAATAAAGACACATTGATATTGTCTATATACAGAATAGTTCATTGATGTGTTTTCTTTAAAAAAAATTTGACAAAAATGGGGCTCTATGATACAGAGCAGTAGGTTATCACCAGGCTTCGGCTACACAGAGATATAATACTCAGTAGGATCAATTCATTGTTTTGATATAAAAATCAACCAAATCCACATAATCCATTTAAAGACATCAGTGTTTGCATTTCATTTGCCCCGGCCACACACTGCTGACTGTACCCGGGCTCGTGAGTCCATGTTTCTGCTGCAGTTTTCTGTGGTTCAGCAGCAAAATGCAGGTCACACATGACGTTTTCTTGTGTAATTGTCGTAATCTGATTATTTTGTTTCTCTGCAGGAGGACATGTTAACTGTCTGATCAGATAACATGTTTACAACAGCCGTCTTAAAACAACCAGAGGGATTTCATGGCCTTATCATATAAAGGTGTGATAATGAGTAACTTTGATCCCCAAATTGTTATCTGTGAATGGCTGAAAGGTGGTTTCTGTGTTGTCAGGCTAACAGACAGAGATGTGGCTCCTCACTGTAAGTGAAATGCTACATCCAGAGACTGGGACAGGCAAGAGTTGTGCTCCGCTCTTAGAACCACTTGACAGAGCTTAAGCTCCATTTCTCCAGACCTTCGTCAGTTGAACCGGGGGTCTGGCTGACTGAGATTACATGTCTGGACGCCCTGGTTGAATTTGGCACTTGAATCACGATTTAAATGCTTTTCTTCAGTGTGTTGAAAACACATTTGGAGGGAGAATCATGGCAGCATCTCAAAATCCTGACCGCACCTTTTCCAATGGAGCTCGATGACTCAGAGGAATCAATTGGGGAGAAGTTTTTTTGTTTGTCATAGAATCTGTTTTAAATAAGAACAATTTGTAATATAATCAGAATTATCCTTGAATGCAATTTAATCAAATCAAATCTAATTTAATAATTCAAAAATAATTATGGCTTATTATTTTGGAACTGGAACTTCAATTAAATGTACATGTCAACAATTTTTTTATGCAGCAATTAGTCATTGCCTCCACTGAAAATCCCTTTATGATGTAACATTTACACAGCAGGTTTTATGATGACTGGATTTAATTATAAGATCTTGAGGGGTGGTTGCTGTGAGATACCTGGTGTCTGTCGGCCACTAACATAAAAAATCTGACTCAGGTCCTCAGAGGAAACTCTATAACATTTTTCACTTTCATCCGTCGTCTTAGGTTCGATCAGTGGTTAGTTTGATATCGAGAACTGGTTTTGCAGGTGCTTGTGGAAGCTGAAAAGAGTTGTGCTTTTTGTTGGTTTTATTCAGGTCAACTATGTCTGTCCCGCAGATTCATTGTTTGCTATTACTTCCACCACACCCACATTTACAGCCTTATACGGTTGTGTCTTCCTGGTGCCTGGAGGCCTGTGGAACAGGACTGGTCGCTGCAATGCAGACTGACCTGTTCCTGTCACCTGTTCTCCATTGTTCACCATCATCCTAAGAGGCCTGAACTAAAAATATTTATAACTCAAGCTCAAGTCATCTGGTTTCATATGAAATCCAGTGAAAAATAAAAATAAATTTATATTTAAAAAGACAATTTGGCTGTCAAAACATATTTGCATTTCAGTCAAAACTATGTTGTCAACACATGGTTGTTTTTTTCTCAAAATATAGATTTTCATTCTCTCCGTGGTCTATTTATCAGCCTGTAATTTGCAGTGTAGCTCTTTGGCTTGTGACTGTGGGTGGGTGCATGTCTGTTTTCCCTTGGTTTTATAGCGGCTTAAGTATTAATGTGCCAGTCTGGCAGATTGTGCAGAAGGATAAAGGGTTTAAAAAACTGACTGTGCTGCCCAAACGAGAAGCTCTTTTAACAGTATCAGCAGCATCATGTCTCATGAAACACAAAAAACAAATCAGCTTTGAACATTTCACGATGGATGTCACAAAACCAGAGATCTGGTTCTCACAACAGACGTGATTAAAAACTATAATTCTTGATGCCAATTTCACTACCCCAGTATATACAAACACACACACACACACACACACACACACACACACACACACACACACACACACACACACACACACACACACACACACACACACACACACACACACACAGGATTTCTCACGGTGACCTGCTACCCTGACAAGCTGTTGGTTTGACTCACTGTCTGCCCTGAAGTTGCTGACAGTGTAGCTGTTGAAGAAACATGCACAACATCCAACTTTATACACACAATTGAGAAGAGTCATCAGGACCACAAACGAATATAGTCTGCAACCAGTTTCATGGCAGGGGCTAAACTCTACACAAAGAAGCAACCATCGTCCCTCTACCTCAGCAACTCTCAACTCCTTCCTCCGTAAGTACTCCTCAAGAAGCCTTTCACTCTTCCTCCTCTTGAGTGTTTTGCGGTTAACTGCAGCCACCACGCCCCCATCTGCATCAACCTCTGCCTCTTGGATGCTGTTGATCCTATTATAAAGAATCATGGTGCAGGGCCATGCAGTACTTAACTAAGACACAGATCTATCGTCAATTATGTTCCTTCAAAAAAGATGCCGTGTCCATATACTTCCATTTACTGGCTGTCTGGCCTTTTGCCGAAATTTGCCCGTAAAACTAAACCAATTGCAGACCTGATGTGTGTTGTTAAGCATCGTGTTTGGGGATTTTCTGTGTATCTGACCTTTTGTAACGTCTCAGAGAGAGAATATGCGGATGTTAACCAGTCTAGCAGGTGATCAGGTTTCACTTAAAAAGCTTGCTATGACATCTCTCCCTGTTTTATAGAGAAAGCCAAGCACAGATCAACCTGGCAGCCTTTTTCTGTGTTAGGACAAGAGGCTCTGGCCCTGAACATCTCAGAGCTCATCTCCTATCAGGGAGTGCCAACACCCTTACAAGACCCTTCCTCTATTCCTCTCAGTGGGTCCTGTCAATTGTTTCATCAGTATTTTCCTTGGAATAAGCACTCCTTGTGTGCAGATGAGACCTGGCAGAGAAAGGGATGGCTCTAGCCTCCACTGCCAGGCCATATTCGAGTGTGAGGGCTCTGCCATTGGCTCTCCTCTGAAGCTTCTTATTTTCTGCCTTTGTTTTGGCCCTTCTGGCATCTCCATAGTAACAGCCGGAGAGTGGCGGTTTTCGCTGCACTTGGCGCCGAATGAAATGGAATAGGTACATGCAGTACTCTTCAACTTGACGCAGGCCTGAGATCAGAAAAAAGATTCAGCAAATGTGTTGACAAGTGGTGTAATTAATGTGCATCACTACAGGGTGCTCATTGTGTTGAGAGCGTGCACACAGTGACTTGGACAAAGAGCATTTCGAGGGAAGTGACAGTGTAGAAGGAGTTTTGACGGCTGGAAGGGGGCAGGGGGAAGCAGTGGAGCAGAGGAAGAGAGGTGCAAAGGGTGGGGTGGTTGAACATGCCTGTGGCTTCCACCGTTATCTCCCAGACTGCCTTGTTACCGTAAGCCAGCTTTGAATAGGCCGAATTAGCGGCAGTAGTCCGGAGCTGAAAGAATAAGGGTGAGTCAGCCGCTTTACTGCACGGACAGCGTTTCTTTCATTCCTCCCCTTCTCTGGACCACTGTGTGCCCCTGTTCTCTTTCTCTCTTCTCTGTCTATCCCTCTCTCTTCCCCCACTCTTTCTGTCCACTCACGTTGACCAAAGTCCCGCCTGACTTCAGTGTTCAGTGCAATCAGGTGCACAAGTTGTTTTGTGTTGCTCTTTGTGAAAAGTTTTCTCTTTTCTTTTCCCCTGGAAACTAAATGGAGGCCAAACTTCAACTGCCTCACTGGAAGGAGTATTAGAGCCTCAGTGGACAGACGATGTGAATTGTTAAGTAATTAACTCAACACTGCTACTAACATATTGGCTGTAACTTCCTCCTGCCATGCTGCATGCCCGTCTCAATGGCCTTGAAGTAATTTTCTTATCTTATCCTGGCCCAATATTTTGTTATATTTCTTTCCTTTCTTTGCCGTCTGCTCCTCCGTACTTCTTTGACTCCCTCCTCCTGTATCTCTGCTTGTTGACCTTGTTCAACCTCCGCCATGCTGCCTCTCCACGCTGATCATTTGAGGAATTATGAAAGACTCTCAGCACAGCTTGATTTGTTATTAGAAGCTGTTTAATTAGGGATTCAGCTTAAATGGTGTTGACAAACTCTCAGGTGTAGGACGCACACATGCTCACTTGTTATAAAATCTGGCATGTGCTGCTATGACTGTCATTGAATATACTCTGGTGGCGGGGTCTCTTCTGAAAGACAAGAGTAGATCTGGCTGTCTCCTGAAGCAGCCAACAGCTATGTCAACATTGGCTCGCCTAATTTCGCACGCTCAGTGGGAGACGTCATCTCTTCCTGCAGGATACTGAAAACATCAAGCTGATACCAGCAGCTGTAAGTGTGGGCTCGCTCAACTTCTCTGAAGTGTTCCACAGAAGAAGTTATTGAGCATACACTCACTACAAATAGGACACATGCTAATGCACAGATAAAAAAGCTTAGTTCATTAGTAGGTACTGTCCTACAGAGTAATTGTTTTCATTTTCTTTAGTCTTCCCATCTTTACTCTTGCATCTTTTATTACGATGAAAAATTATTTGTTCATTTTTTTACTTCAAAAGGTTTCTTTGTAATTTTGTGGAGCACACTGGGGTTTATATAGTGCAGTTGGAGAGTCCAACATCTGAGACATAAAAGTTTAGCAACACTGTTTTATATAAAAAACTACCAACTCTACACAATCAATATTGATAACGTCTTATCATATTCAGGGTTAGGGATATCCCTTACCCTCATCATTTTAATTTGGGTTGTTGCTTGAAAATGTTTACACGCTCTAATGTTCAGAAAACACATGACTGTCCTCGTACTGTTTATGGTGTCTCTTCAAGACCCCCCTCCCGATAAAGCCCATTCTGCTCTGATTGGCCAGCAGACCCACTCTGTTGTTATTGATCAACCACTTCCAGTGCATGTAGGAAACGTTGGCCACCACTCTGGCTTTACTTGGCTTTGTTAGTGTGTGTCAGACTAGCAGCTAGGTGCTCATTATGCAAATGTTGTTGGGATGTCATGTGACCTCAGAAGAATTAGAATGGCCCTCCAGGGACAAATAAAGTTGTTTTGAATTTGAATGTGAAGTAGCTGCCGGAATACTGATGATTCAGGAGCTTCAGGAGCAGTGTTTTCTGCCGTGGAGAGGCCTTTTAACTTTGCAGACCTTTTTACATGCAAAACCCGTATACAACACACTAGAGGAAAGGAAATAAAACCTCATTTATTTGTATGTGTGAGGTGCTACATCCAGGAGCTGGGGCAGGCAAGAAATGTGCTTTACTCCCAGAAACACTTGACTCAGCTCCGGAATCTGTCTCCCAGATTTTATTATGAGAATGTTTCCAAACCTTCATCATTTGAACCTGAGGTATGGCTAATTGAGATCACATGCCTGGTTGCCCTGGTTGAATTTGGCACTTGACACAGGCTTGAAATGCTTTGCCTCAGTGTGCTGAAAACACATTTGGAAGGAGAATCATGGCGGCATCTCAAATTCCTTACCAAACCTATTTCAGCATCTCTCAGACTGGGACCGTTTCATTTTATCAATATCGTCTCTCTTGCTTCGAGACTAAGAACCAGAGGTTATATTAATATTGTGCTTTTGCAAGAACTAGAAGCTGTTATGAATCTGCCTGAATACACATACACATGCCTGTGTTTACCCATTTGAGAGTAAGTATATGATGTGTGCAATGTCTGTGTGAGCAGGCATTTTCTTGTGTTTAGTGTATCGGGATGCCTCACAGCAGGGTGCTGGCAGCTAAGGTGAATGTGTTAAGCCCCTTGAGCCAGGCAGTTGATTAGAAATGTGGTTTGAGATGATAACTGAATCAGCTTCTTTCTTCTTTTTTAAGGTTATTTTTAGTCCCAATAAAAGACACATTTTTCATCCCCAATCGCAGCTTAGGTTACTCAGCACTCTCGCCCAGTAGAATTAATAAAATGACATGACCTTATTGCCGCTTTACAGAAGTGCCTTCAGGTCACTTCAACTCCCGTGTAGAGCAACTGACATAAAAATGTTTTGTCAGTTTTAAGTGTTGAAATATTAATTCATACACTTCACAGTGGCTGCTGCTGCTCAAAAGTAAGCACTACAGACTGGGAAAAGTAAAGAGGTGCAGTGGAAGTGGAGAAATTGTTATTCCAGCAGGTGTCATCACCCTGTTACCTCAGAGAGATCTCACCTTACCAGACTGCAGGCTGCTGCATCACTGTCACAGGCTGGTTACAGTTTGCTTCTAAGTTATCCAAACTATTGCAGTGGCCCATCTCAATAATAGTTCAATAATTTATTGAATTATCATCGTCATCATTCTAGAGGATTGTTGTGACATATACACTCTGCACTCTATACCTACGTAGGTACAACATAAGTATGTCAAATCTGTACTGGCTTATATTGAGTGTTCCTTTCTATTTTTGTGGCCATTTATTCGTATAAATTGGATGGAAAAAATAATAGGAACCCCTCTCAGTATAACCCTGTACAGTTCAACCACACTACAAATGTAATCCTCCAAAATGATCATTAAAGTAAATCAATATGATCCTCATGAGGGAGGATTATTGCTGGCTTATCGAGGTGTACCTTATAGGTTGTGAAGTGAAATAATGTCATTATTTTTACTGAAGAACTTTACATAAAAAGTCAAATGAATATGCCATAGACATTGTCTCACTCATATGTGGCTGCTCATAACCTCACATTTGAAAAAAAATCACAGTTGACACTGCGCTTTCCTTCCAATCCACAAATAGTTCTTTGAAAAAGCGAGGACTGGTCAAAATGTCCTCACTCTGTAAGGAATATGCTCAAAATGTCCCTCACAAAGATATAAGTACACACATACGCACATCTTCAAAATATACATCCAAACTCCCACTCGCTCCCCAGCATGCTGTGGAGCAGCTCTTCAGCAACGTCTCACATGAATGCGTGCCACGGGGAATCAGCAGAGCTTTGATAACAACATATGTTTTCATGTAGGGATTGGAGTGTGAAGATCTCCGGAGGGAAGCTGTGCCTCTGCCAGCAGACAGAGAGGGCACAGGGCCAAAGACATTTACAGTGGCTGCACCGGAGAAATGTTCCACTGATCACGCAGAACTCAGTCCTGAACCGAGTGTCAGAAAAGTGACAAGGAGCAAAGATCTGAGGTTACAAGGAAGAGAAATGGCTGTTATACTGCCAACCAATTATCATGTACTGCCTAAGTGAGGCAAACTAATGAGGCCCATTCAGTAAGTGTTCATTGTTACCATCATTTATAAGGATTTGAATACACCAGTGATTATTCTTAATGGAGCCTGACTTTTATGGATTTTTTGAGGGCCTGATGCTGATATTATGATATATCACAGATGTATCCAAAAAATGCGAATGCTTAGTCATTATCAAACCCTTATGACAAAGAAATGTAATGCTTCCTGATATTTTACTGTTAACTCTAGAAGTAATTATACATGAATTAATACAAAAAAGAAAACACAAATACAAGCAAGTAAAAATAACTTGAATTACTAAAATGAATAAAAATACGTTATATAAAGTTTTGTAAAGATAAATGCATCATTTTTCCATTGTTTCTTCTGTAGAATTAAAGTTATATCGACAAACCTACAGATACGGTTATGTCTGTGAAAAACTCATATCGGCTTGAGAATGTCTTGGTAGCTTTACTAAATCCTAGTCATGTTGTGATGTCCTTCAGTGGTGCAGGAGGTGAAGACAGGTAGGATGAGAGGAGAGAGCTTGATGTTTCAGTCAGTACCTGGAAGAGCTGACTGAGGCTGACTGAAGCACCAACATGACTTCTCTCTCTAATTTGACAATGCAGCGGTGCTGTTATTGGGGCTGTGCTTCCTTTGATTCTGTGTGTGTGTGTGTGTGTGTGTGTGTGTGTGTGTGTGTGTGTGTGTGTGTGTGTGTGTGTGTGTGTGTGTGTGTGTGTGTGTGTGTGTGTGTGTGTGTGTGTGTGTGTGTGTGTGTTCATGTGTGATCAGGCCGTGGTGAGCCTGCGTGTGCACAAAGCACAGTGTTCTCACTGATACACAATACCCATAAGCCCTTGTGGGTTTGCTGCTCCTGTGATGCAATGATGCTGAGCTCTGCTGATGGTGGTGATATGTACCCATTTGACCTCTCATCGCTCAGAGCGGGAGTAAACAGAGAGGGAGAACAAAAGAGTTGGAGGTCACAATGTTCTTTTCAAAGTGACCTTAGCTCTTTTTTTACACCCCGGAAACACACGGAAACCTTGCTCAATATGCTGGGAATGGCTCTGCTGCCAAAACTGACAAGTGGTTCATGTTGGAGCACCGCTGTAATAATAGAAACAGGCTCAGTGGAGCAAAGTTACTATAAATGCTCATCAAAAAATAATTCAGCTCTTTTTCTCAAAGATACGTGTCCAAATCCCAGAACCCAAAGTCCTCCGGGCATTTGGCAAGTGCAAGATATTAGATCATAGCTTTGTGCTGCAATCAAACAACACCTGGCAGTGTGGGGGGGGGGGGGGGGGACGCCCGCCCGCCCGCCCGCCCCCAAAAAACTGGCTTCATACACAAAAGCTTGAAAAAGCTCCCTTTTATTGCAAGAGCATTTCAATTGAGCCCTTGAAGATTCCCTCCAGTCCTTCCCTCAGGTACTTGCTGCAGTTGCACCTGCTCCTTGCTCTTCTACCGTCTTCTGACAGCAGCTCCTTCGCAGTGTGATGCTACTAAAACTTAGAGAACAAGGCAAACAGCTAGAACACAGCTGAGTGCTGGAACCAGGACCAATATGTAAAGCTTAGAAATCAATTACACTGCCAGGGGCATGTAGATGCTGCCAGTAGTTTTTGTTCCCAAGCAACAGTAGACAGTTGAGTAAGGCCTAGATCTGGTCCTTCAGAGTTTATTTGGATTACACCCATGTGACAATGGAACAGCTTAGTGCTTCTGAATATTAGTATTCACTTGATATTGCAGCGGCCGACCCCCGCAACTATTTTTGGCAGACGGTAGCAAAGCAGGAACTGAGTTGTGGTGGTATTCATTATTCGCTCTGTGCTAAATAAGGAGAGAGACGCCATACACCCTGTGCTTTTTCTCCCTGTCTCTCCCAGTGTGTGTTATCTGCAGTGTACAGAGTACATACTGGATGTCACCTTACCATGTATTATGGGTGTCTTATATGTAGATGTAGCCTCTCTGTGTTTCTCTCAGTTGAGGCATCTGTTCTCAGGTCTGGTTAAGATGTTGTTGACCTGTCTAGAAGATGCCTTCCTCAAGGGATAGATTGTTTTGATTTGTTATGCATAGAAAATAAAGTATCAAAGCCATTCCTTAGCTGTGTATCGAATATGGGACCGCCTCCTTCGTAGAACGTGGTCAACGCAGCCCACAAAGGAGGTGGCCTTCTTGGGCCGTGTAGACCACAAAGGCCAAACTGAAATGAGACGGCCTGGTCTATAGAGGATTTCCTATTTGTGTCTCCACTCTTACTAAGTTATCATTAGTACTTTGAATGGCTGCACTTACTGCAGCAGAGTCACACAGTTAGCTAGTTGGCTGGCTTCTTCATCGGCGGGCAATGCCCCCAGAAGGATCCACCTGCTCGGGAATGGAAGGACACATTTTTAGGAGCCTTCAAAATGGGACAGCCTAGTCACACTGCTGTGAAGCAATCGGTCTTCAAATGCGTCCTCTGAAGGACACAGCCCCTGATTGAGAAACAACTTTTGTCCCTTCCTCTCTTTGCCCGACTGTACTTCCTGATCTTAGGCTTCTGTTACTACTGCCACTATTTAAATTGTCTTCAATGACTTCCTTTCATTCAGGGTATTAGGTGCCATCAGTTATGCATATGTATGTGAGGAAGGATACTAACTGGTAGCCAGTGTGGTTAAAATGCAGAGAGAGAGAATTAAATTCATTCACCTTTAGTTGAATGAAACATGTCTTCAGTGTCCAACAATATGAATTGCTACATCACATAGACTGTATATAATGATGGGAATTGAATCGCCTCTTACTATCCAGAAAGTCAAAATATACCATATATAAAACAGAACCATTTAGTGCTGATGATATCATTTGTCATTGTGGTCTGCACAGTGGCGATAGGCTGATCAAGTTCCTGCAAATACATGACCAATCGCATCAGTCCCAGCTGTCAATCATCATATCACGTCAAATAACTGATTAAAACCAACACTTGGTCATACATCAGTGTTATAAGAACCGCAAATGACACCATCTCTTTGACCTGTACTTTGACTTTTTAGTTTGGTCCATGTCCCATCAGTAATGTGGAGGAGGTGGGATTTATAACCTGTGCTGCAGCCAGCCACTAGGAGGCAATTGAGATATTTAGGGAGCCGTCATGTCGTTCATCATTATATACACTATATGTCTCATCAGACATCACATACGCCATTAACCTTTGTCTCAGATAAGAGATGCCAGTGATCAGCCCCCTTGAGTGACAACTATACGTGACTATTTCCTACTTTAAATATACCTTCCTTGTGTCTCTGCTTCCTGCCCCGTCCTAATGTGTTTCACCTGAGTCTCATTACCTCGCCCCTTATGTGTGTTCAGTCCCCGTGTTTCCCCTCTCAGTTTGTCATTTTGTCTCTGCAGCTCCCCCCTTGTGACATCGTGCTTATACTCGGTTCCCTCCTGTTTCCTTGAGTCATTCCAGTTTGAATTGCCTGTTTTTGTCTCCGCTTCTGCATCTGCCCGCCTGCCTGCCAGCTGGAGCACCTGTAAGCCGGGTTTTCCAATTATAATCCTCTTCACTGCTAGGGCTGGGCGATATGGAAAGAAAATCTTATCACAATAATTTTTTATCGTTTCGGTCACTTTAACCCTGATTTCCTGACCCTCTTGTTACGTCTCTTGTTGTGTAGCAGGTTTAAATATGTCTCATAAACTCTAGAAAATCAAACAAACACAAAGTAAACGTCAGCCCTGTCTGTGTCCTAATAACTTGTGATAATGAAGTGATAATGTTGCAGAGTCGTCCTCCTCTCTGCAGGAGCCCAAACATTAACACATGTGCTGCTGCTCCCCGTAACTCTATTCCAGCCACATGATTGGTTCAGCGTGGCACTCTGCTCATTGTCATTGGCTGTTTGTGTTGTCCGTCAAAACATGGACGTTATATCAACATATATCGTCTTAAATTTCTATCAAGGAAAAGTTATATCGCGATAATTATCAATATCGTTTTATTGCCAAGCCCTATTCACTGCACCCACCTGCAGTGTGTGTCTGCGTTCGGGTCTTGAAAACCTTCAACCTTCACACTTTTTATATTTAGCATTTAAAACGTTACACTGGTGTACGTTGTGCTTGATGTATTTCATCGCTTTGGGAGTCTTAAAATCTGTCAGATAGTCCATTTAATGCTGAGAACATATTCAGTGCGCTGCTGCAAATGACATCTCTGAAAATGTGAAAAGCTGCCTGCAAATGTTGACTGCACTTGAGTACGTGTCATTCTCTCGTCCTTGTTGTGACAGTGCTTAAATAAATGCTATTATGATCCTCAGGTTGAGTTTTTGTATTTATTTTAGAATGCACTGAAGTGTGCACATAAGACATTGACATGGTGCCAAAATGTCTTTTTTCCCAGCCATTCTGTGAGTGATTTAAAAAAAAAAAAAAAAAAAAAAAAAAATTTTTTCCCCTGTTAATAGGGTATATTTTTCCTCACTCTTGTTGAGGGTCAAGGACAGAGGATGTCGTACCTTATTAAGCCCTATAAGATTTAACGATTTGTGAATATGGGCTATAGAATTAACTATACTGCTAACGTTTGCTCGGGGGCAGAAGCACCTGCATCTGTCTGTTATGTCTTACTTTATCTCTGCTTTTTCCTCTAAATGCTGTCACTCTTATCTTACTCTACATCATGAGTAAATAGTGATCCCAGCAAACAGCAGGTGTAGCTGCCTCTTCTCCTCTCTGTTGTGTTAACGCTTGGTGTCATTGCAAGACACAGCAGCACTAATTGTAGATTTTGTCTCATGGTTTCTCCTTGTAAGAGTCCAGTAGTATCGCTATTGAATTTGTGGTGATTTAAAGGAAAATTGGCTTTATATTGTGATTTTATCCACTTAGTATAGAGGCAAACACTAAAGGTAAGATAAGGCCAAGTCTGGAAATGGGCTGAGGTGAAGTTTGCAAACAAACTGTCTGACATGGTTTCTGGGCTTTGAGCTTTTGCCTCATTATATAATCTGGAAAGTGCCATCCTCGGAGGGATTTTCTGAGATGCCACCACACAGGTAATTGTTCAAAGTGAATGCAGAGATGATTAGATTTGGTTTGAACAACAGACAAACTTCTGAAAAGTTGGGTCGTCATTACTTCCAAAAACATGATTTGAGACCAGCACAGAAAGTTTCATTCCCCCAGAGAAGGTGCAGAGAAGATCAACAACTTGTCATCAACGCACTGGATAATCTCTCACAAGTGAAAGTTTGAAACCCCATCCTGAAGCAACACAGCAGGTTAAAAAGTGATCCTTATTGAAATCCCCGAATTTCAATGGACAAAATTGTGACAAATGATTGTCAGTCTAAATAAGCCGTAGATCTTGTCTCTATTCTCATTGGTTATATTAGTGAATGCATTTCTACACTATGTATTGTCATGTTCTGACTTCATAGACATAGATGATTTTTGCAGTCTATATTAGCTTCAGGTTGTGTCTGTAGTACTTTAGAGATACCTTGAGAAGTGCATTTTTGAGAAGTGCATTTTTGAGCTATGCATGATGTCATTGTCTGACTTCTTCATGACATCACTGCAGTTCTTCTTGTTCTTTGTTGAGTTGTGTTCTGTCCTCTTTGTCCCACTGTTGCTTCCTCTCACACACAAACATATAGACCTATATGTCACATTCAGAAATCCCACCTGTGGCCCATTAAAAGATTCATAAAGTTTTTACCATCCTTGGCAGGTAGACCAGCATAAACTGTATCGGTTTTGCGCTGTTTTACGTGACAAGCAGGCAGGCAGGCAGAACACGGCCCTACAACAGCCCTACCTGTGTAAGAGTGTACTGTGCGTGTGTCATAAGAGCAACAAGAAGACACTTTTCACAGCAATTTAACTTGTCATAGCAGAACAACATAGGTGAAACACATTCAATTATCACTGGTTCAGTTCTGTCGAGTGCCTCAGTAAATCAGTCTGCCAGCCCGCGTGTACGAGACCATGGAGCCAGCTCACCTATAGAATTATTTTATTATGTTATTAATTACACCTGCGCAAGTGCTGCTAAATCGTGCAAAGTTTTCTGTTACAAAAACTGTGACGCTGCAGAGCTCGATTTATGGCTGATGCCTGTGAACACCCGATCGCTGTCTGTGCCCGTTGCTCTGCCGACAAACACATTTTTACACCCCTCTGGTGTGTTCTTCACTTCACACGACTCCGCAGCACTTGCACATACAGTGACTCACAGCTTGTGTGTGCTTAATCAGTCATTGCCTCCTAGTGTTAGCTGACAGTATAAATATCAAGATAAAGATTCAGCAATCTTTTGCGCTGTTTCCCCAAGTCATTTGTCCATCTTTAATTCATTGCCATCATGCTTTCATTCTTAAGTTTGTCTTAAAAGTCTTTCTGCTCTCCTGCTGTGTCCGACACAGCATGCAGGGCATCGCAGCGTTTTAGTTTATTCAGCAGATATCAGCGTGGCACTGAGGACGGCTGACACAAAAATCCAATCTGTGCTGAATGTTCTGCTTTTTACCATTTAAACTTTACCTCTCTCACAGGTACATAACATACCTCCCTGCTCTATGTTTTATTTTATTTTATTAACCCAGACACTTGCACAACTTATGCTTTTGATTCACTTCAACCTGCCACACAAATAATTTCTTCTTTCTTCTCTGCCTTCTGCTGTTGTGAGTTTTGCCCTCTTTCTCTGAAGTTCTGATTTATCTTCTCCTGTGCAACAAAACAATAACAATCTTATGTCAGTTACATATCAGGTTCCTGACATGAATTTGGGCAAAGGGAATAAAATAAATAAGGATTCACTTTGCATGCAGCCTGAACACATTTTTAAATAAAACATCTTTTCTCCTGCAGCTTAAATGGCATTTAGTAAAATACAACTGGGAATGATCATCTGATAATTTGTGTCTTTGCAAATAATTATTAAAAGTTGAAGTAAATACCATGTGTTTATATTTTTTCCCATGGGTTCATTTATCTGCAGGGACCCAGTCCAGTGGAGGATTCTTCCAGTTCAGCCAGCACACAGCAGCCTCGGGGTCGACACAGTTTTGTCCAGGAACACTTCCAGGCTCAGTACAGGTGAGAGGGACATGAACAGTTTCAGATATGTGGTCTAAAAGGCTGATTGTCCATTGTGTGGTGGACATACTGGTGTTTATTGTCTGCATAAGGAATTTCTGTCAAACGCTGATAACTCAAAGCTCAGAGTAAGAAGTAGGATGGAGACAAAATTGAGAAACTATCCTCATCAATTATGCAGCTTGCACGTGATTCCACTGGGCACTTTAACTAACGCCCCAAGGTTGCGTTTGAATAAACCGAGTACAATACATATCGTAAAAGAGAAAAGGTATTCAGCACAGGTGAGAATGTATTTTCTCTCCTGTGGATACGAATCAGTAGCTTGAGAAAGTAGGTCAGACAGGCCTGCAGTGGATTCAGGGGGTTTATCTTTAGAAATGGCTTCTGGCTCTCTGCTTCATTCACAGCTGAAAGTCAGAGACATGGGTTCTCAAGTTTAATAGACCCTCTAATGGAACCTACTCTAGACCTTTCAGGAACCTTGTCGCCACACACGGCAGAGGATGTTTATTCAACCCTACGCTCTTGTCTCTCATTTGATTCCTCAACAATGTCAACAAAAAAAGATGGTAAATCCAGGAGATATGGTTGAAGTCAAGTTTTCAGCTCAGATTTAAATGTGATCAATCAATGAGATGATTAGAAATGACGGAAATTGAAATAACAGTCATTCTTGTTTAATTTTCCCGGCTAATTTGCACAGTGTTACTTGTACTCAAACAATTTCATCTCCATGAAAAAAATCTGAAATGTTTAGGGTGCCTGATATTCATGAGTGTGTGCAATTTGGGTCAGTTGGTGTCCAGATCTGCTGGATGTACATGTGGTTTTATAAGGAGACTGTTGGGCCTTGGCGGAGGTATGAACTCTACTGAGTGCCGTTCCAGTTTGTGAAATGTGGATGAATTGACTCTACTGAGTGCCGTTCCAGTTTGTGAAATGTGGATGAATTGATCGGGTGTTGACAGCTGACGACAGGTTTCTCCAACTTGTCCGAGTGACAAACTGTGTCAGTGCTCGCTCAGCTCTCTGGACTTTTAGTGAACCGGTTTAAGCGTCTGTTTGCAGTAGGCTCTTAATTCAAGTTGTAGATGGGCTTGTCAGTCAGTTTGTTGGAGTAGACATTTCCCCTCATCTCCACCCTGCTGTGTCTGACATTAGGACCGAATAAAGTTTGTCCTCTAGCTTGTTTCAATTAAATTCCTGTCTTTGTTTCAGCCAGGCGGCAAATCGGAAAAGGTTCATTCATTTTTTTGTTGAGTCGAGAAGTTTCTAAAATGGAAAATAATGCCTGACCGAAAACAGGCACGACTTTTGAACATGCATGAATAAGTAAATACAAACACACCCATAGACACAGGAAATCATGTGTGAATTCACAATGTAAATGCCAGATGTTATTATTGATACACTGTTAAAGGCTTAATGTTCTTTACTTATCCACTTACTCTCTGGTTGATTCAGCAGTTTGTGCTACACTGACGTAGGAAAAGAATTTTAATTTATAACACACAAATTAATTTTCTTTTTCAAATTAAAGTCATCAATTGTGATGAATCCTTTTTCAGTCTAGGTAATGTTGCTGTTTTGTTGGATGCATTTTAGTATCATCAGTGATGTGTATATAGGCCCCTTAAATATAAGTGTGTTAACTAAATATTCTTAGCAGCCAGTTGACAACAATACATTTGTGCAGTACTCATCAGTCAATCACTTTTTAAATGTTTGCCTTTTTAGAATTCTCTGTTTTATAAAGAGTCTTAAAGGGACTTTGACATTTATCTATCTTTCTTTTTTTTTTTTAGTAAGTAAAATCAACTTGTCAGATTTCACAGTTAGAGTTTAGTCAAAATATCCCTGGGCAGGAAGTGGTCATGTCCCTCACAGTCAGAATACAGGCACAGAGTCAGAGCCACACCAGAGCGTACACCTGTTGTGTTTAGGTGAGCACAAATAGTCGACTTGCAGAGGTATAGTTCGTGAGCCAATCAATAAAAAAGGTCAGGCTGCGACACATGTACTGTATTGACCAGCTCACTGCAAGATTAACCAGCCATTCAATCGTGGGATTAGCCCGTTCCCTCACTGAAGGATGATGGATTGAATGTTTAGAACTGGACTGTTTCCCTGTGGTAGGCTAAACGCTCTTTCCCTCTCTCTCTCTTTTCCCTGTTGTCTCTCACACTGTTCTCACACACACACAAACAGACACACAAACACCTGAGTGTTTATGTGTCATTATCAGATTAGCTGCCAGTTAATTGGCTGATTAGAGCAACAACACTTGGGGGAAATTTTCACAACACAAGTCCCTGGAAGCACCTACTGCATCTTTAAACAGCTCACACACACACACACACACACACACACACACACACACACACACACACACACACACACACACACACACACACACACACACACACACACATCCTGTTCTTTTCCCCAGACTTACTCACACACCTGTTTCCCCACATTTAACAAATGTCCCCTCTCCTCCTTTTCTTTTCATGAACAATTCAGTCTATATTTAGAGGGGCATTTCTTTGTGTTTCTATTATGTGGCTGTGAGTGCAGACGTGGTAATGTCTTTTTTGTCCTTTATGAGACCTGCTGTAATGAGCACTAGACGCCCAAACCCCTCTGTGTGTGTGCGGAGAGAATAAATTGCTGTATTTGCTACAACACGCACATTTATACAGCATGTTGACAAACAGAGAGACGTGTATGGCATGTTTTTACACACACACACACACACACACACACACACACACACACACACACACACACACACACACACACACACACACACACACACACACACACGATCATTACCGAGCTGGTGTAATTAGCGAACATGCCTCTGCATCCTGGCACTGCTCTGTGTCTGCTAAAGAGGCTCTGTGCTGAGGCGTGATCCCTCCTGAGGCTGGAGACGCTTCATAATGGACTAGTGATGGATCACAGGTCATCTGTAAGATGTTCACCATCACATATGGGTTTATAGAATGCAGTGCCGTTTTAAATAGATCATATTGTTGGACTCACAATGGATTGTTTCAGTGACATGTGGTGTCTTACTACACTATGGGTTTTGTATGTGAAATCAAGTTGGAGGCAGCAACCTGCTTTTCTGCAGTAAATTACAAATGAATGCAAACAGGCGACATTAGCTCTCGAATGTGAGAGAATACTCTTCTGTGATCAGATGTTAAAAGAGATATCACTTCTACTTAGGTATTGTCTGATTGATTGATTGATTTATACCTTTAGCACTGCTTGACTTGTTTGGCCTGACTGCTTGCCACTGGATAGTTTTTTTGATACTGTCTTGATTCTGCCCCATGTAGAATGTTTGGCCCTTTTGAAAAAACCTATCTGACTTTTGATTTATGCAATGGACAATCTTGTGTTTTGTACATTTAGTTTTTTGTCTTTGTTTCCTTTTGTGTCTCTCTTTCTTTAATTTCTGACTGTATGTTGAATTACTTGCCCCGCCTTTATTAGATACACCTATGTGGTGTTTACTTGTGTGTTTGATCCCTGTGTTTCCTCTTCCTTGTTGCCGGTTTGTCTGGTCAGTTCCGTGTTCGTGCCAGTGTTCTTCCTCATGTATTTTTACCCTGTTGTGTTTTATGATCATGCTTTTTGACTTTTTTGATACCACTACCTTACCTGAACATGACCGATACAGCAGAACCAGCAATATTGTATCTTTTATTCCACCCACTCTTCTTCCTTGTTGGTAAAAACTGGCACCTACGTTACACACACTGCAAGTCTAATTGCCAACAGTTTGGCTGGTTATTCCAGTGTTTTAATAGTAGCAGTGAATGTAGCCTTGAGTCATTCAGGCGTGTGTGCATGTGTGTGCGCATGCGTGCGTGTGTGAGAGTGAATGAGAGGGAAAAATTGGGTAAAAGCAGAGTGTAAACGTCCTATATGACATAAATACAGGCAAATTACCACACTTATTAACAGCTTCCTCTGGAGCCACAAACGCTTTAAACAACTTTTTAAACTCCTAGAAAGATCTGTAAAAAGACTGATGTAAAGTCCAAGGAGCTCCCTTTTATATTTTTTTCTGTGTCTTGAGAATCACTACAGATTTTCCTTTTGACATATGTTTATTGACTGATCACATTTTTTAAATCTTAAATATCATTGTATCGTCTTCTGTCGGGTTCTAGTTTTTTATTCCAAGACCTAAACCAAGCACCATCCACTCAACTGCAGAACACATCACACACACAAGTTGCTCTAATTGAAACAACAGAGTGTTGATTTGTCTCTGAGTTCTGAGGCAGCGTGACTCACTCACAGTTGATAAATAAAGGACACAGACACTGTATGGTTTGGACTTTGTTATCTCTCCTGGCTTTCCTCAGTGTGTTCTTCACATTGTACTCTCATCTCATTAGTCTGCAGACTGAGTTTATTCTGCACACTGAATAAATCAGAGCAGAGACTTATTCCTCTTCTTTTTTCACTCTTTTACTCTTGACCTCCTTTTAGCTGCATGTAATTATTTGGTGGAACTGGACTCACTTTGCCTCTAAATGTGGACTAACAACATATCCCTGCTGTGTCAAATTTTTGTTCTTTTGTTTCTGGCTGCATCTACGTCTCTCTCTGGCCTCCCCTTCTCTCTCTATCTGTATCACTTGGTTGGTCTTGGTTCTCCTTCCTGATTCTTTTTATATCTCACAGAGATGTTCCTCAGAGGCCTTTGGTGGAGTTGTCTGATCTGAATAAATGTTTGCGATTAGAGCCGGGGCTGTCTTTTGGTTTGGGCTGCTGATGTGGGAGCCGGTGCTCTAGTCACTCCGCTGTGCCGCAGGCGTTTAAATGAGTCTTTGTCAAAGCCTCCCTCCCTCCTCCGTCTGTCACTCTCAGTTTGCAGCATCTATTTTTAATGGCACGGGAGACATGCAGGACGCCCCGGCATCCATCTAGGCAAACAAGAATGTTTTTTTTCCCCGTCACAGTGGTTTGTATTTAGATGCAGATTCAGTGTGAAATGATATACAGCTAGTGTAATGCAGTGTAAATGGTGTGAGACAGAAACTCTAGGAAATGAGATTGAAGGGATCTTTTGAAATGCATGCAAGTGAGGAAATCCCATTGTTGTTTGTTTTTTTTGTCCCAGGAAAGTTGCGCTGAGAGCTGTATACAATCAATATTTCACAAAGCAAAACCTTTAAAAGCTTCTGATATCCAGTACGACACTTCCTCTCCTCCAATTATATGTTTTTATACCGGATTCTTTGAAGGCTCGACACATCATAAAAAAAAAAGTGCAGACTCCATCTCATCTTCAAAGATGTTGAGCACGGTCTCCACTTTACCCCAAAGATGCAGCCAGGTTGGGATGTGCTCGCGTCTGCCTTCTCAGAAGCATCGGCCCACTCCTCACAAAAGAGTGGCTGCAGAAAATATGGCCCGACTTTGACCTTCCTCACTTTGATTTCTGACGCTTTGCACCACCCACAGCGCTTTCTACAGGCCCGGCCTCACTCCCCCCACTCCCCCACCCACTGATACCACCTGCCTCCCTCCAGTAGCAGACTTTGAAGTGGGTGCTGGCCAGTTAGTGCAGAACATTATCGAGTCATT
Source organism: Verasper variegatus (assembly GCA_026259375.1). Classification (NCBI taxonomy): domain Eukaryota; kingdom Metazoa; phylum Chordata; class Actinopteri; order Pleuronectiformes; family Pleuronectidae; genus Verasper; species Verasper variegatus. Next base: position 13,680,987 of record CM048044.1, on the reverse strand, counting down.
ACCACAGCTCTTTGATCTCGTTCTCCCTTTTTGTTTTGCGAAGTCATTTGCGCAGATTTGTGTTGATGGAATTTTTTTGGTCTATTAATGCAATACATGGTGTTTGTGAGGAAGATCTTCACACACACTGGTCTTACACATTAAAAGCATGAAACTCCTGCAAAATGTTGCTAGAGAAATTACAACATCATGTGTCGAAATCCTCATTGATTAAAGCTGTGGGTTGCTCTGTATTTATTATGTGAGTTCTGCTGTTCACTCACTCACAACATTGCCTCCAAAGCAGTTCCAGTGTTGTAACGGAGCACAGACGGGCGTCGCTATCAGCTGACTGGTGATGCATATGGTTATTGACGACCCTCGCTGATCGATTTTTAGAAAGCCTTCAGCGGCCCCCGTCCCAATCCCTTACTACACACAGTATGTTTAATCATATTAATGATTTGGTCCATTAGTATTTATTGCTGTTTTTTAATTCCCCCAGCAGAACTGGCAGAACCCTCCTCAGAACTCGATGAGGATGAGTCACGTAATCGTGTGAATGCCTCTCCCAGCACTGCACCCCAAGAAATGATGACGCAATTAAGCGAGAGCAAGAACGCATGAGAACGAAAGCATGAGAGATAAACGAAATGAGAAAGAGCGACTGAGTGAAAGAGAAGCAGTTCAAATGTTTCAATTCACCCGCTTGCTAAAACGCTGCTTTGGGTTTTAGTTTTTCGTTGTTTGTTTTACACTGAGAGACATGGATGTAAAACCAAACTGTTGCAATGCAGACTTCTGTTGTCACCACTGACACATGTCAACGTGCTCAGGTAACTGCTGTTACTTATTCAACGAGCTGACGTGAACCCATTTATCACCCAGTTAATTAGTCAGTTAGTTTCATCCAGAAAGGAGGAAACTTAAGTATGAAGGTGACACTGAGAATGTTCCTAAAGTGAATGTGAGAGAGAGCGTGTGCGTGAGAGAGAGAGAGAGAGGCTCATCAGCCACTTTAGCTGAGTTAATTTCCCCTGACAGGACGTTGTATTTTCTGATAGAGAGAGATGAGTGCCCTCCAATCCACGGCCAGTGACACACTGATTGACAGGCGAACAGAAGAAGATTAACTCTCTGGGCTCTGTCTCTGTCAGTGTCAGGAAGAAGACTGACGTGTGGAGAACTGTGACATATGCACCTCTTGGTTTGCTGGGGTTGTGTTTAGGTGATAATGCCAGGGTGTTAAATTGTCTGTACATTACTATCAGTTTACTTCAACATGGTTAAAAGACTATAGCATCAATTTTGCATACAAACAGAATATCTTTGGATGCCTTTGGTTCTCAACACTGTAAAAAAGTTAGGGAGACCAAAGAATTGGCTGCCATCCATTACCTGGGTTTCCCTCAGATATTTAATTTCAAATAGTGCTTCTTTTGTCAGAATGAAAACTCTGTGCTTTTCAAGTCAAATTCACCCATTCACACAGGTCTTATGCTATCAAACATCCCTGGTGCTGGGGATCAAACCCCTGACCATTTTCTCAGTGGACGACCCACTCTCTCCCCTGATCCACAGCTGCCCGTTTTCAGACATAATTGCTCAAAAAGTTCTGAAGCCGGATCCGCCTGAGGCTGGCTGATGAATGGTCAGTGATGTTTTACTACAAACAGTCGATGCTATAAATATGTATTCTGCACACTGGATCATTCATCATTTACAGCGGGCCACAGGGAATTCATTTAGTAAAGAATTGATTCATACACTATTTTTTGGGGGCTTAATAAATTCATCAATAAGTCTGCTGCTGCTGTTTGCTGTGTGTTTTTCAGTTTCGCTATTCCTGGCTGAAAAACATGTTGATACTGAGAAGATCGTGAATATTTCTTTGTGCTGTGAGGATCTGCCTTATGGCACCAGTATTCATTTTTTTTTATAAATCTACTTATCACCGCAAAAACAAGACAAAATTATGTTCAACACCATGTATCTGTGAAATCAAACATTCAAACACAGTTTTCTCTGCTGCCCAAAATATCTGTTCAGAAGTAGATTTTGCTGTTTGATCTCTTTCACTGCTGTTAAAAGAAAAACTCATATGTATGTCTTGCCAGTAAGGATGGTATCTGACATTGTTCTAGGAAGAATCAGATTTCTGGATTAGATTAATCCACAATCCACTGAGAGACAAGAGGCGGCAAAGAAACAAAAGCCGATTTCAGACACGGCCTGGGAAAAAGTCTGGGTAGAGACCGGAACCAATTCTTCGGACTTTACACAGACTTTGCCTTTCACACATGCACGACACAGCGAGAGGTTTTCTGCACAGACACGTTCACAACAGCAACAAATCCTCTGCATTATTCAATCGAAAGGAGGAACCGGGTGCAGCAGGAAGTGACGTGTAAGAGCAGAGAAAGTTCGCAGAAACTGCGGAGGCTCTCACGCAAACATTTGCATTCACACATGCACCTCCTCTGGAGTTCATTTCTGCAGTGAAGTGATGGAAATAAAAACGTTTGAGGAAAATTAGATTAAAATGTCAGTGACAAAAACTAGACCAAAATGTCTTTTAGGACTAAAATGTGAACTAAGACATATCAAATGACTAAAATGTAAATAAAACTAATACATATCGTATAAAATAAAAACCAAGTGTTTGGCAGCTGTAAGAGAAACTAGATGAAGCTGTCATTGTATGTTATTAATGGGAACATGAACCAATCTAATTGAAGCAGTTACAGTATCTACAGTTATAAAACCTCAACAATTTAAAACTCACATCCTCAGTCGCTCTTTTTTTAAAGTTACATGGTATAGGTCTGTCTCTCCACCTCCATCCATCGCTGTCTGCTCAAACTGTTTACACCGTGAATAATGTCATGAGTACAGAGACTAAACACTCCTTTAAGTTTTGCAGGGTTTAGGCGGTGCCCCAAAATAAAAACTCAAAATAAACGACAGAAGGCAAAGGTTTGCCACTGAAACATTCACGCATGTGTGGCTCAGACTTTTGATTGGAGGAAATATTAATACACATTAAACCAGTGGAGTGGAGGAATTTGATCTTCTGTCGTCTAATAAACCAAACCCTGCAACAGTGTCAGCTCATTCCTGATATTATAACTTCATACATCACATTACATTTATCTTTGTCTGCATCATCTGCATCTCTTACATCATCCCCTGTATTGTGCTGCAAAGCGTCTCAGTTGAGCAGCTTGCAGCATGTTTGTGTATATTTGGTAGTTTAGTGAGTATTTGCATATTTTCATCTGTGTTGAGTTCTGTCAGCCACCGTATGTGGTGTTGCGTATCAGCAAAATGAAAGAGTGATGGTCTTTTGGTTTGACAGCTGAATGGTGTATTCTTGCAGACTAGAAACACTGTGGGCCTCACCACAAAACTTCTTGCCCTGTGTGTGTGTGTGTGTGTGTGTGTGTGTGTGTGTGTACAGCTTGTCAGCCTGTTTTACTGACTACAAACTGGCATCATTAGCGAGCCTGTGGCTGGCTGTCACGGCGAACCAGGCTGAACACTGACAGTGAGAAAATGAACGTGGACTTTGAAAACGGTTGTATTGTTTCAAGCGTATTTGTACATTTGACAAGCTTGTTTCTGGCAACATGCACACATGCATGTGCAGACACTGTATTAACACTGCCAGTGAGAAGAAAGCATTAGGAAGCAACAGTTTCCTCCATAAATCAAATACAAGCAAGAAATAAATCTCAATATAGTGCAAAGAATGTACTGCAAAAAGGACATTAACAAGCTACTGCATATCCACACTTGTTGTTGTTTCTTATTTAAAGTACATTTATATAAGAGTACTAATGAAAAACTGCTACCTCAGCAGTTTCGAGCTTGTTTAAACCTATAAAGGACAAAAGATTTCCCTCTGACGGAGATGAATATACCGTGTTTGTTAAGTTACTTCAAAGCTTCAAACAACAACAGAAAATGCAATGGTTTGTAATGGAAGGCAACTGTATGACAACAAATGATCTCAAATGAGTAATAGGATTACATTCCTACACTGAGAGGATTATGTGACAATAGAACAAACTGAATGTGTTTTTTTTCACATGATTGCCATATGAAAAGGTTAGATTACAGATTACAGTCAGGTTTAGGCAGAACAACAGGTTGTCTGAGGCCACACTCTGGTCATGGTTTCTTAAGATAAAATAAAAAGAAGCTTTACCCACACGAAGGAATTCACTTGCATGAAGGGAACCTTTCTGTGGATTAAGTAGTCAGAGCTGAATATTATATAGTATTTGCTCATCCGTCCGCTTTGCAGTGAAGACATGTTTTCCTGAGGAATCTCTGAGACAAGGATATCGATATTTACTGAATCACAGGTTAGAGCTGTAGAACACCAGTGTGTTGTCGAGCAACAAAACTGATCGTTAGCCTATGGCTGTTCTAATATTATGGCTAGCAGTCAGTTGGCTCAGATTATCATGACGACAGGAGGAAACAGCCAGCCTATTTTTCCAAAGGTAACAGTTTAATTTATTGTTATCACTTTTTATTCAAAGCAGAGTTTAGCCAAGCAATGGTCATAAAACAGTTTTTATTATTAGCTTTGACGGCATGACTTCTCCCCATAAGAGCATTATTGTAATGGGTGGTGGTGCTTACATTTTGTCACACGTTTAGTGTTTTTATTCTTTTATTTATTCTTTTTATGTACTGCAGTATCTCACCTGCCTAACGCAGTGTGTTTTTTTTTTTTTTAGTGCAAAACATTTTGAACAGCATCCCACCTTTTGTTGCTTTGCTTCCCTGTTCCCAGTCCAGATGTCCTCTTTCAGTGCTTGGTTTTCACCACCACCATTTAATCACTATGCAGCACATAAGACAGTTCATTTCTGCTTCACATTTATTCAATACTTAAGAGTACATGTGGGGATTTGGCATTAAGAGACAGCAATGTCTGTCTATCCATCTGTGCAATGTAAAGTGTCCTGTAAAGTGAAAGTTTTTTTTCTATAATGTAAACTCATACCTAAATTGAATAAAGCAGGGTCAATTTGGAAAAGGGATGTTTAGACTATATTAACCTAAGTACGCTGAGGTCATCCATCCATCCATCCATCCATCCATCCATCCATCCATCATCCATCCACCCATGCATGCAAGCAAGAAAGTCTGAGAAAATTCACACGGACATGGGAAGAACATGCAAACTCCACACAGAAAGAGCCTTCATGCTGGAGCTGAGGTCCTACTTGACCCAAGTGATTAACATGTGCTCTCTCTGTCTCCGTCTCTCTTCAGGTCTTCTCTGACGTGCCCTCATTGCCTTAAGCAGAGCAACACCTTCGACCCGTTTTTATGTATCTCCCTGCCGATCCCCCTACGACAAACCAGGTGATGTATAACACAGATTTACTAAACCAATTAACTTTTGCTGTTGTTGATCAAACTCAGTTTAAAGGGATTCTTTTATGTTTTCACATCTGTGGATCTGTGGTCTGAGTATATGTGTTGAGCATATTTGTTTAGAATAATTTACCATTCTCTGGTTTATATGATAAATCTCCCGTCAGGCCCAGAACTGTTTAGACAAGCAAAAGCTTTTCTTAGCTGCTGGGAAGTTGACACTCTGGATGTGTGGGGCTGTCACCTGATATCTGTGATATCCAGTGGATGTGATCATTTCGACTGCCCGATAGAGCAGAATGATTTGCCTCAGTGAATAAGTAGAACAAAGCCATTGATCAAAACAGATGCACCATGAGAGGACATGTATCAGAGGGAAACTTGATCACATGTGTAGCCAAGCATTTGCAGAAGTACACGCTGACTGTTATAGTATCGGCCCCTGGTCATATGCAATTGATAAATGCTGGTTATAAAGAGTTCCTGACCGAAGCCTTTCTGTGCTGTTTCCATTTTTAACCATGACAGAGGCTGCACGTCAGCAAGGTCCCATTGATTTGACACATGAAGGGTGACCCTAACCCTAAACGAATTTCAGGAGTTGAATATTATTTAAATAATTAAAAAAAAAATCACATTCGAACACTGTAATTACTATTGGGATTTTTGTATTTTTTATTTATTTTTATAAAGGGAGAAAACACAATTCTATATACAATACATATCTCTAGAAGAGCAGTGCATGTGTGGGGCGCTGCTGTATGCAGGATACATTGTAATAATAGGCAAAATTTGAATATAATTTGATTATTTAAAATAATATGGGATGAAATTCGAATGGGATGATAGAGGAAGATTGACAGGATGTGTCCTCTTCAGTCTCATGTTAGATTTGGGTCACATGAGAGCGTTCGGGACCGATTCTCACTGGTAGATGAGTCCTGTGTGTGCAGACCCGTTTAGAATGAGTTAACTGTGGGGCATAGTGACCACAGTGCACCCGGTAACCTCAATGGATTTTGTCCCAAGTAAATCCCTCTGTCTCGGTCTTGCCATAAAATATCTAAAAAGAGGAAAAAAACAACAAGAAAAGTTTCTAGTCACTTCACCAGTTTCTCGAATTGCCTTCATCCAGTGCTGGATGGATCCTCCTATCTTCAAACATGCAGACGCCTCTGCTCTGCATCCTCTCTGCATGGCTTCCGCAGCGCTAACCCTGAACTTGCAACGTGAATCCTCTGACAGTGTGTGGTCTGTCTGAGCCCAGCATAAAGGGAAATTCATTCAGGTTCATTGTGGACTGCCGGCCTCACACGGACCTAATACACACATACACATGAATACACTCGCACATGCACACACACACACACACACACACAGTGGCCTCATTGCACCGTCCTGCTGCAGCAGTATCCCAGCAGAATGCCTGATAAGTTTGAGGTCCCCAGAGACGCAGCAGGGTCTGGCTAGCAGCGTGGCATCGAGGCCTGGGTGCAGCAGATAATACCAGTATATAGCAGAGAGAGTAAAGATGGATGCTTCTGTCCTCTGTGTTTGCCACCGACCATCGAACTATACACTTGCCAGTTTTATAGAACTATTATTTTTAAAACAATTTGAAAACTTTCCTAGGTTGGTTTCTCCTCAGTGACGATTTCAGTGAAGTGAATTAAGTCAGTATGTCTCATCGAGACTGTTTGTAGGTACCAAAGTAAAACAGGCTTATGATTGTATGCAACATGGATTCTGAGATTTAACATTATGATTGACCTTGAAGACGTCAATAGAGATTGTGACACTATGACGTTTACGACTATTCCGTCCTAATAATAAGGATTCAAGCTTTGTCACCAACCAGGTGACTGAGATTGTTACATTCTGTTTGACTAAGGAGATGGTGCGTTCTGATTTGACGACAATGTGGGATTCAAAACACTGATACCCACAACAAAGGACTCAGACTCTAAACCGTCACGAGGCTGCAGTAAACCTGCCTTTTAAGATGACATCTCTATTTCCTGTTCCTCTCGAGTGTCATCCCACAACTCTCATCCCGTTTCATTTCACGTGTCGGTGTCTCCAGCATCTAACAATGTAAACAAAGCTGCTCAGATCCACCTCCCCACAGCTTACACATTACTCACTTGAATAAAACAGGATGGGAAACAGGAAGCAGAGGTGTCACCACCGTCTTCATTCCAAATGACAAGGCGTGACCTTACTCGCTCCTGATTTTCCTTGATTCTCAGTTTTTTCTTCTATCCTTTATTCAGTTCACTCATCACAAACTCCATCCTGAGTTACAGATCCCGTCCTCTATTTAATTTATTTCCCCACTTTCCCTCCATTTCTCATTCTAGTCATTTTCATCCTCCCATCCCATACAGGAGGTGTTCACATTGCTGTAAATCACACATGTCCCAGCACGCAGCAGCGTCCTGTGGGACAATCAACAATGTTGTGGTTCTGCTTGACATATCTAGTCACACACATACACACACAAGGGAAATATGAAACACTCCAACAGATCATCTTCAGATATTAGATCAGAAGCAGATAAATCAGACAGTTTATGCCCATAAAATTTGAACCGTATCGTCAGAGGAAATCTTTTCCCCAACATTAATTAGTCATTAAACAGATCAACAGTGCATTTCAAACTCACATTTTATCCAAGGGCTTTTTTTTTTTTTTTTTTTTGCTGTTAGGAAGCTGGAACATGTAAAACTAGAAGAGCACTTAGTAGAGCACATACCTCCTCGAACATTCCCTGTGAATTCAATCAAGCTGCACCAAATGTAACAGACTCATCAGTTCCCTCAATGTGCCCAATTAATTGTCATCATGATCCATGAATGAAGATATTGGGGGAAAAAAAGATTCAGCAGTCTAGTTTTTGCGTAACGCTGCTGACGAACAAACAAATGCACAGGAAAACATGATATTCTTGGCTGAGGATCAGCTAAGGCTAAATTCATCTCTTAAACAAATGGAAAACGTCATTCTGTTGCTCCTGGTGGACTGAAATCCTGCACAATCACATCAGTTTCTTATTAAACTCTCCTTGGCTTTGCTTGATATGTGCGTCTGTGGTCACATAAACATGTCAGAGGTCAACACTATCGTATGCAGAACATTTGACTCGTTTTGGGTTTCCTGACCCATGTCCTTCCATCAGCTGACAACGAACCAACACTGATGAAAACATAACCTCATTTTTGGAGGAAACTATAAACCCCATTTAACATTGACTGATGTGTATGTGGATGCATATGAATTTGTCCACGTGCAATGTTTTATGATGACACTGATGTCGGCCACAAGCAGAAACCGTATAATATATTTATACATCATAAGTGTAGCTGGAGTTTTGACCCATTTATCTCCATGCAGCTTACAAGTGGGTGAGGTTGTGCCAGAAACCTCGACAGTAACGTGAAGCATCTCGTCGTCTACCTTCATCTCTCTGTCCTCCTGCCCCTCCCCACCTAACACGCACAAACATACACACACAAACTCACCCCTTCTCCCCTCCCTCCCTCCCTCCCTCTGTTTGCCCCGCAGGCCGATGTGTGTGACGCTGGTGTTCAGTACGAAGGGTCAGAGGTATCTGCGGGTGGGGCTGGCTGTACCTCTCCTTGGTACCTTGTCCTGCCTGAGAGCCATGGTGGCAGAGGAGGGTAAAATCTCGCCAGACCAGGTACACACACACACACACACAGACACACACACACACACACACACACACACTGATTTTCTGATTGTTTGAGAAGTTTCTTTTGTTTTATTTGATTTCTTTCTATATTTAAAACGGCAACATCTCAGGTTTCTCTTTTAATTCCGTTAAGTTAATTCCGCACGTACGTAGTTTTATTTCCTCTTTGACTTTACCTGTATACATTATCATTGTTGATTCATTTCTGGAAGTCATTATTCATCACAATAAGTAAATCTGGTCAACACAGTTCAATTTGTTATTTTCTCGATCTCCCTCTGTCCGTCCCTCTTCAGGTCATCCTGTCTGAGTTGTACTCCACCGGTTTCCAGCGCTCCTTCTCAGATGACGATGACCTGACGTCAATCGCAGACAGCGATGTGGTCTACGCCTTCCAGGCTCCTCCCCTCTACAGTCGTGGAGGCTCTGCACCGCACTCAGGTAGCCACGGCAACAAGGTGTCCATCAAAACAATCACTGCTAACTTCGCCCACCGATGAGGACAGTTCTCTTCTTTAGCCTACCTTCCGCTCTTGCACCAATTTGCACTCACACTTCTAACAGTTTTTCACTTTCAGCAGTGCTTTTGTTTCATGAAGCACAGTTTCACAGACATTTTTACCTCAGCCAGTGTCTGCAACCTAGTTTGTATTACTCCTTTCAGTCAGCTCCTTTATGCATGATCGAACCCAAACAAATTAAATTAAATGCCAGTGATTGTGTCTGAAAAGAGCTTAATTGAGTCATATTACGGCTGCGGGTGTGAGGGCACTAATTGTGGGTCTCTGCAGGTTGCCTGTTAGGTACGATGTGTTTTTTCTCCACTTCTACTGCTAGGGAGGGGGTGGGGCTGTTACCCCCCCCCCGAAGAAGAATGACATCAATAATTCACTTGTCACTTCACACAGTGAAGACAGTGTGTCAGCTCCTTTCCTTTGATTGCTGTGATTCAGATTCAGTCACTCATTGTAAAAATATAACACACACACACACACACGTTTTTACATTTATCTTAGTGAGGACACTCATTGCCGTAATGCATTCTCTTGCCCCATACCCTGTCCCAAGGTGAGCTGCACACACAACCCACTGCCAGCCAGCCCTTTTCCTTCTAACACACACTTCATGGAATGAACTAACTCGACGCACCTTAAGAACTGTAACACCCATTTGGTCACACAACCCTAAACATAAAATCAAGTCTTAAACCTCAAACAATCCTTTTAAAAGGTGACAACCTCCGAAAATGTCCTCACTCCATTGCTCACAGTTCTCAGTAAGATATGAGTGTGTATACACACACACACACACATGTATATATAATGAATCACACTTAAGTGCCCACTGGCGTAGGTGCCTCCCATTCTTGGGAACAGTCTGATGAAAATGATAAATGACTCTTACCTCGTAATAATTCATTAGATCACAGCGGGCCAGACTCCAGGATATCATAACTTCATTCAGTGGAATTCATGTCATTTGAGATAAAAGATGATGTATGTTGGGGTTTTGTGTATAATTTCCTTTTCGAGTAGAGAGGAGCGCAGTTATGACAAGGAAAGTTTTTACATCGAGCATAATTCGATTTTTTTTAGAGCACACGGGACAAGTCAAGGTTTGTTTGTGGTTTTGTTTTCATATTTCCTTTTAGTTTGTTTCTGTTTGCAGTGAAGAATCATTGTTGACAACTGAATAAAACAAAAGTAAATCAAGCTATACTGGTTTGATGCAACGGTAGTTTCTCTGTGGTTCATGAGGTCATGTAAGCCTGAAGGGGGCGCTGCTTTGTCAATATAGTTTAGTCATTTGAAGACACTCCTTTAAATACAGTCACTCCTTAAAATGACCTGGCTCCCGAGGTGACTTTGGATCCTGGGTCGTTTTCACATTAGTTTCTGTGTCTCTCTCTTTTTTTCCCCTTCATTATTGCTGACATAATGATGACTCAGCAGTTTATTAAGCAGTGCATTGACATTCTGGACACTTTATACTGAGCAAGTCCAGCTTGAATGACACATCCAACTGTTTTACCAGGGATTTTGAAAGCTTAAGTGTGATGCACTAAGTAGGCAATAACACCCACAGGTTTTTACACAGATAATACGTCTTCACTGAAACCAGATTAATCTTTCTTTCCGTTTCCTTTAAGGACACATGTGTTGTGTGGTGCAAATCCTTGCTACTGTCCACTATGTGGTATAGTTTGTTTTTCCGGTTGTGTGAAAAAAGTAAAACGTGTTGTTGTGATGGATGACTACACAGAGCCTGTAGGACCAACAGTGGAATGAAAAGCACTCACAAGTCACACGCCAACTTCCTGAGGAGTTGTGTTTTCCTCCAGGAGATGGTTGATGTTTGTTGTTTGTCATGTGCATATGTGACTTTTATTCCCATCAATTACGTATGTGTGATTAATATACTTAACTATTAACGATACTGCAGAGTCATTTGACCCGGGAGTGAGTACTGATTGAATACATTTCCATTACAGACAAAAGCCAGATGATAGCCGTGTGTTTGTGCGTTTTTTGACCAGTGGGGAAGGGGCTTTACTGGTGTCCTCCCAGGATTGTCTCTATCTCATTGCCAAGCTCCCACAGCAGGACAGTTTGTGGGTCATGTGACAGCTGTATATTGATTTTAAAGCATCAGACTGAGTCTCAGCTCTGAAATGCTCTTCGTGTACTGTCCTCCTCTGGATGGGTTGTTAGGAGAGGGTCTATGCTTCAGCAGCAGAGGCGGCAGGGAGGAATGAAACCGTTATGAAGCAATTTACCACCCTGCAGAACCTGGACAAGCAGCAAGCACAAAGGATGATTATCTGCAGTGACATAGTTTGGATCAGTGCAACTCTGTGCTCACTTCGCATCCTTTTTTCCTCTGTGATCCTTAAAGTGATATTATTATTGTCACCATACAGCTGCTGCTGAAGCTTTTGGAACATGTTCTGAGCAAGTGTGCTTTTCAGACTGCGGGGACATGGCCACATTCAGAATGACAGTGGCACTAATAGCGCAAACATCTAGTGTTATCAAAAAAATCATCTGAGAACAAATTAGGCAATAAAATATGTTCAAGCTGCTGGATTACTGTCTAACTTTAACTGTTACTTTTTACCTTTCAACTGTCTCGTCGTATTATAAATTGCCTTGTGGTGTCCAAGTATCTTTTTCTTGGTGACCTTGTATTTCATTTGTCACCGGTACTTTTAGGAACACCTCCACACACATGCAACCCCTTCAAGTCTTTTGTTTGTGTTTTCTAGTTAATTAATTCACCGGAGTACGTCCTTAACAGTTTAAAAAACAAGGTCTACTGTTATGTTACTGAAAAACAAACCCAAGAGCTGTGCAGGCTGGAGCGGAATGACATTTAGAGTTAATAAATAAATTGAACAAATAGTCACCACTTGCCCTTGATTCTTGGCTTCCTGTCTGTGCCTCCTCCTCCACATTACTTGGCTACAGGAAGGAAACGGTAATGAGGATGGAGATAGAAGAGGAGGAGGAGGAGAAGGAGGAAGGAAAAGCTTTCAAAGAGATCTTCGTTTGCATGAACCTATTAATATTGAATAGTCATCCATTTAATAATATGGTAAAAATCATGTTGTGTGTAAACCTCAAGGAGAAGAACCGGCAGTTCTCTGAATACAAGGAATCCTCTGTCGTCAGCTGCTGTCTATTTTAGCTTGTGGGAAATTCTGACTTTATTCTTGGGAATATTGAATCAATGTACTCATGTACAGTAATGAGCTTTTGTGTTTTACAGGCAATGGCAGCGGGAGGTCACATGGTGGAAATAGCTCTAACAACTTATTTCAGGCTCAACAATTCAGTGAGTTTGCACATATATAGTTGAGATTTCCCGATATCATTTTTTTTATTTTCCGAAACCGATTCAATATCTGGACTTTGCGTATCAGCTGATTCAGAGTACTGATCCAATCCCAGTGCAGTTTATAACTAATCTAACGTATTTTAACATGATTGTCTTGCAATATATCGATTATCGCAGAATCGCTGTATCGTGATATTAATGTTATTGCGAATACTGTCATGATCGTGAGTTACCCAGTTATTCCCACCCCGAATAAATAGGGTGAAGAAGCTGTGTATTTCTGCACAAATAAAAAGACTTTGGGTTGAATAGAAACGGAGCGTGCTAACTTAGTGTGATGGTGCTCTTGAAATAAATCGTTAAAGACGGAACTGGGCCAGAGAGAGAGAGAGAGTTGTTTATACTGTATCTTCAAGAAGAGAAGATAAAGATAAGATGAGTAGTAAAACGATTCTCTAACAGGATCTGTCTCGAGATAGACGCAGTAATCAAAGTCCATCTTTGGTTTCATCTCACTCACACACACTGGCTGACTATACAGTGCGTCGTGTTCAGTTCCTGTCACAGTAAACCACTGTGTCATTTCCATCAACTCACTATGGGCTGTGCATTACTTTGAGGGGTTTATCTGGGCAGCCAATCGGCTTCTCACAGAGGAGACATCACTTCTGCCTGAATGCACATAAGCACATAGACACACACACAAACTACTCATTTGTGCAATCGGCTCTATAGGAAAAAAAACACTTCCCACAATCACTGTCAGTATTTTACTCCTGCTTTTCAAGTCACAATATGAATACATCAGTAGCATCATAAAATTGACATCATATACAGGGCTTGAATTGTTTTCTGTGAGTTGGCACCACATGACAAAGATGTCACACATGCAAATGTAAGCCTGCTAAGTACACACCCTGTGCACTTCCATTAAGGCACTAACAGGACGCCTGAAGCAAACTCGGTGCAGAAAAGCAAGAAGATTCCAAGAACATTCACTGGGGAACTCTTGCCCCCTCCAGTCAAATTCATTATTTTAGAATAACCTGAAGAGAATGGAGGCAGGGAGACATTTGTGTTGTATCTACAGTCGGTGCTCTGATCAACACGACTACCTCTGGAACGTGTACTCAAGTCATCTGGGAAATAACAGCAACACTCAGCCCGGCTGCCTTATTAACAGCGACACAAATGGTGCATAAATGCCGGCGCGAATGCCAAGATGAAAGCTTCCTGGTAAAATTCAAATAACACAGTAATTCACAACACAACCTAATTGTGTTTTGGTGAATCAGTCAGCAGAGCAGAAGGTGTTGCTGGTCCAATATTTGAGACGTGGACAGTTTCATTGCAAGTTTATTACTCTCGTGTTTTCCTTTTATTCAAGCACACAACAGGGATACATTGACCATACTTTTTACACTCGGGTTTTTGCTGTCTTTAAAATAGAGGTAGACAGGTGAAAGAAAGAAACAAGAGGGCAGCATCAGGTGCATCCAGTCCCTCCTCTGCTGCCTCTTTAATCTGTCACTTCGCTGTCGGGCAGGAAGCTCAGGTGCTTCGCTGTCATCAGAGACTTTTGTGGTTTGCTGCCAGGACTTGTGATTCGTCCGAGGCTAAGCCCACGGGCCCCCTGGGTATTTTTAGTCAGGTGAGTGGATTGCACTGACAGGGGTCACTCATTCGGTCTCGAGACACATGGGAGAAGTGTCATTTCTAGTCAGCATGTGCCCAAACTCCTCTCTGAGGTTTGTGTGTTACGCAACTCGTGCTATTTTTACACGTCAGTAATGAACAAACAGTTTTTGGAAAATAAGACCTAAACGTTGAAAGACTTTGCCTCTGGTGCAACAGCAAAATATGATTATCTACTTAAAATAAATGTGTGTTTGTGTGCGTGTGCGTGTGTGTGTGTGTGTGTGTGTGTGTGTGTGTGTGTGTGTGTGTGTGTGTGTGTGTGTGTGTGTGTGTGTGTGTGTGTGTGTGTGTGTGTGTGTGTGTGTGTGTGTGTGTGTGTGTCTGAGAGTGAATGGATGCCTGCAGAATAATGGAAGCATCACAGAAGATCACAGCTTCAACTGGTGCAGAAACTCATTGTCTGTAGATATTAATGGAGAAACTGCAGGACTTGACATGAAACACAGTGTTCATAGTGGAAGGCAAATACATAATTTCACTGTACAGGACTGTATATATGACAATAAACGCTTTGAACTTTGAACTTTTTCTTAAAGATGGTCTTCTTCAACAGATCTCCAAGTCTTAGTGAATCCCTTGTTTTGTTTTTTTAACCATCAGTGGAAGGATTAATGTCTTCACACTTGTCACAAGAACAAAGCTGTCACTCAGCGTGGAGTTCAGAGGTTCTTCTCATGCAAACATCCCAAAGATAGAAAAGACTTTGTAACTGTAACTGAGTCTGTGTGAAAGCGAGCCGCGGTTCAAACTTGTGTTGTGAATGTCCTCCGTCAAGCGTCCCGCAGATCTGAAAACCAAAAAGCGTTTGTTGTAATTGTGTGTTGTTGTTCCTATTTTCATTCCCTGGCTTCTTCTGGGGAGCTGAATCATTGTGTGTTGGGATGGAGGGATGGGGTCAATAGTGTAACGTGGGGGGGGGGGGGGGGTATAAGATGATACAGAGAGAAGAAATAGACGGTGCTTTGGGGTATGGCGTGGTCCTCTGGGCTGATCTGTTTAAGATGGTCTTACTCACCATCTTTTTTTCTTTTGCATTTATATTTATTTTCTTGCTTCTCCCCCAAATATTGGAAATGATTTAAAGATTTTATTGCTCACTTTGAAGACCCGTTCTGGATTCTGACGTCAGATCTGTAGATACCATATGTGTCTGGTCGTAACCCGAGGTCCTCCCTGTTCACCATTCCATTGTCCCAGCTGCGGACCAGAGAGGACCAGGCCTTTTATGTTGGCTCTCCCACTCTTTGCAACAACCTCCCTGAGGAGATCCGTGTAGCAAAATCCTTATTTTTATTTTAAATCTCTTTTATAGACACATTTTATAGGTAGATAATTGAGTCGTTTAAAATGTGTTTTAGTTATTTTTTTCCAATAATTTTTAAGTTGTCCCACTTTATCAAACATGAATTGAAATGTGGGATGATGATATGATATATCCATACTTTCTTGTGGTGTGGTTAGAAAACATCTGAAGGATTACAGAAAGGTATAATGTGTTGACCTCAAGTGAAAATTGCAAAAAATGTCCCAGATTACACAAATTCACAAAGCAGCTTGTAATTGTGTTTTGAAAGGTGCCATACTAATTAGTTTTTTCTCTACCTCTATCTCTTTATGTCCCTGTCTTTCTCTGCTCACTTGACTGTTTTAAGACTATTCTGACTAGACTGTTTTCCCTCAGCAGCCATTACAGACACAATAAAATCAACAAATAGTTCAATATCATTTGAATTGATGATCTGAGTTGTCCCAGTGCTGCTCATTCTGAATGTCGCTCTCTTTTTATTCTTTATTCATTTTCTGATTCGCAAAAATTCCGACCTGACAGAATTCCTCTCACTCTCTGTCTCTCCTTTTCTATCAACTCTCTCTCTTTTCTCTGTCACTCCTCTGTCCACCCTGCTAACACCTCCCTCGTTCTCTGGCTCTCCCGTGTTCATCTCAGGGAGGAGAGGGAGGACGAGGTGAGAATGAGAGTCTGGCAGGAGGTTCTCCCAGCACATGTTGGACATGTGGGCGAAACCATATTACTCTCTGGTTCTGGAAATGTTATTAACACTAAAATACTGGTGCTGTTGAAATAAGGCTGAGTTACTTTGATGTTGTTCAAATTGTCTCCTAGACAATAAGATTTATTTATTGCACTTTTAACAAAAACTTCAAGCTACTTCAAGAGATTAAAAAAACAAACAAAGATAAAAAAAAATTGAAATAGAAGAATAAGGTGTAAAAGTAAAGTAAAAGTATCAAACAAAAACAAAACTTGAATAAATAAAAATTGTATTCCAAAAGAAGCTTACTCCACAATAAAGGAGCCTTTACATCAAAGTGTCTACCAGCCTCTTTTTAAAGCCTGAACCTAAAGCGTCATTTGGATACGGCTCCATAGTTATAGTCGCCATTAGGATTTTCTTTTCTGTATATGATAAAGAAATAGAAGAGGAAATCCTTGAGCACAGAGATTGTATTATTTAATAAATCCCCTCAATATTTAGAGGATTAAAAGGCAGAGACCTCGTAAAGATCTGGTGTGAATGTCTTTTAAGGGGGTGGAGGATGATTTCATGCAATTAAATCATCCTCAATACATCTGACAGAGATATCTGATACAATGAAATAAGAATCTGAATTACGACATGGGCTGTCTCCCCTGTGGTACAAGAACATCACACTTCCCTCGGTGCAATCTAAGGAATAATCCCAACTGTCCCCAGTTCCCTCAAATCACAAAGTCATCATCTCAATTCATGGTATATAAATGTCATTTGAATGGTTCAGGGTTGTGTTATTATAAACAGAATGATATAATCATCCTATATAACATTTTTTTTGCTTTGAAACCTGTCATGCATAGGCACAGATTTAGTTTCTTCAAGTGGGTGATGATGCCCAACCCCCACACTAAAATTAAACCTTATAACCATAGTCAGAAAAAAAAAAAAAAAAAAAAACACAAAGTCCCAAACAACAGCTATTCTCATTGGATTTGTTTTCATTCGCCATTCATCGTTACTTTGGATCATCTGGGGCGACACTGATTGGTGGTCAGGGTTTGGATCATGTGACAGATGGCAAAACAACCAATCACAGAAGTGTATAGTCCCTCCAGTTGATTCAAGTTTGATATCAAATCAATGCAAATGTAGCACAGACAGTTTGTTGGCACATGTGGGTGCTTTGTATTCTCTGTGGGTGAAACAGAAATTGGTGCATATACGTTGTCATGGAAAATGTAGGTTTTTGTTTGGCTCTCTGTCTAAGAGCAGTCTGACTTCTGGGAGTTAAACCTGCCAACCTTATCACTGGAACTTTGCATGAACCCAATTATTGCATATTTGACTGCAAGAGTAACAGTTTTTTGTTGGATCAGGATCAGTCCACCTCACAGACTGCACCTTCTATCTAACCGATGCTCCAAGTTCCACTCTGCTGCATCCTGTCTGACTGTGACTTTGTGGACCCATTTGCAAATGTGACAATAAAAGACATTTGTCTCTTTTGGGAATCTTTACTTCCTCCTCCCAAATCAAAAAGTGTGAATTAGAATTGACAGAGAGGGTAGAGGAAGCGATCACAGTGACAAAGACACTGGAGATGAATTGGTTGTCTAAAGGGCAGACAATGTGCTGAAAATGTCACACCGAGTTACTCCTGTCGACTGAAAACCAAGAATATCTCCACGATACTGATAAGTGTCGACCTTATGGGGACAAAAGACAAGTCCCCACAATATGTTTCATTCAAATCAAAGATGACAACAATGTTTAGGTTAGGGATAAAGTTTAGGGTTAGGCTCCCACCAATGAATGGAAGTCAAAGTAGGTTTCCAAAAATGATAGCTCTGTTATCATGTTAGGGTTAGATGATGTTACATGAATTATTTCATTTTAAGGTGAAAACATGTTTAAAGGGTGTGTGTATGTGTGTGTGTGACGTTGGAAGGTGGCAGTGATTAACTGCACAGTCGGAATCGAACAAGCATTGTTTAATGAAATCATCTGATAGTGTCAAAGTTTATGTTTCCAGGGAGACAAGAGGTTGGGCCTCCTGTATCCCCTTCGGCTATTACCCCACTATTAATCATAACACGTGCGTGTGTTGTGTGCCAGTGAATGTGTGGCAGCAGATTTGATTATTTTTACGGCTCCTCGGGGTAAATAAGAATCAAAGGGCATTTCTAGTTTAATGGGGTTTTTTTTTTTTTTTTTCCCTGAAACTATTTTTTAGATATTGCTCTTTGCATTGCAATTTCTCATTTTGGCACCCAGAGCTGTTTGGTGATCTTGGTCCATTTCACACCTGCAGCTTGATAGAATAAGCTTCTGAGATGAGTAACATGTTCATAGAAGAAGAGCTGGAAGAAGGTGCGTTAGAAACACACCACCTATGAAACACTCTGTCTTCCTTACCTTTTATTTTCTCTTAATGACTTTAATCCTCATTTGGTAATAATGAACTTGACTGTTGACTCAGAACAGAATAGCAGAACGTTGTTTTCAGGCCGATGTGATACCAATATTATAGAGTTAAAAGTTTAGAATACAGATATATTGGCAATGATTCCTGTGCTGTCATTATTCATCACTTATCTTTTCTGCAATGATGATTCTGTAAAATACAAACTTTCATATGTCTTTGATGTCTGTGAAAGGCTCATATAAATGTCAGCATGGAATTTTAGATTATCTTTAAAGGGATAGCTCTGTTTGGTTTCCTTCACATTTATAAATAATTTAATCTAATAATGTCAATATTTATAATATAAAATATTCATTTATTATTTTGTTTTCCAAACCAAGGGTGAAAAAATGATTACCTTCGCTTATGAGGTTATGTTCTTAACAGCGATTGTTAGCTATACAAAAAAGGCTACGGGAGGGATTCCTACAAAACCTGGGATGTGGTATGGAACAGGAACCCATTCAAGTTTATGGAAGGATGAGACACGACTACAGGAAGAACCCGGTCAATTTTGCTGCAGATCTGGATCATAGGCCAGATCCAGGATTTTTACTTGTGAAAACTGTTCTTCATAAACCAGTTAACACCAGGTGTTTTTTGTATTCATTTTGGCAGGAGAGAGACAAACTGTTGTGTGATTGTTTCTCAGTCAAACAGGAAGTCAGATTTTTCATCAGCCTTCTCCTCTGCTCTGCTCAGGGTATCACCACAGCCTCCCCTCCTCTCCCTACTCCTCCTCGGCTGGACCTGATGGCCAGAGGTTACCATCGTCTGGAACCCTCTCCTCCGAGTACCTGAACCAGGGCGGCTCCACGAAGCTCCTCCTCGTCATCTGTAACACAGCAGGCTCCGGCCAGCAAGCTGTCAGGTGAGCTGCAATTGGATTGTTTATTTCAAATTTTTGTTGATTGCGTTTTTATTCATGGATTTTGCAGCTCTTGAATAGTTTCTGGTTAGCACACACCAGCAGAGCCAGTTAATTTACTTTAATGAAATTGCATTTGAGGATGTCCTCTCAGATTTGTCAGACTGTGTTTTAAGCTTGTTCCAGTAAAGCACCAGACACGTTCATATTCTACGGTTTCTACAGTCATACAATACCATATTTATTCTTTTTCCTATATTATTGTCCAATGTTGTCTCAATATCAACATCTATCTGACTTCTAATTGACTTTGACTTGTATATCTATTGCACACATTCCTTAGATGAGGCCTACTTTTCTTAGTTCATGCAGCCAAAGCTCAGACGCAGCTGTAGCAGGAAGCAGACGGTGTTGAAACCTGAGACTGAGTTGAATCACATATTGAAATTGGATGCATTAACACTTTAAGTTAGGTGTAACTAGCTGCCATGTATTAGTCCAAAGTTAGGCGCCATTGTTAGGTCGCTCACCTTAAAAGCATCAGTTAGACCGAACGGCAGAAGTTCCTCTAAGCCATTTGAGATCTGATCACTTCAGAGGAGGTCACATGTTGCACAATATCAACATTATCTACCACATAGTGATTTTCTTTATTTTTATTTTTATTTTCACATTTAAGCAACCTGTGTTTCAGAGAATAATCTGTTAATGGGTTTACTGTAAAACCTGCAGGATCAGTCCACTGCTTTATTTATAATGAGTCTTTGACTAGCCCAGCCCAACTAAGACCATATTCTTTTGGCCAGTAGTTGAGTCTAAATGATCTGAAGCTTGGGTTCAGTACATGCCCACATATTTTTCCTCAGCGTACAGTGTGTGTGTATAGGGTCAGTCGGTTCCTGCTGGGCACATAAACCTTGTAAAAGATGCACTTCCAAGGAGTGCAGTTTATTGCTGCCTGAAATCACTGTAATGTTCCTGAACCCATTTTGAGTTCATGTAGTTTTGGTAACAAAGCAGTATTCTAAATGAAGATCTGCCTGGTTAGGACTATAGTGATGATGCTCTAATACAAACAGGTATATTTTGTACAAAGACTAACATCACCAGCACCACTGTTAATGCTAATAAATTATATAAATGTCTCAGATTTCCCTACATAATCAATAAAGTTTAACCTGTTAAGACTTGATTCATATATTTATCTTCGGGTGATCATCATGTGCCATTTCGGCTCAATATCATAGCTTTTAACAGGAGTGAAACTTCACTCCTGTTAAAAGCTCAGTGGTCATACTCAAGCACCTATGGGACCACATAATAGATGCTCCTATGAAAGGCCTGATAATGTCAGGATTTGACATTTGAGGACTCGTTTCTCCTCATGTCGCAGGACTCTCGTCTGAATCTCTCTCAGTTGTCATCTATAACTAAAATGAAAGTTTGCAACACGCAGGTAATCTGGCTGCTGCGAGGAGACTCAAACAGTGTGTGGAGTGTCCACACACTTCAAAGCAACACAATGCAACTTTTGCTGGTAAACTGGACTTGTCTGTCTAGAAATTGCCTCTCCCATTAACCTCCCACACAACAGCCTTTAATATACTTTAACCACTGCAGAGCAGTCGGGAGGAGTGTGAGCCTTCAGTGAACCAGCAGAAACATTAAAAACATTATGAAGCTCTGACAATATCAGACTGGTTTATTTGGCTCCTCAGCGCTCACACAGTAATGTGTCAGTTCAGGACACAAGGCTCCGACAGTGAAACCTTGACTGCCACCTTTTAAACTTTCAATAAGCTCAACCTTCTTGGAAATTAATATATTATGTTATGTGGACGTCTAGCTAAAAATAATTGGTCTGAAAAGAAAATGATAAACAATTGAAGAAAACAAAAGTCTGTCCAGAGCTTATGATTTTAAAACATAGACTGTATGAAAAGTCTCCACTTCCTCCCTAGAAATTTAGCTAAAATACTCCGATACAATCACCGCCATCTTTTGCATTTGTTTCCAGGGTCCTCAGCTGTCAATCATGACGTTTCACCCCATTTTTATAGCATCAACTAACTGAGTAAAACCAAACTCAATGGAAAATGAATATAAGTATAATAAGTACTACCTAAAATGACAGAAGTCATATTTTAGCTTTAACTTTGGTCCATGTCCCATCTGCTAACATGGAGGAGGCAGGGTCTATGACCTTTCCTGCACCCAGCCACCAGGGGGCGATCGAGACGCATGAGCTTCACTTTAGGGGAGCAGTCATGTTGTCTATCTTTATATACAGTCTGTTTAAAAGCAACATAACTTGTTTATAAATTAAGTGTTTCCTTTTGTTTCGTCTCATCTCCCCTCTTCCTCTCCCCTCTCCCCTCCCCTCTTCTCTCCTCTACTCCGCTCTCCTCTCCTCTCCCCTCCCGTCAGGTTCGGACCTCCATTTCTCATGCGCGAGGACAGGGGCATCTCCTGGGACCAGCTGAAGCAGAGCATCCTCAGCAAGCTCTATTATCTGATGCTGAATGGATCTCAGGCTCAGGTAATGGCAGCACCCTCAGTATTCAAAGACACGTCGCCCACTCTATCCTGTGTCCTCGGCCCTTCAGCTCAGGGGTTCATGGACCTTCTCGTCTCCGTGTGGCTAAATTCAAAAAGCCACAAGGAGAAGAGTGTTCGGTGGTAGTTTGATTCATTTTAATTATTGGTGGGTTTTAAATAGCTTGTTGTCATTTTCAGTTTTCAATTGTGTGAGACACACTGGGAGCTATTTTTAAATGAAAGACAAAGGTTAAACCACATATCAATGCGATTTGGAAAAGACAGTCTGTTTGATGCTTGTTTTTCATGCTTTTGGCGCTGGGTTTTTAATCAGAGCTCATTGCACCTCTGACATTATGAAATGGATTTAGGATGCTGAGCGAATGGTTGTGGAGGTTTGAGTAGGTGACACTCAGAGGGGGCAAAAGTATGCAGAATCTTTAGTCAAGTAGAAGTACATATATTTGAGTTAAAAAACAATTCAAGTAAAGGTATAAGTACTGATTCAACCTCTCTACTCAAGTTGAAGTAGAAATGTACAAGAGTACCTAAACAAGAGTAACGAGTCTGTTTTGAAAATGTAAGGAGTCGAAAGTACAGATATTTGTGTTAGAAAGTAGGGACTACATGTAAAAAGATGTCAGAAAAACAAATACTCAAGTACAGTACAGTTCAGTAACTAATTATTTTTACTTCATTACTTCCCACCTCCGGTGACACTTAACAAATTTTATATTGGGACATAGTGTCTTTTGGCTCCTGATTATTAAATAACCATGTTAGATAGTCAGATTTGCTGCTGCAGTCTTGAACCATGCACCTTGTTCCAAAAGCTGAATAATGATTTCCAAATTCTATGTCGCATAGTTCCCTTTGTCTGTGTTATTTGGCGTTTTCCCTGACCTTCATTCATTCAGAGGAGTGTTTAAAGTTTAATCACAAAAATGATTTAGGACAAACCATACGGTAGCGTGGCAGAGTACAACCGAGGACATCGCAGTCACACAGAGACAGTACAAGCCTTTTATGGGAGAGTAATAATGGTTTTATGGGCTGTGCATGAATTCAAATTATATCACCGCCTCCTCAAACCACACTAACACAAATCTCTCTATTGAAGAATACAGAGTTAAATTAAGAAGCTGGTCTGAAATATTATCAAAAAATATATGATTGCATTTCTAAATTATTTTTATTAATATAATTTACACAATTCTTTCTGTTAGTCTGCATTGTTTAAGTCCATCTCTACCTCCTCTTCCTCTCTGCAAGTTCTGCTCTGACTAGAGATGTTCCAATACCACGCCGTTTAAATTTCTGTCTTTCAGTCAGATAAAATAGCAATTTTCTTTTCCGGGAAATCACTTATTTGCGGCTCTAAAACAGCAGCATCGCTGCGCTGCCACTGGCGAGTACTGTTTTTAGGGAAGCGAAGAAGAAGAAGTTATTTCTGGTAGTGGAGCATCAGCCAGAGCGAGCTACAATGTCAGTAACTTGGCAACATCTCACAGTAGAAAGTCTGATAAGTAAAACACTTATCTTGGTATTTAAAGGAAGTAACTGTTGTGTATTTATTTGTGTTGTTTTTGAGTTCATGTATTTGTTTTTTAAAGGGCTTAACCTGAGCCAGGCCATACAACAGTGATAGCAATCATCCCTTCCATACTGGGTTTATAGCATACAGCTGTTAAACAATCCTTATACAAGTAATTGCTTTTTTTTAATGCACTGGTTTCGGATCAGAAATCATCAAATGTCAGCATTGAGAAGGGAAATATGGTGTCAGAACATCTCTGCCTTAGATCCTAGTTCAAGTGATCTGTACACAAACATATAGAAATAGGAAATATTAAGGAAATAAGAGCTTTAGTTTTCTTTTGAAATCAGATGGTATTTGTGAGTTCACATTATTGTTATTACGTATTTCAGTGCTGTTTATATCCTGTATTGATTTGTGTGAGTTCTATTCATTTGGTCTTCGCTTCACCTTGTCTTAAATAAATACACATTTGAGTATGAACCATAGGTATCAACATAACCTGAGTTGTAACTGATGATGTCCTTTTCAAATAAAAACAAAACAAATTTAACATGTTAGTACACAGGATTTAAAATTCTTTTTAATTTAATTAAATTTAATAAAATTACTTTTAGTGTAGTTTCCTCTTGTGAATCACTTTATTACTTACTTAAGAAATGTGGTATACATTGCTATTATTATTTTTATTTTAAGATTGTAATAGTTAAATTTAAAAGTAAAACATCAAAAATATTGTCTTTTTCCTCTCTTTTGTGTTTTTCTTTCAAAATGACACAACTTTCTCTGGCCTCTTATTTAATACTATATCAAGACGATCTCTCTTGTCAATACCCAGCGTCGTCCGCAGTGTCTCCATCTTTTCTTTCAGGCCGATCATCCTGAAGGAGGCTTTGGATGCGTATCTCCCGAAGTTAATTCATAAATCGTAGCAAGCTCTTGTGTGATTACTCATTAGCCCAATGCGTCTTGTCGGCTCCTCTTCCATTAAGTCCCATGGAGAGATAAGACGCTCGCTCAGGCCCTTAAAACCAAAAAGAGGGATTGGGCTTTTATAATTTGCTGCTTTAGGCTCCTATTAAGCAACTCATTTATTTCTCTTTATGCCTGGCTACGGTCTCTATTCTCTCAGCGGCAGCCTGCTCAGAATGAACACATTCTGCAACTTGATTCTGCTTCCTGCTCTGTAATCACTCAGCGCTCTAGTCCTGGCTGCCAAAGCAGCAGAGGAGTTGTTGTCACATCTAAATGCAGCTGCTCTGTTCAAGTGTGGAGGCGGGAGAAGCAGCTGCCAGATGTAAATAAGGTGTTTGTGTTGTGGTGAGGTGCAGGAGGTGAATGTTTCATTCTGAATCACTCATTCATAATCACTCGGATGTATCGCTCTGCAAAGCACTTGGATTTCTGTTGATTTTGTTGTGTGTTTTTTCCATTTGTTTCTGCGTGTCTTTTGTTTCCTTGTACATGATCTGGTTGTAATATTCCTCTAATTTGGGATGTGAAGTTTGTTTGAAAAATCAGAAAGTTAAAATAATAATAATAATAACATAATTTGGATAACAGAAACGTCCACTAGGTGTCACTGGAGATGTGTGGAAACGCCTGTTGTGAACAGACAAACTTTCCGCTGTCCACTTGTGGTCAGATCACACGAGACAGATGTTAACACCAGGGCCAAGTTACATAAAATAGGTGTTATTTATACTTTTCTCTTTATTGTGTCCTCAGAGAAACTGATGATTGTTACTGCAAAGTTATCAGTGTGCTTTGCTACAGACTGCTCATGGACTTCCAGCTAGAATATGCTGCTTTGAAAAATCAATGGTCAAAACTTCAAGGATGTGTTTAGAATTCTTCAACTCATCCGAGTTAAACTGATGTCACAGCTCTTAAAGACACAGCTGTAACACTGTGTATGTGTCTCTCTGCAGAAGGTGGGGGCGCTGTTCAAGATCCGAGTGGTGGGAGGATTGACATCCTGCAGCTACCTGTCGCCACAGGACAGCAGGCCACTCTACAACACTGCTGTTGACAGGTAGGACACACACTCGATCACACAAAGAGGATCTACAGTACACTATGCTGCACTGCACAACTACCAAGATACTAATCTAGTGCCCTTCATGTTTCACACATGTACTGTAACCTTGTGTAAAAAGAGACAGTCTAAGTCCTATACTGCCTCCTGCTGGCTATATCCAGGCACCACCCCGGTCCTGCCTAAACCACAGAGAATACATCCAGTATGTGTCAATGCAGAGACAATCTCCTGTTGTGTGATTCCAACTTAAAACAGTGTCTGCACAGGGTTTTCTGGTTATTATCTGGACTTTATATGTGAAGGGAGCTGTCCATGCATTAGACACTGTTCAGACCTGGCATCAACATCCGTCCTTTATTCCATCGCTTCGACCACATTTGGAGGTGGTCGCATGTGGTCACACTCTTTTTGCGGTTTGAAGGCAAATGTGTTCTACTCCGTTACCTGACCCGGTACAGTGTTTAAACATATGTTGATGCCTCTCAGTGTGTGTATATGTCAATAAATGTTTGTATCCACTGTCTCAATATAAGCTCTGATCACCACATGAATGATACTTTTTAAAAACCTTTCCTCTTTTTCTATCTCTCCCTCTCGCTCACATCGACACATACTGACACACACACACACACACACACACACACACACAGTCATAAGACTAATCTGTAAATCCGACTGGTTAAAAACAGAGTGCGTCATGCAGAGTGACAGAAGAACTTAATGCTGTCCACTTTTGATCGGATCCGTCAGGATGGATGAGACAAAGACACATATACATGCTGAAAAACTGATAATGCACATGTATACATCCTAAGAATCAACACACGCATGAATAACTGGGTTCTGCTCTGTAATCACTCAGCCCTCTTATCTTACCTGCTGAGTTGTTATCCATCTCTAACTGTAGTTTCTCTGTTCATGTGTGGAGGCGACAGAAGCAGCTGCCAGATGTTAATAAGGGAGTTTGAGTGTTTTGATGTATTGATCCTGCAGGGGGTGCTAAAGCCTTAATTCTGATTAACTTACTCATAGCCATACAATAATTACATATAACAGCCATGGCACATTGATGGAACATGGACATCTGTTGCAGTAAACACCCAAATAAAGCAACTCAAAGCCAAAACTGAAATTATTGCATGTTTTCATATTTATAACTGTAGTCAACAGGTTTTCTAGTGCATCAGAAAAAGAGCTACAATTCCTTTTAGCCACTGGACGCTAAGAGGATCACAGGCAACAGAGCATAATGATGGCAGTTTGACAGCGTGAAGATAAGGCCTTTATTTGCTGGGTGATAGAGAGCATCAAGGTGTCTCTATATACAGCTGAGGAGCTTAGTATAAATCTTTGCTGCTGTTCTGCTGAGCTGCAGCAAAGGTCAGACTTCACGCAGGAGCAAGGAAATGAGATCGTTGTTGTGTGTGTGTGTGTGTGTGTGTTTGCGTGTGAGTGTGAGAGAGAGTGAGATATAGAGCTTTTAAAAAAAAAAAAAAAGTGAAACATACTTCATGTGTAAATGTGATTTGGCAAACATACAATACCCACAGGGAGATCAACATAATATGTATTAGACAAATAAGAATATGCCAGTGTGCATGTCAATGCTTTCAGTACATTTTGTTCATTTATTAAACAAATCTTCTAGGTCGATTTGTTCCATATGTGGAGCCTCTACGCAAAATAAACATCAGAAGGAGATTATCATGTATTATTACTTTCTACTAGTGAGGAAAGACACAATAACAGAGAAGCTACAATAGAAAAATCTTGAATGAATGAAATGTCACATACATCTCCAGAGGAGTACAACGATAAAAAAGGGAGCAGTGAGGTCGGAGAGGCACCCTTATAAGGAGGGGTCTCCAAAAAGTTATTTCATTAAGAACGATTATCACAAGAAAATATAAACCCACCCATCTCTGACACAAGGCTGAAGATCTGTGACTAAAGATCTAGAAACTGGATTTCTTTTTTACTTCTCCTCCACCATGAACCACCCTATACTCGCATATCTTTAGATTTTTTCTCGTTCCTTTCAAATATCGTTTAGAAAAGCATGCACAGTTTTATTAGGAGAGGATAAAGATTTGGTACTTTACTACTCTGCTTAACTGTTCATTCATTTTGTTCCGACATAATTACTCCTTGTCTGGGTGTGGTTACGATGTTTGTGCCGCTTCAAGATATCTAAAGAGTTTAACTGGCCGGCTGTCGGCACGACTCGGACCGATTCAAGCTCCTCCAGCTTCTCTTTGACTTGGATTTCATAGAAGAAGAATAAAAGAATTCATAAAAAAACTAAAGACGTTTGGTTGGTGGCTGTGGCTCTGGAGATTGAGCGGGTTGTCCACTGAACAGAGTCATGCGTTATCCATTATGCATGTCCGTGTCGCTGAACAAGATACTGAACCCCAAATTTCTCCTGAAACTGTACCGACAGTGGATGAATGATGTGTGATAGGGAAAGTTTGTGTGACATCAGTGTGACCAAAGTTTCTCTTCACCCTGAGTAAAGAATTACTGCAGCACTCGTGTAAAACTCAAGTACCTTAACAAGTGAGAAAGAAGAGAGACTGTGGTGAGCAGTCAGGAGGCAGAGAGTTCAGTTAATAATCACAAATCGGTTTTGGAAAAAATAATAGTAATAATTAACAGCTTAATTAGATAACAATTAATTTGTTTGTTTGTTTGTTTGTTTGTGTCCCTGAATTGTTAAAATGTTGTGTAAGCCTGACCTCTAGTGTTGTTTGACACATGAACATAGAACAAAGACGACATGAGGTCTGCTTCTGAAGACAAGATGATCGTACTCTTCATCATCATGATAATACTGCTCATCTGTCGGGGCCCCAACACTGTTGAACTTTAACCTGAGTAACTCAGACTGGCAACTTCACTGTCATCTCTCAAAAATAACTCTATATTATTATATTTGTTTTGTTTTTTCTCCTTTGCAGTTTCTTTTATATCATGCATTTTATTTGTCTTCTAATTCTTTTTTTCGTTGTTGGGTTTACTGGCGGGTGGCAACCAACGTCAAGGTGCATTACAGTCATCTACCATAGAAAGAAATCAACATATTTGACACATCACATGATTTGATCCTTTCATGCTGGTGTTGACTCAGACTCCAGTGGGTGAAGCTTCTGCAATATAAACACCCAACATCAGCCATTTGTTAGTACATGATGTGAACCCAGGTCTCACCTCAGCCTGGTGATCCTGTGCAATGCCTTCTGTTGCTTATGTGCGAGTATCTGTGAAACAAGATGAAATAAAAAATAGATATCGAAAGCTTGTTATATGTTGCTCACCAGCAGCGCGGATTTCAGCCTCCCGTGTTGTTTGCGGGTTCAGGTTTATGGAGATAATACTTTTCATTATCACTGAAGAACAAAAGGTCTGCAGATGTGAATGGCGATTTGAAATGTAATCGCACTCTCTTCTCCTGCTGGATTATAGAGCGCTGAAGATGTGTGGCACCGGGGGGGGGCCTCCTCACGTCAAGCTCGTCATAGAGTGGGAGCACAAGACTAAAGAATGGTAAGAATCATGCACATACGTGGTCACTCCTCCAGCCTCCATGTTGGGTGCATGCACACACTGTCCGTGGATGTCTTCCTCAGTTTTTTTATTTTTGAACTGTTTACTCAATTCCTAGAGCTGAGTACATGTGAAACATACTGATTCAAACACTGTAAACGTGTGTGTGTGTGCTCCAGTCTGTTTGGCACCATCCAGGAGGAGGTGGTGAAGGATGCAGAGAGTGTGAGGAACCAACAGCAGCAACACCTGCAGCAGCACAGCTGTACCTTAGACGAGTGCATCCAGCTGTACACCAAAGAAGAGCAGGTAAGACTGAAGGCAGCACGACTGCCAAGTAAACAACCAAAAGTCTCTAGTGTCAACATCTTTGTATCTTCGAGTATTTTTATCCAAACGTTAATTGAACGCACTGTGGCTTGTGTAAGGAAACCAAACTGCCACTGATGCAACCGTTTGAATGTAAATAAATGCAGTACTTTTATTAAAAGAGGAAACAAACATTACACATCGCTCTGTTCACAGTTCATGCACAGTTTGCATACATGAATAGTTTAATTAAGTTTATTGGCTCCAGAGGAGGCTGCATGAAGTCTGATCAAATTATCTTCAGTGATGTCACTTGAGTCTCTCATGCACTGGAATATTAAGCTCACTAAAAGGGATAATAACATCGTAGTATTATGAGAATAAAGGTGTAATTTAGTTGAATTTAGTTTATTATGGGTAATGCACCATATTTTGAGAAGAATTTGAGTTCAGACTGCTGCTGCTGTGTGTGTCTGTGTGTATAACCAGACAGGTGCAGGGCGACAGTTAGGTGGCTGCAGGTTAAGGAGTTCATGTCAAAACTTCACGCAGTTCATTTGTGTTATTTTTAATTAAACCATTGTTTATTCAGGGGAATTGACTGAGCATCAAGTTCATTTACAGCAAAGCCTTGAGATGAAGCACTGTATACGCAGGCATTAACTTTCTGTAGAAGTGAGCAGAGGTGATTAATGTACTGGAACTGACTGACATCCTTGCACCCAATACCTATACCCCTTGTCCCTTAGAGTGGTGCAGGTGGGGGGGGGCTGGATCACAGTTCTGACATTAAAGACAACCATTCACACCTACAGTCAATTTATAATAATCATATTTTTAAATCTTATTGATAAAAATGTAGTAGTTCAATACAGCTGATCCTAATCTGCATGTCTTGCAGACACTGCACACAAAAACACCCTTCTGGCTGTGAGGCACCACCGCTCACATGCACACTCATTACCATTTCACACAGTGCAGCATCGGTGAGACCAAAACTTTATCCCGACATCCAAACTTTTCACCTTGTAGTCGTACTTCTCTCTCAGCCTCCTCCTGTTCTCAGTGTAAGTGACTTTTCCAACCTCATACATTATTTTAGTTTTTCTAAGCTGAGTACTTGACTCCCTACCGACACCATAAGTGAATTAATTCACTTAAAGCTCGGATGTCTCTGCAGAGCTGCAGGATGAATCGGGTGAAAAGGTCCTCAAGAGAGAGGCTGAGTAAAGTGTCTGTCTCTCAGTACGTGTACCACAAAACCTGAGTAATGTGACTGGTGTTGATGGGAGGATATTCAGGGTCACTGGTGGACGAGGAGAATACCACATACTCTCCCTTTTCATTCCAAACTAGTCTGTGATTAATGAGTGTTAGTTGAAAATCAATCAACAGGCAGACTGAAGATAACTGGGCTGGATACAGATATAAGTGTAGAGCAAACTGGGGACCGCAATTGTAATCGCGGCATTCGTAACAAATCATTTAATTAATAGCTAAGTGGAAAATACAAATGTGCATAAATAAAATATTATCTATGAATAAGTGGGCTAAAAAACAAAATCACTTTGCAGTAAAAAGAGCAATTATAAGAAGAATTTACAAATTAGCTACTGCATAAAGGAAGGCATGTATTAATACATTAAAGCTGGAGTTGTAAAGCCTGGACAAGCTTTAGGGAGAGAGAGCAGGATACAAGGTGCAACCAATACAACAGACTTTTCTGCGACTTGCGGTGTGTGTCATCTGCAGTGAGGCACTGACTTTGTTTAGATATGGCTTTGGGGACATGAAGAGGATTCTAACAAAATCGAAGAAGAGTGCTTCAGAAAGAACTTGCCAACTCTAACTTGAATTCAACTAAATAAATAACACTGGTTTTGATCAGACTTTTAAAAGAATAATTTCCCTTTCTCATTTGCATTTCAATTTCCTGCAGCTTTTCCTGCCATGTGCCCGATTTGCTGATTAATGTCTAATTCTCTTTTTAGCCTTAAAATAAAAATGGCAAAGGCAGTGGGTTGAATGAGGTATGGAAAAAGACCCAACGTTTGAGAAAAGGCAATAACAGTTTCACTTGTGACTTGTAAAACTGTGTGAGAGAGTGTGCCAGCAACTACAGACCAGATGGACTGGTTAGTCACTCCTGATGGATGTGATTCATATTCAGAGCCTTGGCGACTGTTTACAACTCAGCTCACACTGAATATATGGACAATAAAAACATCAATAAGGGAGTTTGTTGTAATAAGGAACCGCTTCACCGCAGGGAGCCAGCGACTGAATCAGCTCACACAACAACAGCTCATCACTTCATGCATATCTCTCATTGAATGTTGCTGTGTTCAATAAAAAGGTCTCATCTGTGAGGGAAGACGTCAGAATGACCCGCTGACGATTGCTTCAGGTTCGTCGTCACTTTTTTCAGCAGTGTGTGAGTGAAGATCTCTTCAGATGAAGCGAACTCTACAGTATAGCATGTTATGTAGAGTAGAGTATGTTATGTTAGGACGCAAATATCTGAGTCAGTTGCACTGGTGATTTTTTCCGAACTTTTCCTGCCAGCTCACATAATAAAATGTCCGTGTGAGCCCATGTGAGAATACAGCAGGAAAATGTCCAGATACAGTAATTCACAGCCAACAAGTGGGCGTGAGTGACAAGAACACGAAGAATAAATATGTGTTAAATTAATAAACAAAATACATGATCAAGACACTGACAAAGATGTGAATGTGGAAAGACAATGAGATTTGAGAGCTTTCTGTAAACCAAAACACTGCACTTTCCACGGTTTACTTTACTTCATGTTCGGCCTCATTAATGCTCAGCTCTCCTGATGTTTCCTGAATGTGCACGAAACTGTCCTGTTGTTGTAAACCTGTCCGACTCCGACAATCTCCTGCCGCGTTCTCTATATGGGAAATCATTTTTTAATTATTTGGGATGTAATGACAAAAACTAACATCAACCTTCTGACTATAGAAATGAGTTAATTCAGACTTCAGCGACACACAATGTGTTTTGTTGGATTTAATTGGAAATATTCCTGCATAATTTAAAATAAAAACTTCTCTAATTGCAAATTCCACCGAAAGACATGACTGAGATAACATAACTTCTCTTTAACTGAAAGGAAAAGGCTGTGTGTGATTTTTTTTTTTTTTTTTTTTTTTAGTTAAAAAAGAAGAACGTATTGGCATATTGGCTCAGCTTCACGGTCATAGGATTTTCTACTCCCACATTGGCTCTCGGCACATCTTCAGTCTTCCTTTTTATTTCAGAAGAATAATATCTTAAAGATACAAACCTCACGGACAAATACTTCTCTGCGTGCCACTTCACTGTGACTGTCGAGCTGAATCTTCTCTGAATACATATTGAAATACTGAAAGGACGATACATTTGGTGTATTGTGTAATACAAAA
Source organism: Verasper variegatus (assembly GCA_026259375.1). Classification (NCBI taxonomy): domain Eukaryota; kingdom Metazoa; phylum Chordata; class Actinopteri; order Pleuronectiformes; family Pleuronectidae; genus Verasper; species Verasper variegatus. The sequence goes on along the minus strand of CM048044.1, from coordinate 13,647,636 downwards.
TATACAGCGTACCCTCACTTGATCACAATTATTTTGTGATTAAGATATGTGTCGGATGATGACATGAAAACAGGCTCAAACTGCAATGGCAGCAGCAGGTTTTCGTTGCGTTATTGCAATTCTGTCGTCTTGTATCACGCTGCACACAAAAGCCAAGGGGATTTTTCTGTGCTCCAACTACAATAAAACAGCTGTAAGTCAAATCAGTGGCGACTGGTAAATGTTTTTCTAATTACCACGTGAAGAATTAATTTCATGGATGTTTGTCATCGCTTTATTTGAGGAGACAACATGCAAAGGCTGATATTTATTCTTGGCATATACCAGCTGTCTCTCTCTCATGCACAGACGTAAAGGCTCGCTGCCACTTACGATGCAGCAGAGATGGAGTTTAGTCAATCATGTCTCTCAGCAGAAACATGACATGAATTCATTTCAGTGATTACTGGGGTGGAGTAGCTGGAAATTATCCTAATGACTGTTCAAACTTTCAGCTCACTCAAACCACACTGATGCACAGGACTTAGCCTTAAACACATTCACTGAGCAGTTTATTAGGAACACCAAACTAATACTGGGTTGGAGCTCAGTTGTCTCCCAAACACCCTCTGTTCTTTGTGGTGTGGATTCTACCAGATGTCTGGAACATGTGGACTTGAGAACACACACATCACTCCTGCAGATTTATCAGTTGTATAGTCATGTAACTGGTAGAGTCTTACGATGTCGGCGAGCTCCACTCATTTTATAAACGTGGACCCCCTCTCCCATGGAGTACAACAATAAAAAGGGAATGATATTATAACACATAAAATACACCTGACAAGCCAAGTGAAAAACTAATTCTCCGTACAATTTTAACATATACGGAGCCCCTACACAAATTCAGAAGTAGGTTGGCATATGATCGTATAACTCAACTAACGAGTAAACTTAAAACCACAATAATAGAGAAGCTAAAATACCAAAACTTTAATGACTGAAATGTCACGTACATCTCCCCTGAAGTACAACAATGTAAATGGGTCCATGTGCCAGTTTATGAAACTGTTTGTTTTGTGACATGATGCATTATCCTGCTGGAAGTAGCCATTAGAAGACAACTCGGCTGTGGCCAGAAAAGGATGAACGTGGCCAACACCAATTCCTAGAGAGGCTCTGGCTTTCAAACAGTGATTCACTGATGTTAAGGGACCCAAGGTTTGCCAAGAAAATCGCCCCACACACTAATTATCCGGCATCCTGGATGATTGACACAAGGCGGATTGGGTCCATGGATTCGAGCTACTGACACCAAACTCTGACCGCACCATCTGCAGCCACAGCAGAATTCAGATTCAGGAGACTTGACTGTGTGTCCCCTGCTGTTGGCCGACAGCAGTGCAGACTATTCACCTCAAGGTTTCATGTTTGGCTTATTATGAGATACTTTTCTTCTCAACACAGTTATAGAGAGTGGTTATCTGAGCATCTCTCTCTCTCTCTCTCTCTCCCCCCTCACGCTGACACACACCACAGAATGCTTCACAGAGTCGATTTGTCAATTTGTTAATCGATATCTTCAATCAACGGTTGTTGGACAGATGGTGGTCAACTGGAAAATTGTAGTATATCGCCCAACTCTGCAGAATGTCTTTTTGATTTTGGATCCATTTTAAACAAACTCTGAGTTTTGGAAACATTCAAACCAGCCGGTCTGACACCAGCAGCCATAGTAAGGTCAAAGTCACTGAGATCACATTTTTTGACATAAACAATATATGAACATATTATATTTTATGTGATCATATAACCCAGCATTATATGATGCTCCTTATCTGCATCTGCAAGATTTAATTGCCACATTTTTTTGTGATTGTGGGACTGCTACAACTGATCGATCAATAAAGTTAGTTATACCAAATTTTACGCTAACTATTTTGATAATTGATTAATTGGTTTGAGTGTTTTTTCATGAAATAAAGGTCCAAATTCTTTGATTTTAGCTTCTTAAATGTGAATTTCTTCTAGTTTCTTTGCTCCTCTAATGACACTATAGTGTATATCTTTGGTTTGTGGACGGTATAAGACTGAAGACATTTCATGGCCCAAATAACTAATCGATTAATCAAGAAAATAATCAACAGACAATGTGCCCCCCCCCCTGCATCCCCTAATGTCAGCTGGGATTTGGCTGATTGGTTGCTTCCCCCAAATGACCATGGATGGATGAATGGATTGATTGGTTTTAATCACACATGACTTTTTAAGCTCACAGGATTTTCTCACAGGAGTGGATTTAATGAAAAACATATTCATAGGGACAATTAATCTGAAGTAGACGCATCTCATTGCGTCTCATTACCAGACCAAGTTATGATATGACACAGATATGAACATTTTGTGTTTACATCGTTTTGTTTTATTTGTATAAACGTTTCATTGATGAATTCACTGACTGTTTCCAGCTTGCCCCTGACGACGCCTGGAAGTGTCCCCACTGTAAAAAGTTTCAGCAGGGCATGGTGAAGATGAGCCTGTGGACTCTCCCTGACATCCTGATCCTCCACCTCAAGCGTTTCCGACAGGTAGGATGCACTAATCACCAAAAGTTTGGTTTGGTTTTCCAAGTCTCCCACACGGGGCCAAAGAATAAAAAATTTGGTGTTCTCTATGATTGAGATTTTGTTGTGACTTGATTTTTGTGGGGGCAGCAAGGAACTAAATGATCAACAACTATTTACCTGAAAGGAAGACAATCCTCTTAAAGTTGCTGCATCCAGTGCAACGATGCTTGCAAGCTCCTTCAGACCCTCAACTGGAGTTGCACTGCTTTGATCATGTGACATGCCTTACTCTCTACATCCTCTCAATTTAAGCTGCAAAGATTTCCCATCCGTCAATGCCTCTGCTGCCCTGCCTGTCGATTCAGCCCCCCCCCCCCCCCCCACCACCACCACCACCACCACCACCACCTCAGCATCCACCTGCAGCCTTCGACAGGGGGGAACTCAAAGTTATTTGCTCATCACTCCCAATTATATCCATGTAATCATATCTGGGGGTGTATTGAGGTTGGAGCCTAGATGCCAAACTCTAACTATGTTCTGCTGCTGAAATAAACATTTCCAACGCCTCAATCTATCACAGGCACAGTCCCTGACTTCTTTGCATTATGGAACATGCATGTAGGTTAGAGCAGCCTATCAACATGCAGCATTACCGGGTGCACCATCACTCTTACCATCACAATGTTCTCTAACAATGTCACTGCCTTCAGCCCGGCAATTATAAAGGAGTCAGTGCAGCATATCCCTCCTCTCCACCGGTAACAAGGTTGTCTCTGTCTGCAGCCGTGGGAGCATGAATACATAAGTAAACAGAATATAAATACCTGCAAACCAATGACATCCCCTTAACCCTCTGCTAACTATTAGATGTTATTATTCCACCCACGATTTCAAGGCAGCAGAGGTTTGGTTCAACACATTGACTGTATATAAAGATGGACGGCATGGCTGCTCCCTGAAAGTGAAGCCAAAGAGTCCTGATCACCCCTGGTGGTTTGCTGCAGTAACCTGTATCGCAGGGATCTCAAAGCCACAGCTCCTCACCGTGAACACCAATTGCTAAATTCAGTGCCTCTATAGCCCAATATTGATAATAATAATGATAAAGGGATATTATGAAATGTTTTTGACTGCCCTGAATAACTGCTCATCAAAATGTCTGATCACGCATCTGCCCGATGGCACTGCTCACTTCGGCCAAGTCCAGAAAAGGAGCCAGTCCAATTCTATCAGGTGTCATTTAAACAGTTGGCATCGCACTGTTCACATTCCACAAAGCTGCGATGAGGCCAACATCGCCGGCACCTCCGTCCACTAGGTCTCATAAGCAGATGTGTGCTCGCTCAGGCCCCAGCCATCGCCGTCAGGTGCTTGCCTGCAAACTCTCATCCCAGGCTGTCCCTCCAGATTATTGTTTTTGAATGCAGACAGTCACTCACAGACTCTGTGTCTAGCATCACATTAGCATAGCAGACTTATCCAGGAGTTAGTGATCATTTCAGTAGTCCCTGAAAATACTGCTGGCCTGTGGTGCAGGGCTCGTCAGCTGTGAGGCTGGTTTACCACACAGTGACGCAGGTGGTACGGATGCTCTGTCGCCCCCCTGTTCATATTGACCATCAGTTTTTATGTGCCGTTTTGACATTCTCTAAGTTCTCAGCAAAATTCAACATACTCAGGCAGGAAGCTGCATGAGGTTTTAGTTACACACTGATTCCAGGATGTATCGGGTGATCCAAAGTTACATCTCAGCCTCTTACATTATTTTTGATATATTCATGAATAAAAACATTGTTACTCAACAGGTGGGTGAGCGCAGGAATAAGCTGTCGACCTTGGTGCGTTTCCCCCTGACTGGACTGGACATGGCCCCCCACATGGTGAAGAGGAGTCAGAGTATGCGGAGCCTGAACCTGGGGCCCTGGCCCCCAGGCTGGAAGCAGCCGTCAGGACAACACCCCGACATGACCCTCCCACATGACTATCAGTACGACCTCTACGCTGTGTGTAACCATCACGGAGGAATGCATGGAGGACATTATACAGGTGTGGAACTGGTATAATATGTTATTTACTACATGGAGCATCACTCACATTTACAAATGTGGGTTTTACCGTTGTGCTGTTTTAGTACATTCCCTCAAATCATTTGTTATTTAAAGTCTATTTACTTTGCTATGGATACTTTCACGTTCATACGTTTCAGTCTATAACTATTTTTTTATTGCAGAGGCCATTCATGAATTTGATTATTCATATCAACATCCAGAATATGTTTTTTAAAATAGCCCAACATGCTTTGTCATAATTGGAAAGTGAGATGTGAGCATGGAGCTTAAAGTATCCACAATCCCTGCTTCTCCACAGCATGAACTGGGAGACTGGTCAGAATTGAAGTGAAGGTGTCTGAATGTCAGAAACATATTGCACCTGAATAGAGAGCTGGACTTCATAAAAACATTATCATCTTCCTGCCAGTGTTGGCAGTCAATTGCAAATATACTGGATTGGTGATGCAATCAGGCAGCGAGCGGGATGGAGAACTTGATACATAGTTGAGGCAACACTAGGCCTGTGACTGCATGGAGATCTTTTGTTAAAGAAACAAAACTTTGAGGATAAATGTAGGAGAAATGGAAACAGCAGGAAATGTGGAGGATGCAGCAGCCGTTGCCATGACAACTTGGGTATCCTCTCACTGGGTTTTTCTGGTGCACTATGACATGGTTACTGCACGATAAAAGTTAAATATGCACTAATTACAGCGTTTTAACAGTAATCCTCCACAATGAAACGGCCACATAAGAGTTTTCATAGTTTTGTTTATCCAGGGAAGATTGACTGAGCATTAAGCTCACATGTGCTGTGCATTTGTTTATTGCAATAAGCAGAGCTAAAGAAAGAGCTCCACTGCAGCTGCATTATTGATTTGCGGAGAACAGCTCAGTGGGTCGGCGAGCAGGTCTTGTTTATGTGGCTTTGCAACTTTGACAAACAGAGAAGATCAATAGTGTTAGCCACACACTGCAGTAAAAGACTTGCAACCCAAGAGCAAAGGTGTGTATACAAATTACCACTACCACTACTACTACTGCTACTGCTACTACTTGTACTACTCCTAACAGCCTTTTTCTTTAAGTTTGACTTGATGAAATTTGAGGATTTTCTCCATGTCCCTTGTTTTTGCAGCTTACTGTAGAAATTCAGTGGATGCCCAGTGGTACAGTTATGATGACAGCAGCGTCGACCTGGTGCCAGAGGAGGAAGTATGTACCAGAGGAGCTTACATCCTCTTTTACCAGAGACGCAACACCATTCCTCAGTGGTCGGCCAGCAGCTCAATCAGAGGTACGCTATCAGAAGACTAGCAAACAGGAAAGCATACATAATTCAGTGGAGACCCAAGCACATGATATAATGGATATGCCTGTATGTATGACAGAATGTTTTGAATTTATATATGTGCTTCAAACGCAGGCATTCAGGATTATTTTGCGCAGTTAGATTGGAGCATTACTGAAAGGATTGCATCCAAGGGATAGTCTCACATAGACTTATCTTTACAGCACTGTGACACTGCTGGAGACGAGTCTGGCTGAACCATTATCTTTCTGCTATAAGGCAAAAAACACACAGGCATAAAAGGGCAATATTAAAGAAAAAGATCGGATATTTCAAAAATAAAGTCGCAATATTTCAAGAAGAGTCATAACTGAGACAAAAGTCATAATATTTCCAGAGCAAAATCTGAATTCAGTAGAAAGACATGCTAGTAGCAAGGTACATTTTTTTAAATGACTAGAAGAAAGTTGTAACTGAGAAGAAAGTCATGATATTTTAAGAATAAAAAACATAAAGTGTTAATTTAATGATGAAATGACCAGACAGGACAATCCGTGCTCGTTGGAGTTCCACTCCTTGTGGATCCAAAATCTTTAAAAAGTCTTATTGTTTCTCAGGAAACTACGACACATGTAACCAACCGCAGTCGACCACAATTTTTTTTTCCAAAAAGTCTGTTTGGTTCTTTCTTCAGAATAGACTCCGTTTCTTGCACAATCTTTTCTAAGTCTTGAAACTTATGATAACCCACTTCAGATGTGCTGATGTGTTGATTGTTTGTTCATGAAACCACTTTTATTAGCAAGATCTTCTGATATTCCCCCTCTAAAATGACACACATGAAATTATAACGTTATTTTTGTAATATTACGACTTAATGCTCATGGTTTTATGACCTTATTCTTAAAATATCATCATAGTATTTCTTAAACCAATTAATGTCTTTGTCCTCTTTCCTGCACCCTAGTTGTTGCATGTACAGGCTGAAGAATATGTTTTATTTACCTACTCAATACAACAACAGCGGAGGCAGTTGCTCACCACCTTAGCATCTTCTTCATACTGGCTGTTTTTGAACACTATAGGTTCTTGAATTGCTGCTTCATTGATTTTCCTCCTTTTGTGAGTAGCTAATAGGACCTTGAAACGCCTTAAAGAAAGGGTTGTTTATTTTCGTGTCAGGGCCAACTCTCACCCAAACACTTACTGCTTTTCACAAAGAGAAACCGTATGGGAGCCGTTTGTTTTCTGACTAAAGACCAGAATGCAGCTCCTACAACACCGTGTAAAAGTAAAGCTGTTACATAAGCATCACTTACAGTTTCCTACTCCACAGGGCAGACGTGTCCTGTGTCTTATTGCCCCCACACGTCATTGGCAACACCGATGTTTGGATGCGTAAATGAAAAAACTCTTCCACATATGAATCAAACATAGACACCCCCTGCGGAATACATTAATTATGATGCACAATGTCAAATACCCGCTTGAAGGCAACGTGATGATCCACTCAAATTCTTGTGCACGTCCACAAATTCTTGTGGACGTGTGCTGGATTCAAAGGCTTCATTATGTATTTCCCCCTGTCGATCACAAAGAGTGTGTGCTAAAGATTCTGAAAACAGCTCCACACACTGCAACTGAAAGAGCAACAAAGCCGTCCTTCAGTCTGTGTAAAAAGAAAGGTGTACAGTTGCAGTACAGAGTTCTGAGATTCATGTTTTTTAATGAGACCATTTAAACCCTTGCTGTGCTTAGATACCCTGATGTGATTAAGATTGCAGGATGCACTCTTCACATCAAATACTGAAGCAGCCCAGTCTTGGTCTTTGACATTTCAGAACAAAAGTGAAAGAAACCTTGAAACATGAAAACAAATACCTGTCCAGCTGTATTGGGTGGAGCTGAGAGCCTGCAGTCTTGCCTCTGGCCTGTTAGTTTATCTATTTGTGTTGATCTAAAATCACCAGAAAAACCTGTTCAACCATGTGATGCAGAGGCACAGGAGAGGACAAGAGGACACACTGAACTGATCAAAGGTTATTATCTCCACCGAGAACGCTATGTTCTCGTCTTGTTTTGTGTTTTTCTCTGGTTGTCAGCAGAGTTGTACAGAAACTACTGGCCAGATTACCACCAAACCTGGTGAAAGGATTCAGATCAGGGGGTAGATCCAGGAAACTTTCGTTCAGAGAACAGTTCATGTATCTGGATGAAAAGATATCGTGGACGGATATTTAGTGTGGGCAATTTGGGCCATTAAAGTAATATAGAGAATATGAAATGTTTTTTAAGTGGGTACTTGATAGTGAAGGTCGGTGAACATGTCAAATTATAAACCTTTAATGGGTTGAAAGCCTTAATGCTCTTTGTTCAGCAACAGAAACCTTGTCCTTTGCTTCTTTATGGACTGTCTAATATATATGAACGAATCCCTAATAAGATTAGTCAGCAGTCAGATCAGGCAACGGTATCGAAAAAACACGGGCAAAAGGACAATAACAAAAACTTACTTGGTCATGTACAAGGGGAAAGCCAAAGGAGAATGCTGGAACAAACAAAGAGAAACGCATGGACTAAATATAAGGAATTGCTAACACAGAGGGGAGGAGGGCTCGTCGTCCTCTAACTAGAAGGTCGGCAGTTCAATCCTCATCTGCGTGTGCCCTAGGCAGAAATGTTTGATAGAGATAGTGTTGCTCACAAATGCAAGGAAACGAAGGGAAAAGTCCATAAACAATCAATGAATCCAACAAAAGATCCACAAAGATAAGTCAGAAGGTCTACTGAAAAGGCGCCCATGCCAGCAGGTGGTTAGGTGTTGCATACAGAGGCGTGGGTCCTCCTGCAGCAGCAACAGTTTTGGTATCCACCTGGCCCTTTGCCGCTTGTCTTCCCCAATCTTTCTGCCCATTTCACTTTTACTCACCTATCAATAAAGGTGAAGTTCTGAACCCTCAAAAGTTCACAAGTCTTTTCAATCAGACAAAAGAATTGCATCCAGAGTACAGGGTCACATAAGGAAGGAAAAGACGGAAATAACACAACAGAATGTGTGCAGATGAATTTGAAACCTTTTGTTGTGGCTGCTCAGAGGAGGCCATGGTAGAGTAGATCCTGGAAATGTCACAATGTCTCCTATCATCAAGGTCTCAACCTTTATCATCATGAAATGTCCTTCCGTTCACAGTACAAGTACTTGCTATCCAAATGACCCAAAAGAACAACATATAAGTAAACCGAGTAAACGTTTTTAACGGCTGTCAAAATACAGTCGATATTTAAATTGTTTATCCACGTTTAGATATTATGGGAGTAAAAGAGAAATTTTACATTAATAGCTGTACGGGGGGGATTTGATTCCATCTTTGACCTCATTTCCACGACGTCCAGCATTATCTCTGTCTGAGCTGAAATACACCTGGAAAGGAAAGAAGACACAAAGATTCACTTTGTGTCATGAAAACAAGCATAGGCCTGTGGAAATATGTATTTTATGTATTATTTTATATATATACATATATATATATGCATCAAAGTACAATTCATACACATTTCATAACTTTAAAAAAGGGGATTGTTATGTACAATAGTACCTTGGGTGTTATTTCTATCCCCACATGCAAAAACAATTCCACTGTAACATATTGTAATATTGGTTTCCATGTCAGCCGCTTCCAATTAATAGGCTGAGATTTAGTGAAGGTTTCTCTTCTGTCCAGCTGAAGGACACTTGCACTCAAAGGATTTAATTGTGTTGGTGTAATCCCTAAAAATTGTTTTAACACGTCTAGTTTAAAGAATTGCAAGACTTGTAATAGCCACAAAGGTAAGTTACAACCTGGATTTGATCTATTTCTGGCTGGACAAAGGTCATTTAAATTTAAACATCAGAGCTAACTGTTTAGAAGTGTTGTTTATTTAATGTTCTCAGTGTATTCCCTTTCTTTCTGTGTGTCTCACAGGCTCCACAAGCTCGTCAATGTCAGACCACTGGCTCGTCCGCCTCACAGTGGACAGTAAGAGAGGCAGCCTGGTGTCCCGATCATCCACCACCTGCCCGTCTTCAAATCCCGATTCTCCAGAGTCTCCCGTCTTCCTCGACGATGGTTATAAAGAGGAAAAGGGTAAAAGAGCACACCCAGCATTTTCCCTAATCAGTTTAGTCGCTTATTGATTGTTTATTTTGAGATCAATTGTGTGTAAAGGTCTTGCTTTTGAATGAGAAAACTAAAAGATTTTTTTCTCTAAATAATTGTTAGGAGGTTTTGAGAGCAGGCCATTTGTCAGGGGACTTGAGGGGCGCAGCAAGAGCATGAGAACCCCCAGCAAGACTAAGGACACTCTGAGCAAAGTACTTCCCTTTCGCTGGTCTTTTGGTTCCAAGGACAGACGAAAACCTGACCCAGTGTCTCCGCCGGATCAAAATCCTGCCCCTGTGGAGCTAGTGCAGTACTTGGAATCTGGCCGGCGTCCCCGGTGCACAAAGGACCCAATAGTAACACTGATGAGCGAACCGCGCAGCACAAAGGAAGCTCCTGAGGCCCACGCTGTAGCTAATGTCAAATCGTCCAATGCTGGGAGCATGAGTTGTGTGGATAAAGCAAGAGATGAGAAGCAGCCAGAGTCTCCACAGGTCCCAGAGGGCCAGAGGAGGCCATCGGACAAGACGACCAGCCTGAGACGCAGCAAGGGGAGCAAGACAAAAGATGAGGGCACCTTGAATTTCAGCAGTAGCTCTAGCAGTAACACCCTCACCAGAAGGAAGGATTCCAGGAAGCAGAGCTCCTCCAAAGCTTCCCAGGATACGGAGACAACAAGGCGTTTCAGTGCTGGAGTTCAGCCCAGCTACAGCACACCCAGCCTTCATGATGGGACCCTGAGAAGACCAAGGGGAGACAGGGCTGAACATCCAGGTGCATTTGAAGAAAACTCTAAGACCAAAAGAGGAGAAGTGCCCAAGAGTCAGGAGGGACTGTTCTCCTTCTTAAAAGGCAACTTCGTGAAGAAGGATAAGGACCAGAGGAAGTCCAAGGAGGGTGAGTCAGGGAGAAGAGGAGGTGAGGAAGGAGGCCGAAGGACGCTGCCAAGGCTGCCACTGTCTAACGGAGCAGCGGGAGGCAGAAGTGCTGCAGAAAGAGAAAAGTCTAATGGCTCAGGCCATCTGGGCGATGAGCTGGCAAATGGAAAAGTTGGACGTACAACGGTGGACATCAAACGCTCCCAAAGTCACTCCAACATCCCCACCAAGGCGGAGCAGAGCATGCACAGGACAGCATCTTTGCATCGCAATGGTATGTCCACAGCCCCGGCACCGTCACGCAGCCTGACAACGGACAAACCATCTTACGGCACCCTGCAGAGGACTCGTTACAGCACAACCTCACTGGGACGCAAAAAGACAGTCCCCGAGTCGAGCTTCTGACAGAGATAGTTAACACAACACACACAAACACACACGGAGCCTTTTACCTGATATAGAGTGAATGACGTCCAGTCTCTGAGATCAAAGCAATAGAGCTAAATTCACAGCGATATCCTTTTTGTTCCCAGAAGCAGAGACAGAGCAGATGAAGAGTTTGAATGCTGGGATATAAAGAACAGAATGAAATGATGTGACGTGTCCATCACTTGTCAGAGGAAGTCCATCTCTTGTCTGTTTGAAACAAGTGCCTGAGAAACCTATATGCAGTTTAGACCAATGAGTTTGTCTTTTAAGCACTGGAAGCACAGAAGCCCTTAACACACACACACACACACACACACACACACACACACACACACACACACACACACGCAAACACACACACACTCAACATAAAAATGCACATACAAACAGAATATCTACATTATTCCTGTAATGTGAGTGTTGAAAGTCATACATTGATTTAGAATTCTTCTGGTTGTAGTTAGACAGGCTGATTGTTTTGGTTTATCAGAGTGTCGTGCAGTTTCAGATTAACTTAAATTATTCAAGGTAAATCCCCAGTTTTATGTTTGTTTAAAGTACAGTGTGGCACAGCATTGATTTGTCCCAATGTGACTCTGACTACAGTTACTCCTTATTCCATTTTAAACCAGCAGTAAAAAGATGAAAACATGTTAAAGGAGACATATTTTGCCTTTTCAGTTTGTCCTAGCTGAAAAGTCGTGTATTTAACAGTTCTGCAAAATGAAGAAAGCCCAAAGTCCACAGTATAATGAGCTAGGAGCTATGAGGGTAGGAGTGGTATTCTGTAGAAGCACTGATCTGGAACTCTTTATTATTAATTGCCCAAGAAAATGAAGGTCTACCAGAACCAGTAGGGCTTTGTGGCTAACCTCTCTACCACTCTCAAATTTGGGATTTTAATATTAATGCAATATTGACCCTTAGAGGATGTTTGGACTATATTGAATGCATTCCATTGTTTCCTTTCCATCTCCACTCTTTTATTTATTTTTCTCAGTTAATGTTTTTTCTGTGCTATCCGGACTCAATCTCGTGTGATAAACTGTTCAATCTGTGGGTATATGAAGGTGTCGAGAGTTCTGAGATTTTCTCCTGGCTCAAAATGCACAATGCGGCTGTGTCCTAGTTCGTCGTCAGACAGCTGTCGAAAGCTAGAAAACTTGATGGTGACCAGTCTAAAGCTCAACCTTCACATTTATGCTGTCAAGGTTGCTGGTAATAGTGTAGCCTGACACTGACAGCATATGGTCAGTCAGAGAAGTGTGGGTGCAAAAAAGTTGTTTTTCATTGTGCTTTTTATCCTTACATTTGTCCTTGCCTGAACAGTCTAAACCACAGAAGACATTGAATGCCTAAATGGAAACAAATCAAACAAGGAAATAAAGTAATAGCAAAATACTCATTTTAATATATTTTCCTTTTTCTGTTCGTTTACTGTCAGCTAACTTTAATTAGCTAAATTACTGATAATCGTCAACCTGCTAATTGTGCGTTAGTCGTCTTCTTGCAGCACATTGTAAACGTAACTAAACGTTCAGTCAACATGTGTCCCTACAGCTGCTGGCCCACAGGAAACTCTTTTATTTTGAAAGGTCTTTCTGCCATCTGTTAATGCCCCATGTTCCAACCCATACACTGTATATAAAGATGGACGGCATGACTCCCAAAAGTGAAGCCAAAACGTCCTGATCGCAGTATAGTTCATTAACTCCGCCTCCTCCTTGTTAGTTGATGGGTCATGGACCAAACTTAAAAGTGCACGTCAATTGAATTGTTCTCAAAGATGGTTTCATTTACAGTACTTCTTATCACCAGATGTACATCAAAATGTTAATTGTTCAGGTAAATTTTGTTCAACTTAATTATTTGATCTGAAACGTCATGATTGACAGCTGAGACTGACTCTTGATTGGCTGAACGCCTGTATTGGTGGCACGTCGCTACTGCCAGACTGGCTCCAAATGAGCAAGATCATGTTTTGGCTTAACTTTTGGACAGTGGGAGGAAATGTGTCAGCTAAATACAGTCTTTGATCCAACCCAATGCCTCACCATTTTAAAACTTTCTAATCTCTTTATATTTGGTATTGGCATGTTTATGTTGCCCTTGCTGGACGACAAAGAAATGTATTACACTCGCACCTCTCACATCTTTGGTTTATTGGGTTGTTACAGGAGGGGGGAAATCTAAATATACTAAATTAAGTGTTTTTACTTCTTTGAGTCCTTCAATTTTGGCCTTTTAAATATCACGTACAAATCGGGGACGTGAATGCGGCATTATGAAGGTTGCGCTTTGCACTTTGTCTTTTCACATATAGTATACATACATCAAAAATAGTGTTTATATCCAATGGTGAGTTTAACTATTACTACAGACTTTTTTTTTTTTAACTGATCTCAGTGTGATTATTTTGGCTAAATTTTTCATGCTGCATTTTCCCCTCAACATCAACTTGCTTCATAATCAAACAGTTACTTGTTCCCTTGTAAGAAACACAGGGCAGAATGATACTTTTACTTTTAGCCACTTTGCAGCTTCTGCCAATATCACTGGGAGTGAAGGACGTCCCTTGAGCTCACTCACATAACAGCTGGAGTAGAGCGGAGCCCTCATTTAGTTTTCCCATCCCAGGATGTCCCTGGCCACTCCATTAATCCAAATGGGTCATTCTATAACAGAATAACAGGTGAACATGATGTCCTCACTTACTGCTGTTGGGACATTTTGATGCTGTGTGTCACATTTCCAATGATGACCTCTTAGACTTTGCATTTGGAGATTTAATTTGCACTTTACACACACATGGGAATGTTATTTATCTAGTATCTACCCACATAATGATGGATACTCAAATTAAATGAATTACTTTGGTGCAGCCCTCAAATCGTTTTTTTTCCTTTGGGAGAATTATACCCATATAATTGAATTTACATCAATGTGTTGACCTATGTTGGATAATATTTGCAATTTAAATGGAGAGGAAGATGTTTATCCCCATGAGCTTCTGAATGCTTCTGGACAGTGTTGCCTGTTGAATGAGTATGTTATTCAGTTTCCCTTTTCAAAAGCAGTCTCTAAGAGCAGCACAAATATAGGGTCACCCCGCTGTTACGTCAACAAGCAAATTTTGAAAACCTCAAACACAGCCAGCGCCCAGATGATGTGGTTTGCTGAAGGCCAGTTTGATCTGTAATGTTGAAGCTGGGTCAATGTTGACTCTAAAATAAACGAACCTGTCCTTGTTATTGAGAGACATTTTATTAGGGAGTCTGAAAGGATTCTAATGAAACAGCACAGTTTGATATAAGGGGCAGATTTCTATTCCGGTTTTCAGTGTGTCCCTCAAAAGTGGCCTCTCGGCTCCACATGGATGGATCATTGTTGTGCATCTTCAATCACTCTGCGGAGGTTTGTTATTAATATTTATCCAATGATTCTATTCCTTTTTGGTGATAAATCTTACTGGAGGCAGTCGCTAAATTATAGATCCACCTGTTAAGATTTTCTTTGAGGCTGATGTTCTCCTTTTGCAGAATGTTTCTATTCCTTTAACAAATGAATATTTGCAAGTGGCATGTCACCTACTGAAATGTATGTATGATGTACTGAGGGATATGGACCAGCTGAATCACACAAACCTTGTACACACACACCACATTGATTTTTGCCAACACTTTCGTTATGCTGTGAAAGGTAACAGGTGACTAAGCAATAACAGTTGAATGTCTTACGCATTAGTGTTGGTCATTTGCACAAGGTTTATAGAGCAGGATTAAAAAAGATATCAACTTTTGAACTGCAGGTTCAGACACTTAGTTTTGTCCTAGAGGCATTGATGGTGGCTTTGTCGTGGCTGCAGCTGCTGACAACCTTAGAAGTGGAAGTGGTTTGGAAGGTTGCTGAAAAGTAGCAACACAAAATAAATGCAAACATGCTCGAGGCTGCTCTCTGAAATATGTGCGGGAAACAATTAATTTGAGCATTAAAATTCCATTTTCGGAAAGAAAGCTGGTAAATACTTTGCTTCAGCTTCCATGTCTGAACGACCTTTATCTCAAAATAGTTATTACTGATTCTGGATGAGAGCATGTGCTTAGATACAAATTATTATAGATGCTGATTATTTCCTTCTTTACAGTGAAATCTTGACTGTAAAAAAACACACCAAAGTGCAGACTCTTCCCTGCTATTCAGAAGGATCAGATAATCCCTTATACAGAATGAATTAAACTCACTCGTATCTTATTTTTCCTCTGATCACAGAGCAGTACATTACAGTGTATTTTAGAGATCAATGCTGTTAAAATAGAACATATAGATTTTAAATAGGGACACAAAGTCTGTATAAATTTTAACGTTTGTCTATATATTTTTTCTTTCCATGGCTCAATCCACATGTAGCCACATACACACACTGTTTACGCTGCCAAATTGAGCACATCTGTGTAACACGATTTTTGTCAAATGTGGGTTGAAAATGTTTTTATATGCAAATTTTCTACGTTTTATATATACATATATAAATCTGTCTATATTTGCGAATACGCACAGACAGAATCGTGTGTATGTGAGTGTGAGAGAGAATAAATAATATGATTATCATTGAGACTTACCCTGTGGTGTGTACTGATTTGGGAATAAGATTTATTTCAAGTATTTCATATTTTCATAAACTGGTGTATTAGGTTTTCTTTTGCTGTAAAACAGAAGGTTCTTCCTGAATTGTTCTCTGTACATGACAGTGTGTTGTTTTATTTTGCAGTACAACAAATAGACTTTATTTATGATTACAGTCAACAGCTTAAAATACTCTAATCCTAATCAAAATGCAATAATGTTTTCCTTTTTATTTCAGATTTACTTAATGAAAATAGTGACGTTGTACTCATTCCAACAGACTTCATTAAGCAAGAAGTGTAACAACACAATCTTACTATAAATACATGTAAGTACTGTTATTATGCAACCTGACCTGAGCCTATATGTTCATTTTAAGTACAAATTTTTTTTTCTTCATCTAATACATCCTGTTTTTTTTTTTTCTTAATCGAATGAACTAAATCATTTTTATTACTTTTAGTTTTTTATCTTTAAATTTGTTTTTAATAAGCAGTTTATTTGTTGTTTAACAGTCGCTTGTTGCAGGTGCCAACAACTAAACGATGATAAACACTCCTGTTACACCTTTTGACAGACACAAATTGTCCTGGAACTATTAAGTACCTCTATTTTTAATATGAATTTTTGCCTTAAAATGGGCTAAAAATGTATAATAACTATCCATTGTGTAAAATTTTGCTGCAAGAAGGCTAAAATAAATTTATATAAAATAAGGCACACATGGAATAACAACAGAAACAAAGACACACCAACAGATATGCACTGCCAAAGGTTGTGTATTAAGTGAAAACTATATATTCACACAGTCATATGTATATATTATGAGGTAAAAGGTAGATATTATTCTTGTATTGGACATTTTGCAGGTTTGGTTTTTAACGCCTTCCATTTATGGATAAATATGGAGCAGAAAATGCATCTGAAATCTTGAAATAAAAACATAAAGCAGATTATTCGTGTCCCTAAAGCCTTGAGCTAATCAAAGCAGCATTGTGACATCTGAGAGGCACCCCAAGGTGCTGCAGCTGGAGGAGAACATCTGCACGGTCTGACCGCAGCTGGCTCGCTCCCGCAATGTCACATGACCTGGTGACGTTTTGAAGCGCTGGAGGACAAACAATTTGAACCAGCATAAAACCTTTTTTTTTTTTTCGGTTTATTGGTGGGTGGCAACCAACGTCAAGGTGCATTACCTGTGCACTGTGCCCAAAACGGGCTCAAAACCTTTAACGACGGGTTGAACTATCCATTGTATAAACCTTTGTTGAAAAGAGTCCAAAAACACAATTAGTATTGGAATAATAACCAATCGATCTTGTGATCTCCTCGCAAATAACCTCTGTGCTTGCAGCTCGAAGGCATCCAGACTGGGTCACTGCCCTGTGTGTGAATGAAGCGCCATCCTTGACGACAGGTTTGTTCTGCTGCTGGATAAACGTAGACTGCTCTGATCCTCTGCTCATGTGTTGTTAGCGGCTCTACCACTTTGCTTTTTTTTTTACCAGTTTTGCCGGTCAAATTTGTATTTGGCCGACATCTAATGCCCAGTTTGTCCATAATCTCTCCCCCATCTGTAAATCTTAAGATAGCACAGGCACCTCTAATGAATTCAGACACTTCACGTTCTTTCCTCCTGCTGGGAGAAGCAGGAGGATTAAACCAAGTGACAAAGGCTGAGGAGGATGTATCTGTTATGGATGATGGAGGTGATGAAGGCTGTGATGTGGTCTTGGTAGTGGCAGTCCAGCAGCGTGTGTTCACTCTGAGATGTCTCAGAATGTCCTGCTGTTTATACTCTTCTGCTGCAGTCATTGATGGGAGCAGCGAAGACACGACATTTCCAGGTCGAATAAAACATACCCTCGACTCTGTTTTCGAGCTGTGTACTAACGATTTTCATCCACAGGCTTTAGCCCTTTTCAGACATGAACTCTGGAGGATGTCAGTGCTCTGGCACATTCACAGCACATAAATCTCCAAGGATTTTTTTGTTTTGTTGGAAATGTCACCCGCTCGCTCCCTGTGAATCCTGTGGGTGCTCATTCTGCAGAGTTTTTACTAGGGGGTCCGACGAAGAAGGTCCCTAGAAACTCTCGCTCAGACGTTTGAATTCAGGCACACAGCCCTTCTGGAAAATGCCCAGAGGATCTCCGAGGTTCAGCGCCTTTCTCAGAGCAGCCTTTGATTGGCCACAGCTTGGCACTGTTAACATAATAGTCCAGGAATCATCCTCAATCGAATCACTTTTAGTGACAACATTTGTCTCGTTCCTGTCTGAGGTCCTTTCTAGTTCCACAATCTAATAAGCCTCAACGGCAAATTCATTTTCAAAGAGTGCCACCACCTAATAACATCCAGTCCAATAATGAATTGTGCTGCATGACTGGAAATCGAGTGTCTCTGCATGACTCCTGCTGCGGACACCTCGACCAGATTCTTTGTTTTAAGCCTTACAAGGCTGCACTGAATAGAAAGTGTATTATGTTATACATCTTGACTGTCGTATGCACGGATGTGATTCTTTATTTTGAGATTCTCATAAAAGTAGTTCAGAGCAAAACATTCAGAGCAAATTGTGTAACAGAATTTTGTATGCACACACTGGATATCTACCAACCACAGTACAATATGTGAAGCCAGTACCTACTAAAGAGATGAGTGCACAATACTCCTCATTCAGCCGTAACACCCATGGTGTCACTTAAGCAGCACTACAGTATGCAACTTCCTGAGCATTGTACAATGAGGAGAACAAAAACGTCTCTCAGGTCAACCACTCCCACTAAAACATCTCAGCTATGACATTCATGGTCAACAGAGGATGATCCCTAATGACAGTTGGGATCCCCTGACGTTTCCTCTCGTGCCACAAGAAGAATAAAGTTGATTACTTGATTACTACACCAAGTTTGACAAGCTCGTGATTCGTGGTGATTCTCGGCCTCTTGCTTAAGTGACTTGATGATATGAGTTAAAAACCTGACATGAGGCACCAGCGAGCACGGCACATTTCCTGCTTCATAGTGAGTGATGATGGTTTTTAAGAAAATCACTTTATATGAACAAGTTCCACATCACTGAGCCTGCCACCCAGAGCATCAGGAAGCAGCTCGGGGGTTTCAGGCAATCACCACAGTGATTTGTAATTTTATCAGGTTTCTGCTCGAGCCTTGAAGTTTCCTGCCGCTACACTGACCCAATCTTAACAGTGTGTCGAATAATACATTTTTTAGAATATATCTCTCATGAGATACAGAATTAGTGGATGTACCAAGGTTTTTTTAAAATGCTGGTAAACCCACTTAAAAAGCTATTGCCAGAGGAAGAGATTGGATTTCTGTTTCTCAACCTCTGGTACATCATGTCCAACGTCACAAACACACAGCTGAGGCTATCTCTCAACTCGCTATCGAATCTTTTTTAACCTCAGAGACTTTGTCGCTGAAGCAGAGACAATAGCCAGAAGCGGACTGTGAGAGGAAGTCGGAGTACCTTGGGAAAAACCACCCAGACACTTTGAGAATATGCAAACTCCGCAAAGACAGACCAGGGGCAAACTGGAACTTTCAAAAAGGTTAAGTGAGGATTACCAACCTGGTCGGACAAATATAGGATTGAGGGGACTGATGTAAATGGCACGGGGCACGCAAAGTGTATCCGCTGGTGACTGTGGCAAACTGTCACTTGAAATGTCATTGCCTTGGGTGAGGCAGCAGAGGCTTTCACCTTCCCCTGTATTTCCTTTGTATTTGGAAATATTTTTATTTCGTTGCCTGAAAGCAGCAAGACAGAAAGTTATGAGGAAATGCGAGAAATTCAATGTGATAACAATGTGATTTTTTTCTTCTTGCTGTTAATAACGAAAAATGCACACACCCCTCATTTTCCTTTCAGTTGAAAGGACATTAATCAGGCCCATCGGCTTTGGAACAGCTTACCTGAGGAGATAAGCTTTTGTGTGATATTGGGTTTTTACTGTGATTTTCTTTTTTTCTTTTCACCTTTTATTTCACTTGCTCATTTTACTGCTTTTATGTGTTCAAGTTTTTCTAAACTTTTCCTGCTTTTCTGTCTAAGCACTTTTATAACCTAGTTTTTTGAATGTGCGATATAAATAAGTATATTATTTTGTATTATTATTATATTATTATTCTTAGATGTTTGCAAAGGGTTTGCGGTAAACTCAGATTGTTTTTCAGGATGGTTGGTTTCCTTAACTGGTGAATGAGATTGGAATAACAATCAGCGAATAATGGATTCATACAAGTTGATACTAACTTCAAGGTTTCAAAAAGTACCTCAGGAGGTTCATATAACTTTAGAGCAACACCTTATCTCGTCTCTTTGAATCGACATAAACATGACAAATTTCAAAATACCCTCAGGCAGAAATAAGCACAAAGCAGCTCTCCTCTATTGCCAAGTCGTGGTGTACAGTATTTTTTGTTCATTAACTGCTGAAATAGAAAAGTAATGTGATTACATTGACAGATTCCACTCTAACACTGCACGGCCCGAGGCTGTAATTTGTGGAGTAGCCAGGGCACAGTTGCACGAGCACCATCATCAGCGATGAAGCAAAGTGTTGATACCCACGTGGGCACCGTGTGGGATTGCTAAGACAAACAAACAATATGTTGGAGGTATTTTTTATTTCAACAAGTGTTATTGAGTCATTGCAGTGCGCCCTCTGCCTTTTTGAAATACAGTGCAAGAGAGAAGGCGATTCTTCTGACAACAATCACTTATGGCAACAAGACTATTCAGAGAAAACTGGGCACAGGCCAGAAAAGTTTGAGAAACCTTAAGTTTTGTATTGTGTAATGAAGATATCTTATAATTACATAAATAATATAATTATACCATCATATATACATACAAAAATATGATATAACTTCAAAATTGACAGAACAGGCTCATGCATGAATGAGATTTCACATTGAAAGCAGTAATTGAAAGGAACTACTGCCTCGTTATTGAGCCAGGTGATGCTTTTTGACCCACCAATCACAACCCACTTGTCCCTTGACCCATGGACGAGCTTCTGTTTACAAACACATTTTGCTATTAAAGCCTGACCCGTAGTGTTCAGAATAAACAAAAGGCCAATGAAAGTCAAAGGAAAGATATGAATTCATGTGAAAATGGGTGGATTCCCTGTGGGGGGTTTGAAATTAAGTAATGGCAACACAGAATATCTCCCCTGTGACATAGATATGTGCTTGTCCGAGCTCCATAAACCTGCTTAATGAATGCACAGAGACCAGGGCAGACACTAGGAACACATTGAGTTCATAGAGCACATTGCATGCTGTAAGTTGTTAGGTTCACTCAAGAAACCCACACTGCAAAGTGCTCGGCTCTGAGAAGCTGCTCAGCCTCCTCGCTGAGTGGTACTGATGAAGAAATGTCTGTCAGACGATATGAAAAGGGGAAGGTTGCAGCCGGGGTTGTGCATGTACAAACTGTACATGCAAACTCAATTCAGTCAAAATGTATGGTTTGTAGAGATTTGAAACGATGGATTATATGAGTATGAGCTCCATGTTATTGAACATGTTTGGTATTTCCAGGTTTTAATCGCTAAGATAAAAATGTGAACAAGCCCAGTAAGAGGCTCAAACACACTGCTTAAATTTATGAACAATTGGAAACAGAAATATCTATCTGGCTGTTTAAACAAAATGCTTGATTGGAGTTGAGCCAATTGGTGCTCACATTATTGTTTGTGACTGGTGCTAATGTCCAATATCCAAACTTGTTGATGCAGCAGATGAATGGTGATGAAGTCATTCTTTGCCTCTGATTCTTATTCATTGTGGCGCCACATTGGATGGCATCATCTCCTGAGGGGCCGGCTTCTGCTGACCCGCCTCAGGTACCATCCGCATGCTCACACTGCCACCATCCGTGGTGCTCGGGTTCACGCGAAACTTTCTGTTGACCGGACGTACGGCTCTGAGGAACTGCCTCTTGAAGGTCTCACTCAGGATGATGTAGAGAAATGGGTTGATGCAGCTGTTAGCGTAGCCCATGCTAATGGCTATGTTGTATGCATAGGAGAATGCGAGGGTCGGCTTCTGCACCCCGAGGTGGACCAGCTGGAGGATGTAGTAAGGAGCCCAGCAGATGAAGAACGCAAGGCAGATGGCCACTGCCATCCGGGTCACCTTCATGGTGCGCACCCTCAGACTCCGTGGAGGCAGCGGTGCCACACTGCTGGACATGTGTTGGAGCATCTTGAAGAACACCAGGCAGATTATAAACAAGGGCATGGCGAAGGCCAAAAAGAACTGGTAAAGTGTAAACCAGTATGTGTCGGTAATTGGGTTAGGCAGGAGGAGCGCACAGGCCACCAGTCCGTCTGGAAGATGCATCAGGCCTGTGTACATCCACACAGGGATAATGGTGAGGAAGGACAGACCCCACACGATAACGATGACCAGCGCTGCCACACAGGGTGTGCGGACATAGTTGAAGCGGATTGGATGGACCGTAGCCAAGTAACGGTCGAGGGTCATAGCAGTGAGGATGTAAGTACTGACAATCTGGCTGTTGGAGTCAAGCGCAGTAATGACTGTACACATTGTGGCTCCGAAGTGCCAGCTGCCATTGCCCAGCAACTGGTGGATGAGGAATGGCATCCCAAGGAGAAAGAGGAGATCAACAATTGAAACGTTTAAGATAAAGATGTCCGGAACAGTCTGCTTGGCGCGGCACTTGGTCTTCTTTATGATGGTGTACATGACGATGCAGTTCCCAAAGATACCAAGAAAACAGATGATGCCGAAGATGACGGGGAGGATGGCACTGCAATGAAGGGCCCCATCTGCAGCTGGAGACGAGAAGAGGAGGGGGCAGTTGAAAACAATGATGAAGAATCACACATAGCACTTATGTATGATTGTATAGCTTCAAACAGTTGTCACATTATAATTCATGAACAAGAGCCGCAGAGAAATAACAATATACTGGTCAGCAATTGTTTCAAATGCAGGTCTGTTATCACTGAAACAAGCACTTGTCAGCAAGACACGCTTATTGAATTTCAGTTGATGTGTGTGTGTGTGTGTGTGTGTGTGTCTCCTCCAAAGCAATTCAGTTTAATGACAGATGATGTTGGGGGAAAATACAATTATTCAGAACAGGCCTAAAATAGTTCTGATATAAAGTGGAATTTGAAACACAGAAGTCACATCATGTATAAATTATATCACTAAACCCACTCAGTGACTTTGTAATTTTCTAAGACTTGTGAATGTGCATTTCTGCAGTGGCATAGTTCAAATTGATGTGATGAGGGCAAGTCATGGTTCATATGTCTCATCCAACATGTCAGGCTGCTGTAGTAATTCACTGCAGCCTGAAATTGTGCATCTATAACAGTTTGCATGATTACAAAATAAGAGACTGCAAGATGATTTTAGGTCATGGAAGAGAAAGTGCATCCACCCGATTCATTTGATATTTAAATAAAAATGAGTAAATAAGTGTTTGCTCAACTTACCTGGTGTTGTTGAATTAGTGTGTGGGACTGAAAAATTTGAATCGTGGAAATCCATGGGTCCAAATAAAAACAGGTGTATCCAAGTTAAGAGGTGCCTGCTTTTCAAGTGAAACACATCTGGAGCTGCAGTAACAGGAATCCACCTTCTTACTCTTTAATTCCAGATGTTCTTGTTGTTGAGTCAGTGAGAAATAATCATTGTGAGCAGATGAATATGTTCTGCTCCCTCGGTGATGATGAAGCTGCTCCTGTAGTGAGAGCATCTTCTCTGAGAGTCTGTGCATGGCTCTCTCTCTCTCTCTCTCTCTCTCTCTCTCTCTCTCTCTCTCTCTCTCTCTCTCTCTCTCTCTCTCTCTCTCTCTCTGCGGAGCTGCGACTGTGCTGCAGCCTTCACTCAAGCTGCTGAAAAAAACCCACATCCTATAATTTTAGCCTGGAGCTGAATTTTATTCAAAATCTGTCTCGGAGATGTTTTTGCGTATGGGAGCAACAGGTTGTTACCACTTGGCAACAGACGAATCCATCCACCTCTTTGCTGTTGACATGTAGGCTGAAACCTTTTTGTTGCTCGTCTCCAGCAACAAACCTCTAAGGGGTCTCACTGCCCCTCATTTGAAGTCCTCACACATTTCTTTCATTAAATCTGGAGTCAGTCATGGCCACATTCTCCAGATTTGCTCAATATGATAATTAATTCACTGACGCTGAGATTAAAGAGGAAAAAAAGTGTGTGTGTGTGTGTGTACAGATATATTTGTGAGGACCATTTATAGCCTTGACCTTATGGAGTGAGGACATTTTGGGAAAGTGAGGAGAAAGTGGTGGAGCCACCGTCTCTCCCGCAGGACACCCAGATTCATGTCCCCGTCCTCCCTCCACTTAGCCTCCCCACAGACTGCAGGACTCCGACCCCAACAGAGTGGGTGGGTCAGAGCAAAACAGCAGAGAAGCCTCTTCTCCCTCTCCAGTTGTTTATTCAAAATTTCTTTTTTATGCATTTCAATGCAAATGATCGTCAAGATCAACCCCAACCTCCAGAATTGTGCTAAGAAACAGGTTATGTGGGGAAAGAGGGAAAAGGCGAGACAAGCAAGGCTGATCTGGTGCCCGGGGCTGTTGGGCCCCCAGGGTGGGAGCCGGCCCTGAAGGCTGCCAGAGGTACCGCTCACAGGATCCGACAGGAACACATACAAAGCTAAGTGCCACGCAGGTTGAGGATGGTGCATTAATCCCCACCAAAATGTAAATCAGGGAGGCTCCACTGGAAGTGGGAATATGCTCAATATCAAAGTGCTTTTAAAATCCAATTAAACACATAGACAAATTCAAGAGAGCCGTATAATACAGCAGACCAACAGAGGCGGTGTATTACTTCAGAGTGGGAGCTGTTTGAAAGACCTTCTGTTGTATGGACTTTATTTTCCTTGTGTTTGGATTTTTGGGTTTGTCTTTGCACTTTGAGTTTTGTGTCTCTCTTGTTTTACATCCTGTCTCTGACCTGTTTCTTGTGATTGTCTGCACCTCTCATGTGTTTCACTTGTGTTCAATGAGCCCTGCCTCCCCTGTGTAGTTTCTGTTTCCCTTTCGTCTGTTCGTCGGTTCCAAGTCAGTCCTGTTTGTTTCTGCAGTGTTCCTCCTTCCAAGTCTTTCCTGCTTTACTGCCTGTGAGTTTTGAGTTTGCCGTGCCAGCTAATCACCTACAAGGTCTGTAAGTCTCTCGGATTAAATTATGTTTTCTGTTCGACCGACATTGTCTCGTGCCTTGATGTGTCTGCATTTGGGTCCTCGACTGTTTCTACATGTAACAATGGCAAATGAACCAAACTAAAAAGTTCAAGCTAAGTCATTCCGTAAATGTGATCCTGTGCATTGAACTTATGTAATAAAGTTACCATGCACATCTCTGACGTCTTCATGCTGATCAAGTCTTCCTCGTGTTCTTGACTTTGTAGTGATATCACTTTTATCGACAGCTTGTGCAATTTAATTTCATTTTGTGAGTGGAGGGTTGGAAATTGGTGCAACTGTGCAGTAATTGTAATGCTGCAGGGGACATGAATAATCAAACATTAATCTTATAATGTTTGCACTGCCATCTCCACAGTCTAATGTATTCTCTCATCAAAGCAGAGTCACGAACAACCAAACAATTATAACTCCCATCATAGAAAAATTCAAAACATTAACTCTAATATCACATTTGTATTTTTTATTCGTTGATATTTCAAACCTCATGTAGGTCACTAAATCAGGTTGATTTACTCCTGCTTTGTTTGTCACAAGCAAACAAGCCTAACTCTCTCTCCACTGATCATTTCTCTAACTGAGCCTTAAAGACAGTTACCAGGCTACCTCTCTTGTCCTCTGTCCTCTAGCCATGGACCTAGAGGACATTGCTCAGCTTAATATTTAGCTTAAATTAAAAAGCTGACAAACAAAAGAAGATGCAGGGAAACGGTGTTTGTAATGTAATGAAAACTTCCACATGCAAAATTAACCATGAGATTAAGTCCAATTCAGGAGAAGCTGTGAGACACATGCTGACCAATGTAATGTAAACACACACACACACACACACACACACACACACACACACACACACACAGGCACACACTTGTGTCTCCATGTCTACAGCTGACATTTCATTGATTTCCTAGAGACTTACTCTGATCTTAACCATAGTTACTACTTGCCTAACCTTAACTTTAACCTAAACGTGACTTTAAAACATCTTCATATGTTCCCTTACATGATGGGAACATAAGGAAGACGAGTCCCCATAATGTGACAATGTACACAGATTTAGGTCCCCACCACAACAGTAATACCTGAAACACACACATAAGGCATTTTATTTATTGAGGTCCTTCCCTCTTAAGCCATTGGCTAAGTAATGAGGACTCGTGTTGTAATTGGCTGAGGATGACATGAGTCACATGATAGTTTTTCTTCCTCCGCCCCTCACATTTACCTGATTTGGCTCCTGACTGTCTGATAACTTTTCCATCTGCAGGAGCCTGAGTGAGGGAGATTTAACTGACACCAGGGGATTTAACAGTATTGTTCAAACAAGAACGGCTGATCTTTATTTCAAAATCAACATCCTCCCTCTGTTTTCTTATTTATTCAAGATGCTTGCAGGTTTTTCTCCATGGAGGCCACAGCCAAAGTTAACTTTAATGAGAGAGGAGAGGATGAGCGGTGATAAACCACCAAAAATGTACAATCTCTCTCTGCAATATAATGATATGTATATAAATGAATATCCCCTTTTCTGCTTTTCTTTGTTGTTATGGAGAGATACATTTTTCTTTTCAAATAGTTTTGACAACTGATTTAAATGAAGAACAATGTGAGATATATGGTAATATTGAAAATGTAAAGATAAAATAGGCTTTCTATTATATTATGTGATATTTCTGTCAGATCTGTATATTTTAATCTGAGACTGCAGGAATTTACCCCGGGCAGAGTTTCAAAAGAAAAATGTGAGTAGGCCTTTGCAGGAAGTTCAGGTAAACTGCTGACTACAATTTGTGATGAGCGATCACTTGTCTGCAGAACATTTTTATTGACATGATTGTGGGAGACAAATGTCTCCAGTGTCCGTCTCCTGCTGCTTGAATCTGATTCTCTGGGAAAAAAATACCAAACATGAATCTGTAAGTATCTGTGAGTAAATCAGCCCTGTGTCTTGGTCTCTGGAACTGTGCAGGTCTGTAATATGAGGCAGTGAAGTGAACACACATCACTTATGACAGAAGGAGTCAGTTTGTTGGAGTACTCCATCAGGGCCGAATCACAACATGACTCACATGTGACTGAGCCTGTTTTAAAGCTCACAGTAAAGAGCATCACATCATTTAAAGTCAGAGACCATCGTTTTTCCACTGGTTTGATAACTTTTCACTGACGGATGAGCAAGACAACTGGAGCAGGTGAAGAACGCAGGGAGGAGGAAACGCATCAAGTCTCAGAGTGGTGCCTTAGGGGAAATGAATATATTAAGAATATATTTATTTATTTGATCTTTGTACGTCCTCTTTGGTTTATAAATTAATTAGCTGTTATCAGAGGTGTCTGCTTTAAACTGAACTGATCAAAGTGATTGCCACTACACACACACACACACACACACACACACACACAAACACAGCGGTGACACCCACAGCAGGAAAACCAATATCAGTCTGTGTAATTGTCTGTAAATCCTGTTTGAGAGAAGTGTCTCTATGTGTGTGTCTGCATTTCCACATCTCTTTATCATTACAGTGTGTGAAGATGTCAGAGAAGTAAGAGAAATCAGAGAAATCCAGCATTGCATCCAAGTAACAGGGCGTCGGAAGGCGCCTGTTGCTACAACGTTTGAGGATGATACATGATTTTTTTTGTTGTTTAATAATAAAGATAAAAACTCCCATGATCCCACACTACTTCACAATGCCACCCCGTTTATGACAGCTGTCAGCGGTTAAAATTACATCTAGATTAATTGGAAGGAAGGCAGGCGGGCAGATGGATAATGAAGAGAACACTGCTCCAAAGTGAAACACCTTATTGAAGGTGAGCATTTGCTCAATCAAGTCGGTTATAAGGTGAAGACGCAGGATGCTCCGGTCGCAGGCTGGGGTTACATGTGGTTCATGGGCAACAGCTCTGCTGGACATTCCTGCAGTTATTCCTGCACATTTTATTGTGACTAGTTCAAGGCACACTTGATATATCTCACCTGCCAGGTGATGCAAAGGTGAAGTGCTCACTAATACAGATTTCTAACAAATATGTGAACAAAATTTGTTCGAGAAAAATAAAAGTGTTATTATTGTTGTGTACTTTTACTCTTTGATTATGTAAATGTCACTGTTTAACAGTGTCAGAGAACATTATTTAAATGTCTGAAAGTGGAAATATACAAAGCTTTCGTAAAACTTTGATCATCTAGCCAAGTGGGCCAGTGGGGAAGAAATGCTCCATTGGCCACTGGACGGTGCTCCATTCAAAATCATCTGGGAGGGAAGGAGAGAGCAGAGTTTGAGTAATTCTGGGAGTGAGTCACAGTCTGAGGAACTTATTCCTAAATGCTAGTCCTTGAACTAGAACCTTTGCTTTCTCTAGACGTTTGTGACTGCAGGATGTGATTGCCTTTCTCGTGTTATTCACCAGTCATGTCTTTGATGATGTGAAATATCTGTGTTTGAGTGCCACAGCTGGAAGAACATGTTCTTCTTTTCCATATAAAGCAGTAACAAATTGGGAATTTGACAGTCAAGCTGGTAGACTCTTTCACAGGCAGTGGTAGTTATGGTTGAAGACCCTTGAACACATCAGTTTACTATCCATGTTAATTGAGATTTATTTTTGTGGGGAATTAAGTAGACTTTTCTCGGTTTTCTCAGAATTCACCAGATTGAAATTGCGGCATTTACACACAGTGTACAGGATACATATTGTATGCTGCTCCTTAATTTATATCTGGAACTATATAGTATGGTGCACCTTACATGCGTGTAATGTGAGTGATGTAGAGGATTATTTATGTGGTGTGTCTCTTAAACAGACATTAAACATGAATGGAGTTACACCTATGAAACAGCAAAGTGAATTAATAAATTGGGGCCACCTCTGGTTGAGGTGCGTTATTGCGATGGCTAGCACCATCGTCCTCTTCGCTCTAGCATGCTCAAGTGTAAGACGTCCGCCCTCGAAGCAAAAAAACCCAGAAAATTGTCATAGTGTTTGTGTAGCTGTAATAATAAAGTGCACTCATCCTTCCACACCAGGTAGTGCTCCACTTATTGAGAAACAATATTACCTCATATTACATATGAGCAACTGAATATTAGCACCTCAGCAGCTGATGAATGATGTGTAACTAAGGTGCAAACAAAGCAGTGTGTCCTGCTTAATGCCAAGAATCCGTCATAGTCGGACAGACACAACAAATAAACACAAGGTTGGGATTTTTCTGGCATATTTTTAACCCTTGCCGAGTTTGAACAGGTACATGTCAGAGGTTCCGACTGGCTGAAATTAATTTAAACTTGCTCAGGGTTAGAGTTAGGGTTTCACATTATTTTAATTGGGATAAAATTGCCCTGCATTTCATACTTGTAAACACACACTTCTTGGGATGTTCAATTCTATTCTATATATCGGTTTATCAGAAATATTACATTCTCTTTGTTTTCCAGGGGCTTTCCAAAGGCTGTGCAGCTCTTATTTCTGAAACAATTCAAGTGTGAAAACTTTTATTTCATTCCCACCTGCGAGAGAAAATAGTTGGCATCTTGTTTTGGGCTGCTGAGTCTCAGGTTATCAGGTTTTATGCAGCGTTTGGAGGCTTCATATTAAATCATTCATGTTATCAGATTTGGAGATGTCTGCCTCACTTTGCCTTGTTGGTTTGAAGATGAACAAACCAGTCAAAAGTAATTTTCAAGCTCCAGCAGAGGACCAGGAGGGATGACTGTGGTTCTTCAAAACAGAAAGTACGCTTCTATCAGTTTTCTGAGGATTTTCTGTCATTTCATCATTTTCTTTTATCATCTTATTTTTTTAAACTTCTTTTCTCTGTCTTTAAAGGCTTGACTGTCTCTCTTGTTAGAGTATAATCAGACTCTTTCATTTTAGAGGTCATTACGTGAGTACTTCATTGCATTTTAGAATATGTGTTGTTTTTTACATTGACGTGTATACAGTTTTACTTTTTTAGAAGGTGTGCTAATTAAAATGATGTTCAAATGATTGATATTGTAATTTGGTGAAAGGGAAACTTTTTTCAGGAATGTTTTTTTGCCTCGAGCTACTCAAGTTGTTCCTTTAATTCTAATACTTCTGTTGCTTATACCTAATCTATTATGCTAAAGACCAGCTCTTTCAGCTTTTTTAAATGTCATTGTTTTTCACATTTCTCTCCTCCTCGGGAACGGTAATGACGTCCTTCATTCAAAGGTCATTTGAGGTGGCGAAGGGCGGTATTGGCTCTGGATAGTAAAGTTCGAGTCACTAAAAGAACAAGTGGAGCACCAGCGCAGCGAGACAGAGATAAGCACAGAAAGAGAGGCTGTCAAAACAAAGCCACAAGATGGACAGGGCATTTTATTTTTAAAGCAATACAATAGCTTTGTCCAGATTCCTTTGGAGGCTGCATGTGAAATATCGCAATTAATAGCATCCTTCCATTCCTGAACAACATCCAATGGGTGGATCCTTCTAGGGGCAACCTAACCCAGGATTCATTGCATGAAGCAAAGAAGCTTGCTATGCAGGTGTCTGAGCTATACAGCCTCAAGTGGCAGAGATTGGAGATTTAAAAAACATGCATTCATTAGTCACTTTTTAAATTTGAAGAGATAATGCAACTGATTAGCATTTTATACGTTTTAACCCTGAAAGATGATTTATTCAGTGGCACAGAATCTCTTTTGTGACATTATGAAAACTCGTGTGGATAACTTTGCTAGGATATTGTTTCTTATCTGTGCTATCTTTGATAACGAGCAAAACTGAATCCACAGGCAAGAAAGCACAAAAGCCACAAACCTCGTTCAGGAAAATGAACTGTTCAGCGTCCCAAAATTTTATTTTACAAACAGCGTCTTCATCGAGAGAGTATAATGTTTCTCCTTCATCTGCTGCTTGTCCTCAAAAATGGAAATTGTCTCTGCACATAAAATCTCTTAAGTGCCCCCTTCGTTGCCTGCTCTCATTTTATGATCAGCAGATTCAGGGCTAAGACTCCTAACAGTGAACAAATGATTATAGGACAACTCTGTGCTCCATCTAAAGCCTGGCACAGGAAAAACACACTTAGAGCCCAGTCTCACATACGTCCCAATGTTTCAGCAGTGAACGTCTGCCTCCTGTTCCCTTCTAACATAACCCAACCCTAACATTTGCTCCTGGTAGCGTGGCTTTCATTGGTACAGTTTGACCCGTGATGTTTGCTTCACATATTTGTAACCCTTCCCTTACTCCTAGAAGCCTATCTGCAATATGAATTATTTTATTTCTTTATTTGATATTTCAATAAAATATTGAATTTTTTGAAGAAGTGGCACTTTTAGTTCAACACAACAGTGCCGCTCTTGTCTTCAGGTGTTTTATTGTGTTGTTGTGAAGTGGATGATTGTCATTGCTTGTCTGTTTTTTTCTTTTGATTGACTTAAGCTAAATTGCTTTTTGGAATAGTACAATTGTATTGTATTGTGTTGTATTAACAGTCAAGTAGTTGCTATAGCAAAGAAACACAAAACAAGGACAATGGAGATCTTGGCCTCAAGCATGGAGAGACCATTCTTGTCGTGGATAACTCTAATGCCGACTGATAGAAAGAAACATGCAGTGCGCAGACAGGCACGTTCCCCAGCAAATACTTGATACCGCATCAAAAGTGTCCATTGAGTAAAGGAATTTTGACCCAGCACTGCTGCATCACTACTGAGCTGAGCAGAGCGAGCCGCTAGTCCTCCTCTCTGCACAGATCAAGCAAGACAAGATGGTCAGGTTTGGTTCCTTTGTGTTGATTCGTCTCCCTGTTGATTAAATTTGGTTTTGGTTTTTTCTGGTGTGCTATTAATTTGTTGAAAAGTCTGAATTAAACCTGAAGTTAAGGGGATAAAAGCAAATCCTGTTTTGTAGTCCAGGCATTAGGAAGGAGCAGACACGCTAACTCAAAGACAAAGAAAACTGATCTAATACATTAATGTAAGGTCTAAACTAATAAATTCAAAATACATTGTCATGTCTAAAATGTAGAGATAAACCAGATTTTGAGCAAAAATTACTGGTTGTGTTTGTTGACTAATGTGACTGTAGAAGAAAATCAAACGTGTGATATGGATGTGAGAATTGGTGAAACCGTACATGATGAATTTGATCATCTATTTTAATTGTGTGGCTGTGGCCGTCACACTGGGATGTCTGCCCGGCTCAAGCCACCCACGACCCTCAAAGGATAAGTGGTGTAGATGATGCAGGGAGGGATGGAAATCACAACTGCTTGATGAAATAATTTATTAACTTGAGCGTGGGTCACGCACTCTCACCCGTCAGTCTTCTGCACTAATATCTTTCATCATTTTAAAACTATGCATAGCATTATATCTCATTGCATAATGGAGTCATGCCTTCACATATTGCCCGAGCTGGACACAGAGTAATGTGGATGTTTTATCATTCAACATGATGTGTTTTCACAGCCTCCTCTTTTACTATATGTACAAAAACAAGAACACGAGCACTTCAACCCACATGTCCCTTTACAGTTTACAACCCTGCTGTATCTTGCTTTATGTTCAGCCTCTGCTGGGTGTGCAGCTTATGCTCTGAAGGCGAACCCTGTGTGACAAGCGGCTTACAACCGGGTTCCCTGTGAAGACGCCAAAGACACTGCAACAACAAAGCATGAGTAATCACCAGAAGCTCTAACACCTCTGGCAATCTGTGAAGTCATAAAAAAAAAAAACTCTCCCCTTTCCGTTCCCGAGATATGGTGAAGAATGTTGGCCAGAAGAGTAAATGTCTGGGCCAAGTTTGGAACTGACAGACAACCGAAAAAATAATCAGGGCTTTACAGACATAAAAGCAGAAGCTGAGGAAGAAAATTCTGATCTGTAAATCTCGGATTAGATTCTTGTTCAACTGTGGTCAATTTTCCCAGTTTATGATCGTAAAGCTGTGTCTGATCTGGGCCTGCTTGTATTATTCCCCACTTACAGTCTAATTTCAACTTGAAACAGAACATTAGCGCACCAGCAGGTGGGGACACAGTCTGAGTCCCCATTTGCCATGACTGAGTCTCAAGCTGAGTTGAGTAAAAGGTAAAGCTTCTTTGTTTGCTTCTTTGAAAGCTTTTCCATCAGCCTGATTCCCCCTCATTACTCTGCCTCAGTTGATAGATTGAAACTGAATAAACCCCATTACTGTGTCACTCCTTGTTGCACAAACCAACCAGTTCGGAGGAGAATAGTTATGAGGACCATTGTGAGATGCTGTGAAGCACACACACAAGAGAACGCTCATTTGTTTCGCTGCTAAAGGGGACAGCACAGAAATACAAGTACGTCCTCTCTGAGTTGTTAGTGCCACCATGTGGCAGCACAGTGAAATGAGAAGCAGAAATGAGTCAATGACAGGAAATGGCAGGACAGTGTGGAGGAGCAGGTTTCGCAGGAAACAGTTGGAGGAAGAGGAGGAGCAGAAGCATGGAAGCTTTGCCTGAAGGCTTCCTACAAGAATTAGTAATCACTGCCCGCAAAAAATACAAGAACAGAAACGCTACCATACAGAGCACTACATTAACGTGATGCAACTGTGTTTGCACTACACCAAATGTAAATGTTAGCTTTGTTCTGGGCTCAAGCAAAGCTCTCTCTAACACCCCCCTCTGTATGTTTGACTTATTTCTACGAAAAATATCTGTTAAAAATGGAGTCAAGCTATAAGTTTTACTGTTCTATGGCATTCTCAATAAGCTGCTGTCCTAATTGTATATCAAATAATAATATCGGAAAGTTTCCAATTACTAAGTAACAGTTCTGAGACATGTTTCAGGCGGGGAGGGAACCCGTGACCTTTGGATCCATAGCTGCTTTTGTCAAACACAAGGAGATGGTCATTTATGGTCATATTTCTCAAACTAACACAATAACTACTACATCCTACATCTGACAAGTAGCAGGATCGTCCAAGGTTTAGACTTACTGGGTATCAGTCTCCCATTGTGATTATCCTCACTAACACAAGCCTTTTATATATCAGTGACAGGAGACATTACAAGATGCTGAAGTTATACATGACCCATGAGTGAGTCGTTCTGTGAGAAGCGGGCTTTTCCCGAGCAGTCCTGAACGCAGCATCGCGGTGCACAGAAAACATGGCGGATGATGGAGAGTCGCTGGAGTCCTGGCTCAGTAAGTAGACCCACTAACTCCTTTTACACGGGTTCGATTCACACTTGACACGCACAGCTATGCGCCGCGGAACAGTAGCTGTCGCACACACGATTTGGACTCACGTGACATCGGCGTAAACGCAGAGTACCGCGTGGAATTCGTGTGTGTTGTCAGAAAGTGGCTAACACTGACAGCTGCTGGTGGACGTTCGCTAGCTAAATCAGCTTTGACGTTTGGTTTTCATGTGTTTTGAACTAATACATAAAGCATACATATATAGAGAGATATATGTACATTTCTATGTTGATGATAATATCATTGTTCTGTTCTCGTGGTAACACGTAGTGCGCTTTAGCTTTCGCTCCCTGGAGTTGCAGAAACAGCCCGAGGCGTTAACTTACCCAGATTTTAAACAGGATGCAAAGCAGCTATAAGCGAGTGGAGCAGAGTGTCTGCAGGGAAGGAACGAGACGATTCAGAGGATTCGTTTAAAATGCTGGATAATGTCTGTCTGGGTTGTTTTGTATACGCTGGTCTATGGAGGGAACAGAGCTTGATGTGTCCCAAGCCTTCATCAAGATAAGAACGGACTTTATCAATCCCGAAGGAAGCAAAGCCTTGTGCCAATAATAGAATACAGGGAGTAGAGCATTAAGTGGAACTGAAATCATAAAGTGTATTACAAGTAAAATCTAATTATAATATGTCTACAGAGTAATGCAGAACCAGTGCCTAATAGAAATAACAATAGAAATGAGAGTACAATAAGGAAGTGGCATGCTACAGTGAAACTAATACTTGTCAAAAGTGGCAGTAAGTAGAGATGAATAAGGAGTAAGTGATACATGCATATGGTGATGATGAAATATACATTAAGTTAAGAATAGTGCCAAAAAATGGAATAATACAAACAATAGACAATATATACAAAGAATGGGAAATCAGATCAGATCGCCTGTATGTTTAAACTGTACAAGTAGTGCAAAGAAATAGTATAAGTAGTTACTGGGCGACATGGATATTTGAGTGTTATTTACCGCGTACAGAGTATGTAGTTGAGCGTGTGTGACAGTGAGTGATACGTGTGCTGTCAGCAGCAAGGTCATGTGACACTGTCCCCGTTTCTTTTCAGACAGAGCCACCAACCCTTCCAACAGACAGGAAGACTGGGAGTACATAATGGGATTCTGTGACCAAATCAATAAGGAGCTGGAAGGGTATGGTCACATTCATTCAATTAACTCAATCTCTCCCATAACGTCGCGTCCCACTCATCTAATGTTGCCCATCTGTGTCCTCGCTGTGGTTGAACACATGGAGTGTTTTGTGAAGCCTGTTATAACCCAGGCTCTGAGTTATCGCTTTTGTTATTGAGTTTGCGTGGAAATGTTTCGCTCTGTTTTTTTATTTCTTTTTTCCAGCCCACAAATATCCGTTCGACTGTTGGGTCACAAGATCCAGTCCCCTCAGGAGTGGGAGGCGATACAAGCGTTAACGGTCTGTAGCGGAATCATTTCACCACTGTCATTCAGCCTTTTGTTGCACAGTTCAAAGATAATTATTTTCACTTGTTTTCCTTGTGTAGGTCCTCGAGGCTTGTATGAAGAACTGCGGGCAAAGGTTCCACAATGAAGTCGGGAAATTTAGGTTTTTAAATGAATTAATCAAGGTGGTTTCACCCAAAGTAAGTAATATAAATGTTCAAACACCCTCTGATGGGGATGGGTTTTCTGGAATTGACGTTTGGTGTCATTCTGAGCGGTGCATTCATTGTTTTTCAGTACCTGGGAGAAAAAGTGTCGGAAAAGGTGAAGTTGAAAGTGATCGAGCTGCTGTACAGTTGGACTGTGTCTCTGCCAGATGAAGCAAAGATCTGTGAAGCTTATCAGATGCTCAAGTCTCAGGGTGAGACCCCAGCCACTTAAAACAGCTGTTGAAAAATGCTGATGAGATATAATAACACGGTAAAACAATATGAATGCTTAATGAACAGGCTGTTATGATTGTGTTGTTCCTTGTAAGATCATTTGTTACCATGAATTACTAAAATTACCCAAAATTGTCATTTACAGTTTCCACTAGCTGTCTGCTGTCATTTTCTATTATAGGTATTGTTTTAGCTGATCCAGATGTACCTCTCGATGCCACTTTAATACCGTCGCCGTCTCCGCGACCCAAGAATCCTGTGTTTGATGACGAGAAGAAGAGCAAGGTAAGAAGAATCATTTTGGGATCTGATTGTGTAACTCGCTCACTCATTGCACACAACTCACTCTCCCGTTTTATTTCTTTTGCACATATATTTGTAGGATAGGATATTTTCAATCCTTTTTTTATTGGCGCAGCACAGATTGTAAATAATATCTGTACTGATATCGATACACTCTTTGATGACTCTTCTCGCTACATGTTGAAGATTGAGAGGGTTCAAATCTAATCATTCTGTCTTTTTCTTTCTTTCTTCCCCTCTATTGCTTGTCACTGTAAAATCTTCACTTGATACCATCCCACTGAAAAAAGGGTCATATTTAATTTGCATTGACATCACTGAAACTGGTCTTGTTTATTTTTTCTTGTTCCCACTGCCCGGCTGGTTTCACGACTCCACAACAGGTCACCGCTGCATGTTTACTTTGTGTTGACGGCAGTTGATCTATGGATGGAGTTTGTTTTTTCTGAGTTTGGGAGCTGATGTGACTTTGCTGCTTGTGCCTGGGGGATCTGTGGGAGACGAGCTTGATTGTTTACTCACTGACGGTTCTCTCATCCCTGCAGAGATTATCAGATCTGCTCAAGAGCAAGAAGCCTGAAGATCTGCAAGAGGCCAATCGGCTCATCAAGAACATGGTCAAGGAGGTGTGTCAGTGTCCAAATTAAATGTTCAGATTTTTCTGTTTGTGTTTTAATCAGGCCAAAGTTGGGATGGCTTTTATCTCGAGAAACTGGAAGCCAATTGGA
Organism: Verasper variegatus; assembly: GCA_026259375.1. Taxonomy (NCBI): domain Eukaryota; kingdom Metazoa; phylum Chordata; class Actinopteri; order Pleuronectiformes; family Pleuronectidae; genus Verasper; species Verasper variegatus. The sequence goes on along the minus strand of CM048044.1, from coordinate 13,610,310 downwards.
AGCATTTCTCAGCCTTTATCTCAAAACCCCACCGCACAGGTTTATACTGACACTCGAGTTTGATGAGGTCTATTTATGCAACTCAACCTTTTCTTTCTTGTCACAGGACGAAGTGAGAACACAGAGAGCGACAAAACAAAAAAGCACACTGGAGGCAGTCAACAACAGTGTCAAACTCCTTAATGAGATGCTCGCACACTTCAGCCCGCAAGAGTCCACGGACGAAGACAAGGAGCTTATCAGGGTTCGTTCTTCTGCAGATGAGCCTTAAACAACCTTTTGAAACAAATTCAGTAATTTCTTTTGTTATTGATTTATCCTTCTGGAAACACTTACAAAGTCCTGATCTTGCTTACACAGCTTCAAATGTGTTTCTAGTAATTTGCTCCTGCTTGATTTAACGTTGCATGAAGCAGTTTACACCGACTCATTGACCCCATTCAGACCTGTTATTAAGATCTGTTCTGAGAGATTTGATCACAGTTCAGGTCTGAATGCATCCAAATGAGTCCTCAATACGGCCTGAGAGCCGAGCACTCAGACGACATCCGTAGGAGGTCTGGGACACACGTGGCCACATTCTTTGTGCTGTGTGAATGCAAACGTGTCCTGGACCATATATGATGGACCACCTATCCTCCTGTCCTCTGACCTCCTACACTTTTAAAGAGTCCCAAGTATTTTTACTCTTCTCAATGTCCATACATTGATTTTGTTCGTGAACACCCTCATGATATCAACATTGACATTCTATTTTTTTATTTTTCAAATGGGGAAAAATCATATTCCATAGCAGATCTGCACACTGCGACTAGATAATAACATTTGGTCTTCATGAACAGAAATTACGTACGTGTTTATTTGCAGTGGGGAAGTGAGATCTGATCTCAAGTGATCACGAGAGACACATTCAGGATGCATTGTAATTTCAGGTGTGAACAGATTAATTTAGCGGTGGCCTCTTGTGATCTGAGCTCTCAGGATGCATGTCAATACCAGTAGGGCTGTGACGGTAACCACATTACAGCAATACCCTGGTCATGTGATGCCTACCGCGGGATTGAGCTCATTATCGTCATCACTGCAGGTGGCTCTGAGCCGTCTGGGGGGATGGGGGGGGGTGTACCAAGCCATGCACAGATCCACTGCCTGAGGCAGAGCGCGTGGAGCTCTGGCACGGACCCAGTTTTTATCGGCTCTGTCAGTAATCTAGAATAATCCATACTGTCACAGCCCTCAATGCCAAGTCTTAACAGGACCATTCTGAGACCAACTAGAGTCCTGCACAACCCAATTTGCTGAAACACATTTACTGAAGTATTTTATTTAAAAGATTACCATATGTTTATCCTCATAAATAACATATTTCACATAAGTCTTCAATTAGCTTTTTATATTCTTTGTATAAATTACATTTAAGATGTGGATATTCAGTGATTTTTTTTTTCTTTTCTTTTCTTCTTTCTCTTCAGGAGCTGTATAGTGATTGTGACAAACTCAGGCTAACTGTGTCTCAACTTGCTACTGAGACCGAGGACAATGAAAGCAGCTTGGGTGAGAAATCCTGTCATTTGGCCGATCGATCCTGATGGCGCGCTCTTGCTAGCCTAATTTAATAATAGAAAGGTCGAGTCACACAGGCCTTGTGTTGATGTACGACCAACCGCCTGTCAGACCAGAGTGCCCACATGACTGAAAGATGTTCTGCTCACAGACTTCTTACATTTAGAAAACATGTTTATTGTTGTTTCAGAAAGTCATGAACCTCACCTTGATTGAACTTTAAAAATGTACTTATCAGGAGACATCCTGCAGGCCAGTGATGACCTGTCCCATGTCATTAATTCCTACAAGAAGATTGTGAATGGACAGACTATCAACGGAGAGAGTGAAGAAGCACAACAACCACGGACATCAGTCAAACAAGGTACATTTTAATGAGTAGGACAGCACAGTAAGGAGTAGAAAATGGTCATTATTTTGCCATTTGGTATTCGACATATTTTCAATTCCCTATAAACGTAATTGTGTGGTTTATACAAGTTTCAGTTTTGTACGTTTCAGAAATTAAGAATATACAAAGGACAGAGATCATGTTTTGACAGAGGTAGCAATGTGCAAAAAACACATCACTTTAATTTATGAGAGAGAGGAAATTCTCAACAACCGCAGGGTCTCGGGTTATTCTGGAAGTAAACATTTCTCTTGAGCTATTCAGATGTAGTTTTTTGTAAAAACAGTGTGTATCTCCTGAGCAGTTAATATCTCTCAGTCAGTTAAAACTGGATTTATCCATGTGGGTAGTTAGCCATAGGCCATGTATTTGGGTGAACTGACCCTTTAATTTTATTGCAATACATCTTTACTGTCCTGTGCTAATGTTTTCCTCAATCTGCCAGGTACCGGCAGCACGAACCAGTCAGAGATTCTGATTGACCTGGTGGGTCTGGATTTCAACAGCCCTTCTCCGCCAGAGAAACAACTTCCGACCTCTTCTCTGTCTTTTCCCGCTGACCTGCTGTGTGGGTCTGCTGCTGCTGAGCCTCAGTCCCCGAGCCCCAGTGCACCCTCTGCTCCCAGTGCACCCTCTGCTGCTCTCTCTCTGCTGGATGAAGAGCTGCTATCCTTAGGTAAAGTGCAGTTTAATTTACTTTTATTCGCAATCTGTTTTCAATATGTATATGCAACATGTTTTTACATATTTCTTCCTTTACATGTGTTTATTTGCAGGCCTCAATGAACCTGCTCCTGTAAGTAAATCAATGTAAACCACAGCAATTATTTGTTAGCTTTATTTCTATTTGACTCAATTCCAATTATTCATGTCAAATATTTCTAACTAGCCATATTTTGCATTGCCATGTTTCCAGGATCCCAGTCAGGATGTGCATCTCTTTGAAACAACTTCGCCCTCTGGTCCTACGTTATCTACATATTCACTTTTTCCAGCTGGTCTCTCTGCAGCCTCAGCCCCATTTAACCCTACAAAGTTTTCTACAACTGCCTCCACGTTAAGCTTTCCTGGCCCTGTCTTGCAGACTCCTCCGTTTTTTACAGAATCTCTCTCAACGACATCTGCCTTATTCCCGCAGCCCCTCAGTTCAGTATTGACCACCTTAGCCCAGACTCAATCATTCAGCATGGCCTTGCCCGCTGCCTCAGCCCCCCACGTCATTCCACAGCAGTTCTCCACTTCACTCAGTGACTCTCCTTCGACCTTTGTCAATAACAACTTGCAAGACCTGGCCTTGCTGGATCTGGGCAGTCCAAAAAAGTGAGTAGTATTTGAACCACGAGGTAAACGCAGGGAGGGAATATGGATTAGCACCAAGCTGTCCCTGTGTATCTCTTACTATCTTAGATGCTGAATCTTAATTTAAAAAAACTTTGAAATTGATGCACTTCCTTGTTCCTTTTCAGTGTTTTAAATTTTGCATTGACTTACCCGAGCAGTTGTCGAAACACTAAAAGGGACATAGATGTGATACAGTGATTTCTCTGTTGCATTCCACTTACAAGAGTGGCCCTCAGTGGAGCATGTATACAGTCCCCTTAAATTCAATAAAGCGGCACCAAATCGCAACTGCTCATCGATATTTTTTTTTTCATTAAGATCTCTGCATTATTTCTTGAGAAATTCACAATTATTTCACACCCTTTCTCATTATTTGGAAAAATTATCCTTGATCCAGATCAAAATTTTAATCCTAAACCTCACTGCACAATATTTGTTGTTATTTTTTTGTCAATACACGTAATCAATATATATTTGTATCATTATATGATGAAACATATATATACTATAATGTCTTTCTCTTTGTGAATTATCCACACAGTACACCTGGTGTGATGGACTTTGGCAGCTTGCAGGTGAAGAGTGAGGATCTGTGCGCTCCTGCTCCTCTGTCTTTCAGTGCTGGTGTCTCCTCCACAACATCCGCCTTACTCCTCGTAGAAGAGATGCAGGGAGGCTCTGCTCCCCCACCCGCCAAGAGTCAGGCAGATGATAGCCCCTTGTTACGATCTCTGTCCCCCATCCTCCCTCTGAGCCAGGCCAGTCCAGGCAGGGTACAGGAAGTGTCCCTGGCCAATGTCTTTGTCCCTTTGGATGCCATCAAACCAAGTGAGCTCCAGGACAAAGGCTTTAAACTAGTGTGTCTGTTTTTAAGAATTGTGTTTTTTGTTGAGAAAAAAATACAAAGAACATCACATTGTGTCAAATTTCAAGTCCATGGAGAAAAGGGAAGAAAATAAATTCCATGAGCTAGCGATTCATTGACTAAATCATTGCAGCTTGACTGCCCAGTAGTTCAGAACAATTTTACATATAGAAAATACTGTACAGCCTCAAACATTAGGCATCATATTTATGAATGGGATAACTCTAGTAATGATTTTCAGCCTGTTATGGAAATGTTGCCTGATCTCCTGACCTTGATAGAAGACCCTGTATCAAAAAAGAACGGTGGTTGTGATACTGAACCTTAGCCCTTACTGCCACCGTGTGGCAAACTTGATGAAACATGTTTTCCCCATCACGCCAATAAGGGATGAACGTTTTATTGAAAATCAAGAACATTAGCTGACTAATATAGCTGAATGCAGTGAGATGTGTCTAATCAATATCTGTAATACTCACCTTTACCTTCCTCTTTGTGTCCTGAATTTTAGGTAAAGTGTGTCCTGTGACAGCATATGACAAAAACGGTGTTCGTGTCCTGCTGCACTTTGCTAGTGATTGTCCACCAGGCAGGCCGGATGTACTGGTGGTAGTGGCGTCCATGCTTAACACAGCGCCGCAGTCTGTCAGAAATGTTGTCCTGCAAGCCGCTGTACCCAAGGTAAAACCTGCTCTGTGACTGCAGATGGAGCAACACAGTGTGCTTTTTTTTAAGGCAGATGTTTGACTCATGAAATTGAAATGGGTTGCTGCTTCTGTTTAATACACATGGATGTCTGCTCTGCCACTTTTCCAGACAATGAAAGTGAGACTGCAGCCGCCTTCAGGGACCGAGCTGGCTCCTTTTAATCCAATCTTTCCCCCTGCTGCCATTACTCAGGTCATGTTGCTCGCCAATCCTCTCAAGGTAAAGCTCAGCATGGAGCTTTTAATATAATATAATATAGTATTTATGAATGCATTAAATGTCATGTATTAATTGACAGAACACTCACATACTCCATGTCCATGGTTGAGATCATACAGTTCAGCACAGTATTACCACTTTTTGGTTTAACATGACAAGCAACATGTTTTGATGATGTATTGATCATTGACTACATTAACACGGACACCAATATTCCAATATTAACCCGAGTTTTCATTTTGCAACATTGTCATGTTACCAATCGTTGACAACATATGCCCTGGCTGTAAACAAGATGGAAAAATAAAACGAGTTGTAGCTTTTGCAAATTTTGAAAGAAAACACCCAAAATGTTATAGGGTTGCATCGCATATTAGTTTATTTCAGGTTAGGAATTTGAAATTGGCAGAAAAATGACGAACATAATGATGTGGTGGACGTAATCACGTGAGTCAGATTATGATCTGTAACATTTAAATGGGATTTAGAATTAAATATTCTATTAGCACAGCATCATACATGAAATGTCTTATTCTGAACAAGGTCAAATATAGATATATACGTAGTCAGTGACTGCCTGTGCTCAAGATCTTGTATATTCCAGCAAGATGCCAAACTCTATGTGTGTGTTTTGCAGGAGAAGGTTCGGATGAGATACAAGCTGACGTTCACATTGGGAGAGCAGTTGCTCACAGAGGTCGGGGAGGTGAATGATTTCCCTCCTGCTGACAGATGGGGCGCTCTATAGCCCCCTGCCCTCTGCTGTAGGATGACCAGACACAGACGCTACAAGACTCAACTAATGAATGGCTCTATTAGTGCAGCTCAGAAGTAAAAAGAAAGGGTCGTATCAGACGTTTTATGGGAACATTTGAAGTTTTCTTTTTTTATATTCGAAGAATATAGTCTAAACTTTGATTGAACTTGAAGGACTTTTTTTGCTTGAGATGTTCCCACTGAAGTAGCCAAAGTCCTGTAGCATACATCCAATGTAAATGTTGCTTTAGTGCCAGCGGTAATCCACATGGTGCAATAGCTAACAGTGTGAACTGGCTGATTACATGGATTATGCATGGGAAAATATTGCTACGTGAGTATTAAGTTGTTACTGTTGTAATATCCTTTTGCTTTTAATGTTGACTCCTGCCCCTCGGCCATATCCGAACTGATTGGAGAATACTTGCACTTTTGGATGCCAGACAGTCTTAATATAGAGCGTAAACTCACGTTGAAGGAGAGTGCAAAGCCAGGGTCACATGAATGCGTGATTGCGACCTGCATTTCACATGATTGGCTGCTGACAATATAGAACAACAATGTTTTACGCTGAAGACATTGGACTAGAGTGGACAAGAGCCCCTCTGTTGCTAAATAAAAGGCACAGATTGGCTCATTAGAAATCAGTTACTCTCAAAGCACTGCTTCCAGTATGTCTCACAGTTACTACTGAATACTCTGACTTGTCTTCTGACCTCTATGCTATAAGTCATAGCTTGGAATTTGGTTTCCTTTTTTGTCTCAGTATTTATTGTTCTAAATGTATTGTTATTTTCTTTTGTAGAGGATGGTTGGAGTTCTGACTGTATGATACTGCAGTTGTCGACTGGCAGGTACAACATGAGCTATCAAGGGTAATGATGCTTGATAAACATGGAGTGGATGTGCTAAAGGAAGTGCAGACCAGCTGATAATTAACCCCTGGACTTACTGTTTGAACCTAATCTCATGCTATAGCTTTGCCCTTACTCCTGCTCTTACACCTTGTTGTGGAAACCAAGCTGAAGGAGTAGATTGTAAATTGTTTGGTTTGTGTGGGAGATTCTGATATCAAACTAGGAAGATTTTTATTATAGTAAGCCTTGAGAAAATATATATATACACACAAACATTTTTGGTGGTGGTTAATTAAAAGCATTTGGCTTACCATGTGTTCATCCAAACAGAAACTGTCTTTATTTTTGTCTTTCTGGAGCTGTTAGTGCTTTAAAGCAGATTCTCTACATATTTCTTGTAGAGAATGTATTTATTGGTCATAGATTTTTAAATGAACTTGTCATTACATATTTTTTTTAATCTATTTCTGTGCATGGAAAAAGTAAAGAATGAGATCAGTCTGTTTGTATTACAGAGTTTTTGCTTTAAGTTCAGTATCAATGCAGTAGCAAATCAACAGTGTTTTTCCTACTACTACTAATAACAATGATAATAATGATACATTGTGTTTGAATAGCACTTTTAACAATGGTCAAAGACACTTTACACATTAAAAAACAAAAAAATAAAAAGAAACAATATAAATACACCTCATAATATCAAAATCATCCATTAAAACATAAGATACATGACATAATCATAAGGGATTTTGAGGCTTTGAGCCATGTTTTTTAAGTTTTAAGGCAGCTGTCAATCATAATCAGTATTTGAAATTAGAAGTACCCGAGTGTAAAATAGTTGCTGATGCAGTTTTATGTAAGCAGGGTATTAATGTTGCTGATTTTATTTCATATACTCCTGAGAAGGTAGATAATCATTTTTACTTTGAAATGTTATGGAGTAAACGAGTATCAAATCAAGTATCTCAAAAATAACCCCCTCAGTACTTGCACTGAGCAATATATTTGGTGTCAATAATTATCATAATAAATCGTTAATAACCCATTTGTGCATTTCGCATCATATTACTGACCCGTGTGGTTGAGCGGACATGGGTCTGGTATATAGACTGTATGGGTACAGTATACTTCCTGGGCCGTGTGTGCGCGCCTCCCAGCAGCCCGACGCAAAGTGGCGCGCCGGACAGCGCAGCCGCAGCAGAACAGGCGCAGACAGACAGCGGCAGTCATGGCAGACGAGAAACCCAAGGTGAGCAGCGGCTTTTGTTCTGGGGGGGTTTGTTGACTTTGTGCAGCTCATCCCTGCGCCATCATTGTTCGGTTTACACCTCGAAACACCGGCGTGTGCCGCCGATGCGTCAACGACCGCGGAATCTCAGAGAAAGCTAACCGAAGAACAGAGCCGCCGAGCTAGCAAGCTAACGGGCTACGTTAGCATAATAAGCTAACGTGTTTGAGACCCGGGCGTTGGGAAATAAATACGAATTTGTGGTCATCTTAAATACGTCGTGTCCACACTTGCACTAAAGCTGATATACTGTGTATGCTGTATTAGTGATGACCACTTAGCACGAAGCGATATAACCGTTTATACATAGATAGCGCTAACAAGAGGGAGTAGCATAACGAGACCGCTAGGGGCCAAAATGAATGATCTGATAAAAAAAAACAACGTTAACGCAATATTAAATAGTTGAACTACGCTGTTCACGAGTTCAACCATCTCCGTGTCGGGAAAAGAGGGATTGATCTGTGCAAGATGCGTTTTCCTCCCTGGTCAGGTCGTTGGGTTTGAGCAGAATTAGCAGGCCATTGTCGATTGCTCAACGCTAACGCTAGATGCTAATGCTAACGTTGAAGTTGTAATGCAGCCCCTCTCTCTCTGCGCTCAGTGATCACGCAGATTCCGAGTTAAGTGCAGTCAGGCAGAGAGGAACTGAATTCACTTATGTTTTCACGTCAATATTGTTGGACTTTATTTATATTATATTAAATCAATGAGGTACAAATTGTGCTAGAATCCCCAGTGGTCTGCAAAGGCTGATAGGGCTTTGTGGCCAGGGGGGTGGGGGTGCATGCACTTTAAAGATGTGTGAGGCCATATTTGAACCGGCGTCGTGTTCGTCCCTGCATCACATTTCCCCCGCAGCTTGACTTTCTGCACCCTCTGTTTCAGGAGGGAGTGAAGACGGAGAACAATGAGCACATCAACCTGAAGGTGGCAGGCCAGGATGGCTCCGTGGTGCAGTTCAAGATCAAAAGGCACACTCCTCTCAGCAAACTGATGAAAGCTTACTGTGAACGACAGGTGAGACCCTACTCATGATAAGATATTGGGTGCAGACAAACTTTGCAAGCCTTAAAGGGCTAGTTCACAGAACAATGAAAATTACCTCATTGTCTACCCAGCACTATGCCGATGGAGGTGGTGGGTGAAGTGTTTGAGTTCACAAAACACTTTTGGAGTTTCAGGGCCAAACAGCGTTGCAGCCAAATCCCATACAATTAAATGCCGACCACCTTTTCAAACCTAAAATGCCTTCATACTGCTTGTGTGGTCTCATCCAAGTACCTGTAAGCGCCAAGATTCAAATTTGACTCGACAGGAGGTCATTTACACCATGTTTTTAGAATTTTTGTCCCCTGATATCCTTTTGAGCCGCGTTCAAACGTGGATCACAGCTGGCGTTTTGGCTAAAAACATGGTGTAAATGACCTAGTTTCGTGTCGAATCTGAACGTTAGGGCTAGCAGACACTTCGGTGACACCACAGGAGCAGTATGGAGGCATTTTATGTTCTTATACATTTGAAGAAGTGATAACCATTTACCTGAAATGTATTGGATTTGACTGCCCCTAAAACTCAAAGTTTCACTTGCCCCTCCATCGACATCTTGGTGAGTAGACAATCTGTGAATTTCCATTTTTGGGTGAACTATCCCTTTAAGTTGTCACACAAACTTGTAGGTTGGTTTCAGGGATGTAAATGTTTACCTCTTGGTCATCTGGCTGAAACATATGGATAATTTTCAATATTTTGAACAATGTTTCTCATCTGTCCACACAGGGGCTTTCTATGAGGCAAATACGATTTCGATTTGATGGTCAGCCCATCAATGAAACAGACACTCCCTCGCAGGTAAGACCACACCCACTTGTTCAGCCTACAGACGATCACCTCCAGAATCAATTTTTGTAATCATGAACTTTAGCTGAATAAGAGCATATATATATAATAACCTCACCGTTTACTTTAGACACTGTATGATGTCGATTTTATTATTTGCCAGTTGTAATGGTGGAAGATATATCGGGGTGTTTCAAAAAAAATAATGTGGTAAGACAACAGGATTACCAAAAGTGAAAACCTTAGCAATGTTACTTCTATTTGCATAATACAGTTGAAATTAAAAATGTTGTTGCAATTCAGTGGTTGAGAGCACTTTTATTAACCCTTGACGGGTTAATAAAAGTACTTTCAAACAGTTAACAAACTGCTTGTAACTTTAAATTACAAAATAATTGTACAGAAATGCTACTTAACTATTAGCATTGAACACTTAGTAGCACTCAGTGGAGCACATATCTCCTCCAAAGCCAAATAATCCTTCACATGAATGTTCGCTCTTATAGTAGAAATATTAAACAACTTAAAGAAAAGCTGAAATACATAGTTTGGCATGAATATAGTTAAAGAACGTGAAAAAAACCCTCATGGAATCTCCTAATCCGCATCCACATTTTGTTCTTACCAGGCTCATGCTCTATCTCTCCAAGTTTAGTGGAAACCGGTTTCTGTTTTTGGATAATCCTGCTGACAAATCAACAATTGAACTAACACATGGGGAAGTGTAGAAAGAGTTGCTGGATGTGAACCAGCCTTTAAACACCTGCTTTCAAGCTCATCTTTCACTTTATACCTGTACTGACCGGAAGGAAGACTCACTGGCCAGAGTTTGTACTGATGTGTTACTGGTATTGTATAAAGATCAAGTGCAGACTACAGGACAGCACGTTGCAGCTGTGAAAGGACAGTCATTAATTCCGTAACTGTGCTCTGTCATTTATCTACTTAAATTGAAGTAAAGATTCCCAATTCTACTTCTTCATAACAACTTAACAAGCGTTTGGTTACTTCTACCCAAATGGAGTGACGTAAACACACTGGAATATAATGCTTAATCTTACTTAACAAGCACACTCCATCTCACTTTCTCTTACAGCTAGAAATGGAGGATGAAGATACGATTGATGTGTTCCAACAGCAAACCGGTGGCTTCTCTCTTTAAAGACTGTTTCCTACGAACATCCCTACCTCCCCTTTTCACCCTGAACATGTTTATTAAGCCCAGTCTTCAAATGCTCGTGACCAGTGTTGATACCATCAAGTGGAATACTTTTTCAAAAGCACAGTTGGTGGAGATAGGTTTCATCACGCTGTCATTCACATAATGACATTTCTGAACTGCACGGTGTAGACAACTCGTGAGCGGCAGTATGTCTAATGTGCCGAAGAAATTAAAAGCTTCTTGTGATTTTCTTTTTTTTTTTTCTTTCTTTTCTTTGTAGAAGTTTTGAAAAATAAATTTCTTGGTCCTTGTTTTTGTTTTTATACTTATGTCATTGAGGTTCTGATTCAGATGGAATTTTGTTATTGTTGTCAAGTAAGCCTGCATTTTAAATCACTGACATCTGTTATGAAAATGTAGTATTGGAATAAATTGAGTTTTTTTTAACACATGTCCCTGTTGTTTGTTTTATGGATACTTTAGGATTCTTAAAAGTTGGGTAAATACTAACTGAGATAAAAGCATCTGCATACTCAGTAAAATAAATATTTGTACAAATTTAAAAGCCTGGATGCTTTTTTTTCCTGTTCAAGTTGACTGCTTTAAGCTCCAGCACCTCAGCCAAACCTGATACTGGATGAGCAGTGTGTTTTGTTTTGAGGTAAATACTAAATCCAACTGAGACAGTAAACAGCTTAACCAGAGGTGTGTAAAACTGGTTAATTCTAGATAATTTAAATGTATTCTTACTTTGACATGCGTTTCTTTGAATATATTTAAAAATAAACGATAGTCCTTGAATAACAGCACAACCTTTTATTTGAGCAGGAATTGTTTTAAAACTGATAATGTAAGTACTGTCCTTGTGCCTTGGACATCAAGACGGGTGTTTTACAGTGTCAGCATTGTGGAGAAGAGGGTGCACTTATAATTATGAGCAAGCCATGTGTGCCCAATGGATTATTTGACATAATCCCTACAATAGGAAAGCCACAGCTATGTTTGAAAGTTGAATTACTACAATAACTTGTTACATCTTAAGTTTGTAAAGAAGATATACTTCTAGTTAACCTCTTCAAAACTGGTTTGTCAATTGACTTGATTTGACCCTTTTGTTATATATATAACTATAACGTGTGTGTGTGTGTGTGTGTGTATCACATACATACATATAGAATAGTTTTTTCACACCTGATGAAAACTGATGGTGGATTTATGAGTCAAACTTGCATTACAGTGTGTGCGTTTCATGTAAACACTCAAACCAATCACAGGCTTGATCGCTGTGCCAGGATCCAATCACAGGAGAAGCTGTCCACTTGTGGGCGGTGCTTGGGTGCAGAATCCACAGTCCGCACTGCTGCCACACTTGAAGCGGATAGAGTTAACGGAAGTACAGACTTCTCCTCTTCAAATTAAAACCCATGTGTGTCGCTCTTGTTTCAGTAAAGGGTCAAAACCCACAAACACTCCGCCGTAAAACGCGTAGATATAAAATCAGTATTTAGATGTGACTCAATTTCTGCTCCTCACGGAACTAGATAACCTGCGCCCGTGAGGTTAATGCGTGTTACTTTGAAGAGCGGAGCGGAAGTGAAGCGTCTTCTAGGACGGTCTGGTGTCGTCAGGCTGGAGGAGGCAGGTTGACTACTGAGAACCACCGGCCCGGGTAGACAATGATAAAGGAGCTGCTAATGATAGTGCCATTTACCGTGTCTTCTTTTTAAAATTAACACTTCGTCTCTTCTTGTGCAGACATGACGACCACCACGAACTATCAAGGGATGGAGCCCGGCTCCAAAAGCAGTTCCAGGTAAAAGGCGTCGTCCGGACGGTTCCATTCCAGCTGTTAGCCACCATCCATCCATCCCACAAGTCCTGCATCCTCTGCTGTTACCACACACAGCGCAGCGTGCAATTTAAGACATGCTTGTTACAGTCGCTGCCTGTGGTTAGATCTCTGCAGCTTCGATGTGGGATTGAATGATCCCTGGTGGATAATTCCAGGATAAAGCTCGGTACCACACCTGTTTTTGTCCGTTAGAACGTACCACCATGGACGTTAGCTAGCACGATAGCACACTCCCTTTTTGTGGAGATGCTGCAGAGCTAGCAGGTGCACACCAGGCTGCTCTGTGCCCGGCGTTATCTACGCGGGCCTCTCACTCTAGCGTGCGTTTGTCGTGCGTTTCCTCAACGAGGGGATTGTGTCTATCGCAAGGAAAGGAAAGGACAGATGGGCGAGGCCCCTGTGGTTTGTCCGATCATCAGCATGATCAGTGAGGTAGCTCCAGTCAGACATCCTCCAGTCTGCCCTGCATGTGCACCCACTGAGGCGAGGCCCTGTTCCAGCTGACCACACCTGACATCAACCCGAGCTCTATCCACGATGGGCCGTATATAATCAGATCAAGATCAAATCGATATTGATTATTATCCCATTATTTCTTTGAAAAGTTCTAAGACTCAAATCTGAGGTAGATCAGTTATGTGTTAAACCCCCTCATCGTCAATCAATCAATATGTATTCAACAGTTGTTTTATTGCCCAGCCCTAATTCATGGTTTTCAGCAAGGAGGTGCAGAGGAAGTAGTCCACTTATCTACCAGTTACATTCCAATCATACAATAGTTAATATTTAAAATTCATGATTCTAAACCAAACGAGAGATTTATGAACGCATCATGAAAAAACACAAATGTACATTCAACTAATACATTTACTGCAATGTGTAAGCACAATGTAGTTATAACTGTATTTCAGAGAAAATGCATAATAGATATTGGTACATGGCAGGATTTTAGTCCTCAGTTTAGTTGTTAAAAAAGCAAACACATCAGCCCTTCAATAAATCCTACTCTTAAGAATGTCACTTTGCAGACTGTAGTTAATAGTGTTGTTGAACCGTATTGCATTGTTGCTACAAATGGGTTTGACCAACGACATATTGTGAATAACGATGGACAAAGCCTTTCCACTTAATCGCACTATTCTGAAATGAAGCTTTAATGTCTCGGATATGAACGCTGCCGTCTTTCACATTTGGAGCAGAGTTTACGCCAAATCATAACATACATTATCTCAAGGCACTTTACAAAAAAGGCCAAGACCCTAACATTTATAGAGGAACCCAACAGTTCCCACAATGAGCAGCACTTTGGTGACTGTGGAGTGAAAAAAGTCCCTCATTAACTGGAAGAAACCTCTGGAACCAGACTCAATGTGGGCAACATCTGCCTCGGCCGGTTGGGGTGAGCAGGGGGAAATGGGGAGGAGAGGTAGACCAGGAACAGCGTCAGACTTCAATTCTTACTAGTTATAATGAAAACAATAACAGTGTAAAGATGTTGTTAATGATAGCAGCAACAATTCTGAATAATAATAACAATAATTGTCATCCTGCAGCTCTGGAGTCAAAGATACCTTGGGGGGGGGGGGGGGGAAGAAAGAAACACATAGTTAGTGAGATGTAGTAAAATAAATAAATGACTGTGGGGGGGGGCAGAGAGACCGAAAGAAGGGGAGAAGTGCTCAGTGCGTGATGGGAGGGGCCCCAGCAGTCTAGACCTATAGCAGCATAACCAAGGGATGGTTCAGGACTCACCTGATCCAGCACTAACTTTAGGCTGTATCCAAAAGGAACATTTTAATTTTAACCTTAAATGTTGAGATGGTTTCCGCCTCCTGAACTCAGAGTGGGATCTGGTTCCACAGGAGAGGAGCCTGGTAGCTGAAGGCTCTACCTCCTGTTCTACTCTTACAGATTCTTGGAACCACAAGAGACCATTAACATGGAAGAGATGGGATTTATGACCTATACTGCAGCCAGCCACCAGGTGGCGATTCGCTTCACTTTTGGGAACTTGAATCTGACCTGATGGTGCAAAGATACTGTACAACCACTTTGTTTGGTTGCAGAAGCACAGAGTAGCAAACATGTTAAATGTCTTTGAATAAAATAAACTGTTGATCTGTATTGGGTAGAGTGTAGATGGTGTTCTATACATTCCTTGTCCGTTTCTTTTTTTAGAGTGGGGAGAAGAACCAGCCACTGAGCTCCATCTTTCAGTAACGGTGTTGACCATCTCTCTGTTTTCAGGGTTCTGCGCCCACCGGGTGGCGGCTCCAACTTTTCGCTTGGTCCAGATGAGGAGAAACCTCCCGTCCGAAAAAACAAGATGGCTTCCAGTGTTTTCGATGAGCCAGAGGACCCCTATGCTAATCGAAGGAACAACCCACCAGGTACATTCTGCCTCATCTGCAAAAATATGTGTCTCAGCTGTGCATATCCAATGTATATTGACAGATGGTGTGACATGAGTGGCATTAAATCAATGATTCCACAAATATAATGCATAAAAGTAAAATGTTCTTTCTGCAGCGGTTACTGCTCAGCATCACAGAACAGGCTGAGGTGCGGTAATGATTCATTGTTTCTCTTCCAGTCATAAGAAATGCAAACATGGGTGTTTCTCTACTTATCAGTATTCTTCTCACCATGTGGGAATCTGAAATATTCACGAGTGGCCTCATGTCCTTGTTAGATCACAGAGTTAATTATGGAATTAAAAGAGTATATTCTAAGATCAGCACCTGTGATACATTCATCACAATTCAATTAAACACTAGAATCAAAAAAGTAGAATCATTTTTTAATATAGAAACATGCATAGCAAAATGAAATATAATAGAAGAAGAATTAAATTAGGTAAGCTTTATCTAGAGCAGTGGTTCCCAGTATCTTGAAGCAATGTTTACCACACACACAGACAAACAAAGACAAACCCCTTTTAAGCTGAAAACATCTTTTTTAAGAGATGTCTCCATCCCATCTAAAATAGATAATGTTACTTATCAAATATGCGTGAATTTGATGAGAATAGATTATTTTTGGCCTGTAGAGTGCTGCCATTTTGTTTTGGGACAGTGGAATCACAATATGAAACAGGCCAGCTCTAAGTAAACTAAACTCCAGTGATGTTCCTAGATGATCTTCAGGCAACACATTTAATTGAACATGTATGCAAGACTTTTTGAACTTCATACTGCAACTTATCAATTGCCAAAAAAGCAGTTGGCCACCTTTTAACACTGGTTTTCTATTGTAAACACACTGGATTTCATGGTCTGCACTGGGCACTTGATGTTGTCTGATTATTTGGAGAACTAATACGACAAGCTAAAACCAGCAAATACCTCCATTATCATCACTGCAGTGTAATTCTGACGTGCTTATTAAATAGTGATCCAGTGGTTATTTGTGTCCACTGACCACAGTACATGACAGCAAAAAAATCCAAAAACAAATGCAGCTTTTAATTCTGTGTCAAAATACACAGATCTTGTTGGAACGGGAACCTCCACAGCATGTGTCAAAGATGTTTCGGTAGCTTAAGCCGAGTTTACCTTTCTCTCCAAACAAGGAAGGTGGTCTTGTCACTAACACATGCTGGGTTTTTGGCAAAGCTTTAATATGTTTGCTTCTCACGTTTCCTTCCTCCTCCTTTTACTTCCCACATTCAATAAAAGACATTGTTATGTACGTGGGTTTAATTCAGTCCAGCCTCATTTCCCAGTTCCTCCTTTGACTTTCTCTTTCTCTCACTGGTTGATTTAAATGAGCCTTGTCCTGACAGTATTATAAATCCTTGATCAAAGTTTTGTCAGACTGACATTAGTCCCTGAAAGGCATAAACTTTTTCTAAGCAGTTTTCTCATGATTACTGATCTGACCTCAGCTTCTCAGCTCAGCTTCACAGAGAGACTCAGTGAATGGCTGTGTTGTCCTCTGTCATGCACAGTTATACTCCAGCTGCACTGGCATGGTAGTAACAGAGAGGCTGGGCAAACTTTAAAATTCTGGTATAATTAGGAGATTATATATATATATATATATATATATATTAATAGGTATAATCTTAAACTAATACATTGGGCAAATAATCTTGTTGGACTTCTTTGACAAAATTTGACTATACTGCAGCACACAAACGTAGCAGGCTAACTCAATCACTTTCAGACATGATTCCAAAGAGCCTACTACACACTATTTCAAATTCTATAAAATGTCATAGAACAAGTGTAGTCCCACTCATGTCGATGCAGGGACAATGAGCCTGTGGATAAAGGGATTGAAAACGAAATCAAAATGATTCATAGGGGGGGGAAACATTTTTTGTAAATGGAGTAATTATAAGAAGGACCTTCAGTGTGAAAGTGAAGCTTCCAACATCTGGGCTCACAAGAAAACAATAGCAGTTATGTGTGGGAGTAGCAAAGTCCATGTTTATGTGCGTCATCATCCCCCCCCACCCCCCACCCCCACCCCCACAAGATTTGGTGTTTAAGTGTGAAATGTCCCACGTCTGAACTGTTGGCTGGATACTGAACTGTTTCCCACCTTAGTGGTGGTATTTTCCAAGTATAATGTACACAGGACTCATCATTTTGTACATTAATAATACCCAAAATACTCACTGTGACTGTGACTGAATGCTAAAAGATTTTAAAATGGGGCAAAAGAAGGAAAGTGGGAATGGTTTGCCTTTATCTCACTGCATTTCATCCAGCTACCTGACTTTACTCATGCATTCATTTGGAGAAATAAATAATCTTGTATAAAACCGATGCAAAATCTCCATAGTATCTATAGTTCGTTGTTAAATGACTTTCCTTACGTACACTTCCAGTCCTCCTTATACGGCTGATCTACTCTGTGGAGAGGGACATTTACTTTACTTCCATATTATTATTAAGAACTTTTGTAAACTTTGACTTTCTGTTAACTTTGTCGTAGTTTTTAAGCAAAATGCATAGCTAATCTCCTTTTTCTCAATTATGATTTTAGTAGTGTCATCTTTTAATTTGGTTATGCAAGCTTGACATTTCTCCTATTTAGTGTTCTCAAGCTTTATTTGTGTTTTGCCATTGTGATGGCAATTTTCTTATTTAATCACACCCTCCATCATTGTGTTTTGCCCTCCATCATCGTTTTTGTTTTGTAAATGCATGTATATGTCATCTTTCTATTGTGCCTGTCAAAAGTGAAATGAGTTTTGAACATTATTTTAGTTGATCATCGATTATAATCTATTATAAATATGGTTGTAAATTTATTTGGTAATAGATTATAGTCTCCAGCTGTAATATTTACTCCCTCTTCTTGTGTCATTATTAACGCTATTACTTGAGTCATGAATTTGGGCCTTTTATCTGGGGGATAGTATCAACAAAGATTTTCTAGCCACTATAAATTCTACCATCTGTTAGGGTTTATTTTTAGTCACTTTAGTTGACTTTTCATGTGAGATCATCATGTGGTCAAGCTTCGATGAAAGAGGTGATAGAGAATTGAGGACTTTGAACAGCACAAGCAGGGCAGCCTTTTGTTAACTGTGCTGATACTCTAAACTCTGGCGTCCATCTGTAGAACGTCTTGTCGTGGCAACGGTGAAATGCCTCCAAACTGTTGTCCCTGTGTCTGACCCCTTTGTGCTATTGTAAAATGAGATTCGCCTTTTGTTTTTCTAAGGCCAAGATCAGGAACATTGTGCGATGCACCTTGCCCACGATGTTACAGATGGTTATGATTGGTGGAGCGATATGAAGAAAGGTAGTGTGGGGAGGCATTAAATTTGCAGTCAGTGTTCAGTTGCCCTACGATCTAAGCAGATGTACAATCTTGCTCGAACTGAAGAAAGGGGGTGGCTAGGGCTCAGGAGGTGGAGCGGGTTGTCCACTAACCAGAGGGCTGGCAGCTCGATTCCAGTCTACCCCATTCCGTGGGCTGACATGTCCTTTGGCAAAAATCGGAAAGCTCAATTGCCACTGATGAAGAAAGTACTTCACGTAGATGCACTGTGTGTGGATGGCAAAACTGCTCTGTAAAGTGCTTTGAGTGGTCATCAAGACTAGAAAAGTGTAACCTTATATTTAATATTTACATTGAAATGGACCATGGTACACAAATGATGCTTTAAAGTTTTCTTCACCCACAACACGAAAGTAGTTGAAGTTGAAGTTTTGCTTGAGAACCTGTATGTCGGGGGGGGGGGGGGGTGGTCTACTGACACACAATGCAGTACAAAGACAGAGATGTTTGCATAGAATTGAATTTAATAGATAACCCTGATAGTAGTTCTGCCCTGTTGTCGCTGATGCCCGATCCAGCTATTGAATATCCGATATAGTTATTGGAGCGGTGCATCCCCAGGTTGTGACGATGTTGTCATTATCTGACAGACTGTACATCACCATGTTATTTGTCTCTTCAAAACAATCTGAAGCCGCATCGTATCTGAACCATTCTGTCTCCTTGTTCTCCAGGAGGAAAGCCCAAAGGGGTGCTGTGTGGGGAGCCGTCAGCTCCCCTGAGGAGAGGAGGGAACAACGGAACCAACAGCTCAGCAGACGCCCCCCCCACCACAGTAAGATCATGCTCCAGATCATGAGTTGTAGACCGATATTAAGCAGAAGCTGAGGGAAGCATAAAGGGAAGCAACGGAAATTTAAATGAAGTGACACCACTTCTCTTATTCCTAATACTCCTCACAAAGGTTATAACTACTGATACTTTTTCATTCAGTACATGTATTTCTTTTTCATGTAGACCTGTGACAATACAGAATCTCCTATGAAAGCTGTTGAAACACTTTCTTTTCCCCTTGTTTTTTAGGAAGGAGAAATTTCTGTGCGTGATCATGGTAAGCACCTGTTGATTCTGCTCCCTTCACCCCAGTTAAACAGATGCAGGGATAGCTACTGTGTCTGCCTGCACTCTACTTGCTGACAGATTGATGCACACTAGTTTTCTTTTAACTTAATGTGTGCAACACCTGCAGAGGGTGTGATGGAGTATCAAGGCCATATGAAGATTAAGAGATGCAGAAGAAAGTCGTACGAGAATGAAGTTGTACTTTAATGAGAAAAAAGTCATAATATCACAGTGAATAAAGAAACAAAAAACAGTCTTTAGCAAGTAGGCCGTTCTCTACAATTCCCAATCTGGCTGTTTCTTGACAAGATATGACATAACTTTGAATTGTAAGCAGATTTCAGTTGATCATTTCCTCATCCACCAAAGAGACAACTTCCTCCAGGTCAGTGCGGTTCCTTCTTCAGCATAGACACAATTTCTTTCACAAGCTTTTCAAAGTCCTGATTCATATGAGTTGATGAGCCAAAGTATTCTTGACTTTATTGTTAGTGAATCTATACTAAAGTATAACGTAACCAGATGTTCCACACTGCTAATATTAATGCAGGCGACCAGCTGATCATCTGATATGCCCCTTCTAAAATGACATGTAGCCTAAAGTTAGGACTTTTTTCTCATAAATGTACGACTTTTTTCTTATATTATTTTTCCTTTATCTCGTAATTGTACAACCTTATTCTCCAAACTTGATTAGATAAGAAGAGCCCTCCCCCTATAGACTCTGAGCCAGTGATCCAATATATAAAACAGAACAGATTAGTGATATGTTATAACATCACTATATAACACACTTCATCCATTGTACACACACTGTAGCCACATAAACACATTTTCTTCACTTTAATAAGAGTCAGAAAATTGTTATTTTGTTATCACAATACATTTTATTTAGGTTGTATTGATTTGTGACTTAATTAAAGAAGTTAATATTGTTTAACTCTTAAAGTTAAAACAGCTGGTTGACAAATGTACACCTCTCGTCTTTTTACCGTCTATATCAAGGTATCCAGTCAAGCTAATTCATGAGAAGGTTGAAAGCAGAGTCGGACTTTTTAATGTTTCTGTTTTAGAAAGAGAATGATGAGAAAGGGTATTTAATACGCATTTAATCACTGCATACAGCACACGAGTTAGTGGTGAAAGACTGAAGGTAAAATGGCACATCCCAGGCAAACCGTTCTCTTGTGTTTGTCAACAAATGTCTGTGGTCGCTCTGCCCGTGTTCAGACAACTTTGCGGCTGAACCTGAAGCGGCTCCCGAACATCACGAGGAGGCCCCAGCGGCTGAGGAGCCCACTGCAGGATTAGGGTCCGGCCGCAGGAATCCCCCCGGTGGCAAGTCCAGCCTCATCCTGGGTTGAATGCCCAACAACTGCCCCTCTTCACCTCCACGTGTCTCTGAACTCATCCTTTTTCTTTTTTACAAACTTTTTTTTTTTTGATTTTATTTTTTTTTTTAAACATGGAACCCCAGCTCATCTGTCTGTGCCACAGGAAACCCTAATGTCCCAAGAGGCACCAGTGCCCTCCACATCCTCAAGTGCATTGTTTTGATACCTCTTTTTTGGAAAGCGTTTTGTACTGTTTTTATTGTTTGTTTATTTTTGACAGAAGCACTTTATGTATTTCTATGTATATGGTTCAGCGTCTGCCTTTTGTCCCTCTAATGCATTACACCTGACAGAAAGGGTAGAAGGTTCACATCTCTCATATCAACCAGTGCTAAACCCCCCCTCCCCTTAATTTTATTGCAACAGCACAAGCTGTAGGTGATGATACAAGCAGTTTCTAGAACACAAGCAAAGATAAAGCTGTCACTTTTGCACTGTGTTCAGTTTTGACCCATTGTGCATGCACATCTGGTCTGTGATGTATGAATGTGAGATGAAACATAACTGTGAAGATTTGTTTTCCCCATATAATTCCACCTGTTTGTTAGTTGTTTCTTTGTGGAATAGTTGTTGTATTGTTGTTGCATGAAGTTGGAATCTTTCTACTGATTATAGTATTAATATCCACATAGGATCCAAATATGAGCAACATAAATTACTGTCATTGTGATCTGAAGGATGCAAACATTTGTCTTCAGATGAGAACTGTAGGTCCCACGTCAGGTAACAGAATTGGAATAAGCCTTTTTTATATAGTAGTCACTCACTAACCTTAGACTATTGGAACCCCGGTGCCGGTTTTGGGTGCCCTGTGTTTTTATAGGTGAAATTGACTCTCACATACAGTGTGCCTGTTTGTTTGTTAGGCTACAAACATCAAACAAGACTGGGTTTCCTCATACAGCATCCTACCAGTATCACCACAACCTTGTTGGAATGTTGTGGGCCGTGACACTTGGGTGTTTCTGGTTAACCCATCCTAGATTTGACAAGTGACCTTATGACAGCTCGGCCTTTCTTTTCTATGTTTTACCCCCTTTTACATTTGCCAACGACCCTGAAAGAATACAGAATAGTCTTTTTGTAGATTTCATGTCGCATCACTCAAACCAAAATTCAAACGCCTCCTTGCTTCTCTCTTGTCCAGTCAACATGTGTATGTGTGTGTATGTGTGTGAGTGTGACTGCTGTGTCAGCCAGCTGTCGTGCAACAAAAAAAAACCACATTTCAGGTACATGAACTGTATTTCCCGTGGTGTCTACTATTTTTTAATGTGTGTGACGATGCAAGACACGTCTGTTTGCATCCTACCAATTCCTGTTGCTCGATGTAAGTCACTGCAGAAATTTGAATTTGAGAAATGGCACAAGTGGAAATTAACAATAAAAATCAATCTTGACCATGTGTTGTACTCGTGCTTTATCTGAACATTTGCATGAGTACACATAGAGCCTCAATGATTGCACTTCGGAGGACTTGTTTTGACTAAATCACACTGCGAAAGTGTCACATCAGCTACAGTGTTGTATAAAACAATGTGGGCCATCATGTCTTTTGGAGAGGGCTCATGTTATGACCAGTATAAACAGGAAGAGGGATTACAGCAGTGTTTTTATAGTGTATCAACCAGAGTCCAGTCTCAAGTAGGGTTCTTATCTACGATAATAGTTCTTTTAATGATGTGCGTTATCGAGTATTGTCGATAATGATGATCCGTGCACCATGTATTCATGCCCTGCGTGTAAATATATTTGGCCGCTTTAGATAAGTCCTTTATTAGTCCCGCAATGGGGAAATTTGCAATGTTACAGCGGCAGAATACATCACATAAGTAGCATGCAGTACTTGGGTGAAGGACTATAAAGAAATAGAAATAAACAACAATATATAGAAAAAATATAGAAATGTGATTAAACCAGTATATTCAGTGTAAATAAATATATTATGTGTCAGAATATGTACAGTAAATGGATTGCACATAACGGTTTATATTGCACAGAAATATTTAACAAATGAGTATACTACAGTGAATATTGCACAGTCGGGACGTGTTAAGTGGTCCATAGTGGTGGTGTATGTAGTTTTACTTGGAGCAGAGCTGGTAAATGAAAAACTTTCCAGATCATTGACGGGGTTTTCCGTGAGTGGATCATTGTCGGAAGGAGATAATAAGGGTTGAGAGAAACCAGAGTTGGACAACCAAATCTCGCTCCGCCTCCTCCGACTAAATTCTACTGTGGAAACTTCTCGTGTCACGTTTGTCCCGGGTTTGTCTTAATTATATTAAATAATTATGAATCGTATTCTATGATCCCAGAACACTCATCTCACATAATGATCAATTATTTTATTAAGGAGTTCAATCTTTCTTCAGAGCAGCGCATTCATCAGCCGCTCGCTCTTTTCCTCTCTCTCTCTCTCTCTCTCTCTCTCTCTCTCTCTCTCACACACACACACACACACAGTGTGATCGGGCTAATAACAACAGACTTTATAAACTTAGGGGAGCAGTTGTACAGGGTTGGTCATCACAATTTTAAATGTTAAATCTAAAAGCTAAATCTAAATCTAAATCTAAATCTAAATCTTAAATGTTAAATCTAAATCTAAATCTAAATCTAAATCTAAATCTAAATCTTAAATGTTAAATCTAAAAGCTAAATCTAAATCTTAAATGTTGAATATAATTGTTAAATATGAAGTGTACAGTTCCAAAGAGGATCGTGACCCTTATTATGGACTTCTGTTGATATAACAGCTGCCTCCTCCTCTTACTCACAATGAAAGTGAAAGTAAAGCATACACCGCAGCACAGTTCGGTCAGTCAGCGTCTGTTACAGCAGCAGAAGTGTTCCTGTCTGTGGAGGAGCGCGTACTGTGAGTTTGTCTTTATATTATTATTGTATTGATGTGTGATATATTTACAGTCACGTCTTCCATGGGTTATTAGCCTAACCATAACCCATAGTCCACTCGCATGTGCAGTGTAGTGAACGGTGGGGGGAGGGGGGCGACATAAGCTTCTCTTCAGTCAATGTCTGTGTATCATGAATCTGAAATAATAACTACTTTGTTTTGCTGATATTGCAGCAGAGGTCTTTGCATTCTATAACACAGCATATTCACCAGCAACGTATTAATACTTGTAAATAATTGAAGAGCAAGTGCAAGTCTGACATTTGTTTCCTCACTGTTAATGTTTGAACTGATGGGTGCAGGGAGTGTGGAGGCTGGAGTTAGGATTCATTTGTCCAGCAGATACTAAGATCATTAGAACACTAAGAACATTCCCACTCTAATAGGATCCAGAAATGGAGTGAACACACAGCACAACCGGAACCAGGTGGGCCATGTTTAACCCTGGCCTTAAAAAGAGAAGAGAATAATAACAATTGCTGTCCCATTGGACCATTCATATATTCAATCTTGGCACAATACAAGAAGCGCAGATGTGTCCACTTCTGTGTCCAAGAAATCCAGTGTTAGAGCACTTGTGTGTGTTAGAGCAACACAAATACCCTCAGACTGATTGTCTAGACTGTAGCTTGTATGAGAACTGAGCTTTGGAATTTTGGAATTTCCAATCTTACCAATAAACACTAATCCCTTCAGGAACTTTCCTCATCTTTTTGTGTTGATCGCTGACCAGTTCAGCTGGAAAATCAAAATGCAGAAGTGTAAAGATTGTTGCTGATGATAAGTCACTAGTTGTTCAGGGACATGTTTCGGCACATCTCATCCTGCGGCATGTGGATTCCTGCTGTAACACAATTGTGGTATATTCAGCCAACGTAAATCGTTTTGATATGGGGGTAGATCATAATGACAGGTTTATAGCTAGGTAAAGCTAGCTAAATTCTCTCCCTCGGAAAATGCTCTTATCCATTTATGGTGAAGTTTCCATTCCTTATACGAAGCATGTCTTTAGGGGCCCCTATGTGTGATGTCATTGTATCTCAAGTCTTTGGCGAAAACATCTTCCCTATAAGAATGCTTGTCCGGCACCGGCGAGGCGGACTTCTGCATTGGCTGAGAACGTCTCCGGGTATACCATGGTACCCGTCCTGACCTGTAAACTTCTGTGTAATAAACCTTATTATTCAAGCAAGAACGGTGTCCGCGAAGATTCCTTCATCATCATCTACAACATCACTGCTGCCTAAAAGATACAACACAATCCTGCAGGAATACCCACAGCGCGAAGCACAGTACAGTACAAATATAAGTAAATAGACTTACCATGAAACTTATTGGATGGATGTGGGCTGGATCAGGGAAGAATAATTCCATTTTGATACGGATCTGGATCCAGGAATTTTATTCACTTTCTTTAATATTGTGAGATGAGACGGTTCTTTGTTAATTTCTCAGAGAATTATCTGTGACTCTTGATGAATTGACGATTGTTCGGGCCATTGACAGGTTCTGAGCAAGTTGACCTCCTCTGCAGCAGGTTAGAGATGCAGCATTAGTTACCATGGCGAAGTAACCCGCTAAGAACTGAACCACCATTAAACCTGAAGTTACCTCGCTAACCACAAATCCTGCTTTGTAGTAGCTTGTAGCAAATTAAAGCTGATAAGATGAGCGGATCTCGAGATATGTGAGACACATAAAGACAGACAGAGATTTCTGGAAATATTAGGTAGATGAGTCAGAGAAGTAACAGAAGTAATAAGATCTAATATTTATCATTATTTTATTGAGTAGAATAATGTGCAATATTAGTGGTAAGACTTTGTGGAGATGCTGCCCAGAAAAAAACATGTGCACTTACATTCACAAAAACAGATCCCTGTGTTTTAAAACATGTACATGAGTTTTACATTTGAATAAAAAATGTTTATTTTATCTGTCATTGCAGGTAACTGAACATGGCCCTCATTGGTACCCTCTCCTTTGTTTTCACTGCGACGTGTGTCGGTGCACAGCATGGTAAGTTTTACCATTATCTGGGCATTACAAATGTGAATTGCTACTTGGTGCTGATGTAATCTGGCATCTCGCCCCTTTTTCTTCTTCAGTTTTTGCAACCGTGCATTGCAGTGCTGGAAACTTCGGCAAGCATGGCCAGCAGTCACTGCTGGAGTGTGTCGTCGAACCCACAGTAAAGACAGCGAACTTAGAAATCAAAGCAGTCACTTGGAAGAAAGAAGGGTTGGAGAATCCCTTCCTGTTTTTTCATAAAGGAGTGAATACAACACCATTGACAGAATACATGTTTGCTGAGCCGTCCTGGAACACGAAGAACATGAACGTGTCCCTGCTCATCACCAACACTATGGTGGCACACGCTGGAGTTTACACATGCATGGTGCTAACAAGCAGCGGGGATATTTATGGGACCACCAACCTCACCGTCACAGGTGAGACAGAGGCATCAAACTCATTTCAAAGCTTAACCCTGTGTAAAGTAGTTTGGTTTCCTGTGAACATCAATTTGTCACATAGACAATTGACTTGTTGAAAGATTTAATTGAGGTCTTGATTGTTTGGAGGTTGAGGGACTTTCCTGGTATTTCCTTTCACTAAGTATCAGTTGGCTCTCATGTGTATTTTCTTATTTTCACTTTCACCGTGACAAATAATCGCTGCTGTTGTAACCCAGATCGTCTACTGTTTTTTTTGTTCTTTGCAGCCAAATACAGTAAACCAATTATACGCTCCGTCCCTGAGAAGATTCCCCAAAACACAGCTGGTGCCCTGATATGTGACTCAGACGGTGGCTACCCAAAAGGTGAGATTCACTGGATCGTTGAGCACGACACGGAGTGGCCCAAAAATAAGACGGAGGCAAAGCAAGGCCCGACAGGTCTGTTTCACCTCTCCAGCAAGCTAACTCTGCTGCCAGGATCCATCTTCTCCAAGTATACCTGCGTGGTGGTCAATGCCAGCGGCGGCAGAGAGGCGTGGACCGAATTTGAAATTCAAAGCAAACCAAGAGTAGGCGGTAGGTGTCTTCCAGCACCACACACCACACACCATTTAGAACCATTTAGCACTGCACACGGAAGTCATTTCAGCCATAGTAGCACCTAAGGTCGTGCTTTAAGTGAAGTTTGAAGCGACACAAGCCACCTCTAACCCATTTTTGTGTGAATGGGAAGTCATAGACTTCCACATAGGCTCAGTTTCCCAACAGAAACCAAAAAGGAGCTGATAGACCAGGAAACTGACACAGATAAACATTGAACCACAAAAAGGAAAGTAGAAGTGTTGCAGATTGAAGTGCCCTGCCAAACCATGTTCTTTCTCCTCTTAGCTGCAGTCTGTTTATTATATCCATAACTGCAGCCAACTCATATTGTGCTGTTTTTCAAACACTCTTCACAGAACAGATAGGCTGCAACACGTCTCTAAACCTCATCCTCATCAAAACTTCACAAAAATGCACCTCACAAAGAAACGACACTCCTTGATTGGGCAAGTGTTGTTTAATGGACTATTCAGTCCCACTTGTGGAAGAATTCATCAATTGGTTCAATTGGGAGCAGCACAGGGTTGCAGGGATAAGCACATTTGATGGAAAGTTACTGGTTTGTCATGTTCTCCCTGTGTCTGTGTGGGTGTTCTGTGGCTTCATCCCACAGTCCAAAAATGTGCAGATTTGAGTTGGACTGAGTGGCAGACTCTAGGGTTCATTTATTGTCAGCTGGTCAGTTCTGTGTAATGCAAGTGCTGCTTGTGTGTCTCACATTCCTTTTGTGCACAAGGGATTTGATATTTTAATCTGAGCTCATGTCCAAACTTTGCAGACCCCTCTGGGATAAAAGTGAAAGTAAATAGTGTGGGAAATTCCCACCAGTACAAACACAAACGTACCAAACTTGACATTTGACTTTATGTATTAACTCATGCAGGCCAAGAAGGAGGGGAAAAGTCAGATTCAACCTCGAAAATCGTCGCTCCTGTGGTGGTGATCGGATCGCTGATCGTTGGATTGCTGATGGCGCTCCTTTATCGACGGCTACGGCGACGTCAGAGTGAGTACCTTCACGAGCACGCATTCGAGTTTTTATACCAATCTTTTGGGGTAATGACTTTACACATGAAAGTGCAATTAAGTTTTTGCTGGTTGAAGGTGTTTCTACCACACAACAACAGGCTTAAAACTGAAATTACTACTAAACATGTAAGTAATTGCACATCATAGAAATAAGAATCACATCTATTGTCACTTCCATGCACTCGGCACACATTAAACCAAAATACGATTCTCTACAGATACAGGCACAACCCAAAGAAAGAAAGAAAGAAATAATGGGGAGTGTGAACTTGAAGTGTCGTAGTACTGAACTCTTATTCTAATAGACTTAAAGCTCAAAGGTGACTGCGCTGTTCAGCTGGAATCTGCTTGATTGAAAACAGTCACTCTCTTGAAGTATTTAAGTATTTAATCTGATAATTGAATACGAGCCAAGTTGCATGAGAGTTCATGACTGAGTTTCTGTGCACAATAAGGAGCTTAAAGGAAACGGCAGACAAAACAAAAGGAGGCTTAATGATCTGCATTGCTCATTTGCTCAGGAGAAAACACTTCAAGTTCAGGTTCAGCACATTTGAATCATAAAGTTTACGAAATATCGCGTGGCAGACTATGACGCAGAGAAACCGAGCCAACAACAGTGAGTGGCTTGATAAAAAAAAAAAAAAGCCTGTCATTATAAAGAGATTATGTACGGACAGGTTGAACAGCTCTCTCTTATTGTACTGCTCATCAGACTGGTTGGTTGTACCTCGAAAAGGTTGACAACCATTGTCTTAAATAACTCGGCATCAAACTGTGCTGGGGGTTGTAGACCAGACATTGTAATAATCTGTAACAATTTCTCTTTTCCAGATGACCGTTTGCAAAGCAATCCAAGCAAGGAGGAGGAGGAGGGTACGTCAGTATTTTGATCCAGCTTTGTTTCAGAATTGTTTTCACATGCATTCCTCAAGCTCGAATTCACGCTTTGACTTTCAATCTTTTATAGGTCTGCATACCGTCGACAAGAGCAACCAGGTGTGAGGTAATTGCAGCGCTTCCAGTAAACAAATGAATTCGTTTCACCCAGGGGCGGAGCCAGGGAGCTGGGCCAGGGGGAGGCACAGGCCCGAGCCGAGATGGCCCCTGAAGTGCCAAGTGTCTGGTTACTTACAAATAGTAAACATGTGAATTAGTTAAGCTTTTCTGAAGAACCAAATTGAATTGAACAATTTTCAGTATATATGCAATGATGTTGGCCTCGTTGTGTAAACTGTGGGTCCTTTAAGGCCCCTGATTGAGAAAACTCATAGATCCCCCCTGCCTTTTATGTGTATTTGAAGTAAAATAGATTGTAGCAAATATCTAAAATCTCTCTCTCTCTCTCTCTCTCTCTCTCTATCTGTCTGCAGGAGACACTTCATGTCACAAGAATGTACAAACTTACTGTCAACCTCTAAAAGCACTTCCTTGTGTGCTCCACTTCACAATATAACCAGGGATAACTTGTATTATTACTCTGATTCATTCAAGGACATATACCACCTCTATTTACCCACTGTAATATCCTTAAGTTGACACTTTTCAAATCAAGTCTGAATCTAATACAGGAGTGCAAACAGAAGTCAGGGAGTTGTGTTCAGGCTGTGATGACCACATCAGGAACAAGAGCGATATAATAATGCAAGGGTGTTGGACATCTGAGTCAGTGCTGGTCATTGACTGGAAAAAGATTGTATAGATCCATCTTTGTTTAGGTGGAGCAGAAGCTGTGGCAATATGTGGATTGGCCCCGATGGCATTTCTTATCACTTATCCACTCTTTATTAGTGTTCTATTGATAGAGGCAAAGTGTATGTTTATTTGTGCGCAGGCGTGCACGTGTATCTGTATGTGCGAGGGCCAATTTTGGTTCAATGCCGTCATTGTGAGGACATTTTGGCTGGTCCAAACAAATTCAATGGGCTGTTTGAGGGTTAAGATTTGGTTTTAGGGTTAGGGTTGGGATGAGGTTTCGGTTAAGGCATCTAGATGTGATGGTTAAGGTTAGGTAGGGGGACTAGGGAATGTATTATGTCAATGAGTGTCCTCATAGTATAAAGAGACGTGCACGTGTGTTATGTCAAAACAAAACTAATGCAGCTTGCTGTTGTGGTTGAACGGATTTTGACTTTTGCTTTTATTTTCCACATGACTCAATAATATTTTTTCCTCACCTACAGCAAATCTCACAAATCACACAAAAAAGAACACTGTGTTAGTAAAGCTGTTTTTAGACATAAACTTCAGCAAATTAATTTGTATTTCACATATGAAGAACGCAGTAGGAGACTGTCAGAGTCAGAAGCATTTACAAGAACAGGATAATCTTCACCAACCACTAAATTACCAGTAAATCCTTTCAGCTAGCACGGAAAGGTTCCGGAAACAATGTCAGGGGCAAATGACTAAGATATTTGCGTTGTTGCATACATCCCCTGTGGAAAATTTTAGGACAATGTTAGGAATTCAATTCATGTCTGAAAGCAGCTCATGCCTCAATGCTTTCCTCGTCTGTTGCTCGCTGACATAGCCCCCCCCCCCCCCTTTGCTTTTTTGTAGCGTATTTTACAGGACCCAAAATGAAGAATCACAAGAAATGTGACATATTTTAAGATTAAGATTTTTTTTTAAATATGTAGCATATACCTGTATATAGAAATGTATTACAAGTGTTCAGGTCTTTGGTCTGTCTGATTTTAAATCGAATGTTACTGAGAAAATTCAACCCTTGCAAATTTCATATCCTCATTCTAGCCACTGAGAAAGTACCGGTTGTACTTCCAAGAGTGTCACATGATCTCACTGTCTGGCTAATGCGAGATAGTAAATGCTGTGTTTGTTTTTGACGAACTGCGAAGTGTGCTTTTTCGACATTTGGCAATAATTGGCAGCTTAGCTTCACCCTCTCAGATAAGTCTTCAGTTTCATTATTATCTCTAACTGACGGCAGATCAGGTCGTCCATATCTTAAGGATTTTGTGAATAATTTGAGCCTAAGTTGCAGCAGGTCACAAAAAAGCTAAACAACCTGTGACTTATCTTGGTGCTTTGGGTCAATCATTAACTTGTAGGGGAGAACAAATATCTATGTGAACTTTGAATATCTCTATCAACTTTTATGTTCTGGCAATTTAAAAACCATAACATGCCCCTGCTGAGAACTGTTTTGTATATACTGTAATGTTTTAGTTTTTTTAATGAATCTGATAAAATTGTCATGCTGTGTGGATGCAGATTGCGTGTAGGCGTAAAAATGAAAGCTGACATAGGACTGTATACTTTTTGTTGTGATTAACATGAACTGTAAGAACTGTGATCTGTTAACGTGATCAAAATAAACCCTGAATGGAAAACTGAATGATGTTTTTATTATTTCTGCCGCAGGATCATGTAGATTCCATTTCAGTTAAGTTCAGGTAAACAAACGGGAAACATGAAGGCTGTCTGAGATTGCTGTACCCACATGTAAAAACTGTTGGTTAAGGATCACTGCTCGTCCCTCAGTTTGTGGCATCTTGTTTTTCATTTTTTCTCCTTCCTGATGAGCTTGTTTGATAGATGAACAGTGTGCTATCATGCAGATCTTTTTGCTTCCTCATTCTGCTGTTGGACAGATTGCGACTATCATCCTTGTTCCTCTTTCCTCTTTGCTTTGTCTTCACATAAAACCTGTCTCATCGAGAAAAGGTTTGAAATTGTTCCACATAATTCATTTTTTCTCTATTCCAGGCTTTTTATTTTCTGTTGATGAAAGTTGTGTAGCATTTTCACAGTTCTTAAAACAAACATCATCGTGTGTCATCAATAGTATCAGGTTGATGTGATACTTTTTATTTGGCTTTAATATTGTTTTTCTTTTTTAAATTTCAGATTGATCTTCTTTCATCTTTCTTTGATCTCCATTTAATTTCAGCAAATACAATGATATATTTTGATCTCACATCATTTTAGAACAAGGCATCGTTTAAATGTCACTCACGTCTGCCATCTGCTGGACAAATCGCATTACAACATTTTGTTAGGCCATGAGAGCAAAGGTGAACCCCATGAAAACGTATTTATAGCAGGGTAGATTTTGTTTTGGATTAAGTTTGATAGGTCATTTCTGCTTTAAAGCAGTTATGAACTTCAACATGTGAACATATCATCAAGAGTCATGGACAGTGTTTAAGAGAGAGTGCAGGACTTAAGATTTAAGGTGAAGTTGTTTTACAAACATCACAGGGATTTATCTTTGCTTTTACTTTTATTTAACCACACTTTGAATAGAGTCTGTTTCCACCTTATTGTTCTGCTGTATATACAACGTACAATGAGATAAAGAGAGGAAAAGGATGTAGTTAGTGACAGGACTCTGCCCCGGTTCTGAATGTTCGAGACCTTTTCTATTTGGACTTTTGATTTATGTTATACAGTCAGAACCTACTTGTGTTTGGGCTTTTTGAATTAGATTTTTTGTTTGTTTATTCTGTTCAGTCTCTCCTCTTCTGTTTTGAGTTTCAGTTTCTGGATCACCTTCCATCTAATTGTTTACTAGTTCATATTCTGATGAGATATTTTCCCCAGCATTTCCCTTTTATTTGCGTATGTTTGCATTTGGGTCCAGATCTACAACAAATGTGACTGTACATGAACATTTATTTAAACTGAGGTGATTGATTGTAAATCTATCCTCTTAAACCCATGACACAAGTTTTTCAGATAATTATTTATTAGTCCCACTATAGGGACATTTTATGTTACAGCAGTAAAGAGGTGAGTAAAAAATGAGATGTATCAGTATGCAACTTAAACACAAGGTAATAGAAAAAAAAGCCATAATATTCTAACAGAATATATAAAGTGTAAACAGGAGAGTTTTAACCCTAATGAGTTAGGGATACTTTAGCGTTTACATTTTCCTCCAACCACAAATGTATTTATCATTTAGTTTTCAGCATCATAACCTTCTTGCCTGTCTCACAAGTTAAAGGTCACATCTCTGTTTAGGCGCCATGAGGGAAAGAAGAGTGAAATTGAATGATTTCATTCTCACAGGCTGCACGCCATCACACCACATCACACAGCACAGGAAGCACTGCTGCCGCTGTGTGTATATATGTGAGAAACAGAGATCTGCTTCCATTTCTGCAACATGATGCTGCTCAGATGGTTTATAGTGTTCCTCTGTATTTCTGCAAACACAGGTGAGTCCATTCACTTTTCCAAACATGAGAGGGAAGATTCTTCTGCAGCTCAAGCCTGTCTGCAACAACATTGACATATAATAATCATGATAATGATTATGATACAATGTTTATACAGCACTTTAGTGATGTACCATCGCAATTAGAACATCGCACAGTAGGGGGGTTGATAAAATAGATATTTTTTAAGGTCATGACCTTATTATGTTATGATTTGGCCCTTAAAACTGAACTGAATTGATTTACTTTTATCTTAGTTAATTCATCTTTTTGCTATTGATTTTTTGCGAAGTTTAGATAAGTGCTATACAAATGGTAAAAGTTATTTATATTATTATTATTATCATTATTATTATTATTATTATTATTATTATCATTATTATTATTATTATTACATATGATAGATAAGATACAATATGATACTAAACAATATCAGATGGATCGAAATTCGTCATTGGCAGTAGAAAGGGTGCAGCATAAAGAAAGTCGAATAAAAATATACATATCTCACAGCTGTAGCAGGGTAGGATAGATAGATAGATAGATAGATAGATAGATAGATAGATAGATAGATAGATAGATAGATAGATAGATAGATAGATAGATAGATGGGTCACATCAGCAGAGACGTACAGAGATACAAAAGTATAAAATACAGCTGTAAAAAGGTTCAGTATGAAAACTAAGTCTAATAAACAATACACATATATTACATATATATTGTATATTGTATGTACATATTATAGTACTTTTCATCAATAAAAAGAAGTCACAATTACACTCCAATTACATAACATTCAGAAATATCCAGTTATCCAGTCAGTGTTAAAATAATACAGATGTCTATGTCTTGTGGTTTGTCATTAAACCCTGTGATCACACTGTTTGTCTTTTGGTTTTTATCATAGGGGACGTTTTAGTGTGGCGCAAGCCCGGAGAGAAGGTCACCTTGGAGTGCTCCTTGGCAAAAGGTCTCAGCAGCATCGACAGCTTCGTGGGGATGTATCTATATCATGGTTTAAATCCACAGGAGGAGGTGTTGTACTATTTCAACTCCTCAGGATATGAAAGAGTCTCCCCACGAAAGAGATACTCAGAGAGGGTTGAGAAAAATGGATCTCTGAGGAACCACACCATCACCATCAGCAATCTGGTCGCCGAGGACTTTGGCATCTACATATGTAGCTACAAAAGAACTGGAGAGCCTGATGTTTTAGGCAGCAGCTACACACTTATTATATCAGGTGCATTTTAACTTGATCAGCTCATGGAGGTATTGTCTCACAGTGTGGCCCATATATAATTTGGATGACTATAGTTATGAGTTACTGGCAGAATTAAGATTTTATACAAACGAGAATGGCACTCACAAGACCTCATACCTCCGCCAAAGCCCAACAGTTTCCTTGAATTCAATCAAACTGCACCAAATTTCACACACTCATGGTTTTCACCTCCTTAAATGTATCAGATTTCTTTTTTTTCCGTTCCTGGGGAGATTGGTGAAAACGTCAAAAGACGTCCAATCTCACAATCTCAAAATGCTCAAAGAGAGATTGTGACTCTCTCACAAATATATTTTAGAATTGTTTTTAAGAGTTTTTTCTGGACTTGCACCTAAGCACCTTATGTGCCTCTGTCCTGTCAGGGCTCTCAGAGAGCTCCTTCTCTTCTTTTAAATCTCGTTTCATAGATGTGCTTTCACCTATATTTCTTACTTCATAACTATATTCTATAATGTTTCATTTGATCTTTTCTCATCTGTAGTTATTTATCAGTGCTCGAATGCTGTGTGATATTCACATTTTCCTTTTTAACTTGGAAAGCTCCTTGTAACTAGGATTCGAAAGGGGCGACATGAATAAAGTTTATTATTTAAGAGGAGGATATAAACAATGACCTGTCCTTCAGGCTCATGTAGAATTCAGTTTCATTTTCCAGAATCAGAAGCTATGAAATATAGTTGAAGCTGTGCCACATGGGCTCTCTCTAGGTTGAATTTGCAACATTTCCATAGAGACAGTTCCTTTGCTGTAATCCATTTTTTTTTGCCTATTCTTCATTTCACACAGGAGAAGCACCGAGTTCCAGACCAGAAGTGGAGCCTCAGCCCCACGTCGTTGAGAACGGTCCACTTCTGGTGTTAGTCACCATTGCCACCTGTGCCATCAGCATATTTGCCACCATCATCTTTGTCCTGCTGATTCTGAAGGTGAGTTCAGACCTCTAAAGATGGATCGAGCTTGGTTATTCTGGTTTCAATCTTCAAACTAAAGCTATGCAAATTGTTACAGTCATTTGCTATGTATCTGCAGAGATTGATTTGTTGTGCGTCAACACAGTTTATCCGTTTTTTACACTCCTGCTGAAGACATCAGGTTTTCACTGTTGGGATCTTCAGGTCACTAAAACCACTGTCTGCATGTGTTCAAACTTATTGTACCCCAGTTTGCAGTTTTTCCCAACAATGTCTTCAGTTAAATTGAATTTCCCACTGATCTGGTGATTTATTTTCCTCTTGACTGTAAAACATTACACCATAAAGTAAATAGGTTTTCATCTTTGCTGGGGATCTTCAAATGGGATCTATACAGATTGTAATTTTCCAAAATCCACGCACACCTTCATGCTATACAGATGATCACTATGATGACATTTCACTCCCTGCAGATGAAACAATGGACCAGAAGCAGAAGAAGAGCA
The DNA here is from genome assembly GCA_026259375.1 of Verasper variegatus. Taxonomy (NCBI): domain Eukaryota; kingdom Metazoa; phylum Chordata; class Actinopteri; order Pleuronectiformes; family Pleuronectidae; genus Verasper; species Verasper variegatus. The sequence goes on along the minus strand of CM048044.1, from coordinate 13,574,315 downwards.
AGAAGTGTCCCCAACGAATGTTTGTATGAAGTCATGAGAAATAACAGAATGGTCCCTGAAGCAGCTCCAGAGGTGTCCTTGACAAATCCGTATGGTTTCGATTAGAAGATGAGAATGCAGAGAAAGTGTTGGTTGATGGACGACCATTTTCATCCTGACGGCTGGTTTTTACCATTTAAATGTTTTTTGTTGGATTTGAATTTTCAAGTGATTTACTGTAAATACACTTGACAGGAAATATAAAGTGTATCAAATTTTAACAGCTAAACAATGAATTATTAAACCTGCTATATCTGTTTAATTGTTGTTAAAATACCCCCTTGTTTAAATCATTATTCATATCATTAGAACTTATTAGTATTTGAATTTTAATATTTCTTTGCTGTGTTTGGCTGCTTTTACACCAGCAGTAAAATAAATAATAAAGCAATTGAGGTGGAATTGCAGGGGTTATAGGTTTATAACGACCACAAATAAATTTAGTCTGAAAAAAATAAATAATACAAACTATTTAATGTATGTAATGTTATGTAATATTTGAAAATTGCATATGATTTGTATTGTGATATGTTCTTCACGTTTTTTTGTAATTTGTGAATCAGTTTCTAAACAATGTGTCAGATGTGGTGTTGTTGTGACAACCAAGAAATTAAATTTGTATTGTGCAACCAAATGCAGAAAATAATAAAAACAGATAATAAACTGATTGATTCACTGAAAGCCAACATGTCACTGCTTTTGAGAAACATGTGGGCAGGCATTGTACGAGAAAACAAACCACAGGCAACAGGGAAACTAGGTCACACCTGTAATGATAGTTTATACAGTTTATAAAGTTTGGGGCTTTTTATTTCATTAGTGTATTTGACAGGGATAAAGCAAAGAAACACTTTAACAGGCCAGAGAAACTTAAAACACATGTTCATGGTAAATAGACTGTATTTATATAGCACTTTTCTGGATGGTGCTTTAGTGTACAGTTCTGCCATTCACCCATTCACACACACTTTCATACAGTGCAACTCTTTCTCTATCCCTCATCACTCACACACAGCTGTCAGGGGCAATTTGGGGTTGACATGCACAAGGAAGAGCGGGATCGAACCGACAACACTCTAGTTAGTGGATGACCCACTGTACCGCCTACTGCCTATAGGATTTCTAACTGGGTATAATTTACAATCACTCTCCCGGGTTCAGCTTTTCTCCTCTAAACCCATTTCACACTACATTGTTACAATTAAAAGTTAATTCAACGTAGGAAAAGACAATTTAAAATGAGAATTTAATAAACCTCTTTATTAAACCTGACATGTCTGAGCTTACTTCCTGACGGTGGTTTACCTTTTCCTGTCCAGCAGCCTCACACGTCTCATAGACACTGCACTATTGCGTGTGTGTGTGAGAGTGTAAACACATGAAACCACACAACCACGTCCTCTATGCTCTAGTTTTTAGCTGAACTTAGTGGACGAGACACCTGGAGCCCTCGGTGAGGACAGTTACTCTCGAGTCTAAAGGTTCAATCTGTTGAATTTAGTGACATCTAGCGGTGAAGTTGCATATTGCAGCTGAATACCCCTCATCTCACCCTCCCCTTCCAACCTTCAGTTGTCATAAAAACTCAAAAGGTGTTTGATTCATCCAGTTTGGACTACTGTAAAAAACACGGCGGCCTCCGTAGAGAGGACCCACTCCAAATGTAAATAAAAAACTATTTAAATATAAAGGGACAATTCTAGGGTAATGAAAACAACAATGTGTACAGTTTAGATGAAACACACTAGAGATAACATGACTAGGATTATTTTATATTAAATTTCTGCCAATAGATCCCCCTTTTGCCTTGAAGTAGCTACAATCCTCGAGGATGAAAACACACACACACACACACACACACACACACACACACACACACACCTCCATCTGTGTTTCTATCCTGGTGCACAGAAACCCACAATTAAAAAACTATTTTTGCGTCAGCTATAGCTAAAGACAATTTTAATGTGATTTACATCTATTTTTGCTCCTTCAGAAAATATGTCACAATATGTCACATATCTTGTGGAATCCCCTCGAGTATTTAATATATTTATCATGTACTGTATATGAGCAACCACTGGGTAGTCACTAGGTTTTAAATATTGCCGTAGTGCAACATCCAACTTGTTTCCAATCTCAACCAGAAGAGAGCGGCATTGGACAGGAATTACACTGCAGCATTCTGTGTACTTTAACGTATGGGCATGTTGTCATAGTTCAAACTTGCAGCAGAAAGCTTGAGTTGAGTTGAAGACTAAATTGATCATGGTAAGCCCGAGATCGTGAACTGGAGCAATGGATGAAGGGGACCTTGTCCGATGAATTATGTTTTGTATGTTTCTGGGTGTGCACTGGTTACCCTTTGGTAGAGATGAGGGAAGATGCAACAGTGCTCAGGTCAATGTTCTGCTGGAATGTTACTTTGACATGTACCACCTATCAAAACAGGTTGGTTCAGACCAGGGGCCTGTACTACAAAACAAGTTCAACATACCCAGGATAAAATATCGTTATCCAGCGTCACATGACCTGACGTCAGCCATGCTGGATAACCTGTACTAGGAAGGTGGGTATCAACCGTCTCAGTGAACCATGAGTTTTCTTATCCAGCTGAAATCACGTTTATTTGACAGAGGTGGAGTCATATCAGATGAAATGATGGAACTTGAGTGGTCCGCTCCTGTTTGCCAGATCTGGGCCACAAGTAAGCCATAGCAATACCGCACGTCAACCAAAGGTGCCAAAGGTGGCCCGATTTGTTTTGTACTATTTGAGCCATATTTACCATTCATCACCATGGGCACATTAAGTTCACATCCAGATTACACCTTGCCTAGATACGGCCCACTTTTGTTTTGGGATATTTGAGCCACATTTCCTATTTTACAAGTGGACCACTTTAGGCTCACGTCAATTTTGAAATACGAAAAGGCCAGAAGTGCAGCATCATTGGCTGAAGTGGCTCATATCCACATGCTATCTGGACGAGAACCATGAATCCATTTCTCAGTGTAATATGAGAAGAAACAGTGACACCTGCCTGTAGGGTTTGTAAGTGCGACATCCACAAGGGACATCGAACAAAGTGAATGTAAATGATGATCACATAACTAGAAAAGAAAAGACACAAAAGATATGAAAATCAATCTTTTAAGTACAAGAGGCAAATACAGAGGCACTTATTAAGGTTATTACTGAGGGTTTTTGTTTTTTGTCAGATAAATGTGATTCAAGAAAGAAAGTTAAAATAATATCAGACTGTTTGTGCTGCCTAAGCAGATATGAGAGAAAAGAGGTTGTTAATGTGTGATGAGCTCAGTCTGACTAAAATGTTTAGTTATATATAAATGTTTTTTATATAAACATTGAACTCTGTGTGGATTGTCTTTTCAAATTAAGAGACATCAGATGTCTTATTGTGTTTATTCCTCCTGGTGTCCTGATCTACAATGATGGAATAAACAATATCAACACAGTCAGGTATAATGTCAGGAGTCAACCAATCTTTGTTGAATTTAAATGAAGCTATAATAGTTGTGATGCATTCATTTATTTATTTTGATAAGCTCTCCCTCAGTATATTTGAAGTTCTGCTTTAAATCAGAGAGAACACATGGAAAGTCTGCAAGAGAAAATAACACCTGACTCATCTATAAAGAAGCTGCTGACGTTTGTTATTTCTCATTTTGGAGCAGCCTAAAGTCTTTTCTCCCTTACAGGACCCACATGATGACTCTGGTTCTCCAGTGATCTGATTAGTCAGTAGTTCTGCTCAGGTTATGATCTGTTATATCCAACTTTATTAGGCCAGCAGTTCAGCTACATATAATCCAGCTTCGAAGGGCTGGATATTCGGAGATAAACCTGAAGTTAACTCGATAACCGTAAATACTGCTTCATAGTTAAGCATATAGTTACAGGTGTGGAAGCTTAACTGGAGTCAGGTGATTGAAGTCACACCCACATGTACGCACACAGACGGCGACAGAGGACAGGGAGAGACAGGGTTATTGAAGTCCGGATATTCTCCCCACATTCTGTATTTTGGCTGTATTTGAAAACTCACGTGTCCGAATGACAGACTCCGGATTTTCCTCAGTTTCTTCCAGTCACTCCACCCTACTATATGAACTCCGGAGAATGTCCGAATGAGCTCATGTGAGCACGAGTAAACTCTTGAGTCATGACACTGATGCCACCATCTTGGTGCCTGATACCACAGGGCTCCTTCAGACGTCAGGACTTTACACAATGTGGAACAGGAGATTTTTATGTTGGGGCTGATGGGTGAATAAATCTGATACAATTTTGTCAAATATTTGGCACCAAGACTCCACGTTGTCCCTCAAAAAAAACCCCCACCAATGAATGGCTTGGATTGAACACTGAGCAGCCTAATCCTGCAAGATAAGGCACAGTCTCCAATTGGGATCCGTGCGTAAAGGCGCGTCAACGGCGGACCTCTCCACCCGCCCGCCCTCTCCTGTATGTGCGCTCCCATTTGCTTCTTTTATATCATGGTCGTGCGCTCTCGGGACTCTCAGCATCCCAGTGAAGTGCACATCATCGAGCTCAGCGGACTCACACGGCACATCTGCATCTGCGCCGCCTGCAGTCCCACTGTGTCATCACGCACCGAGAGCGAGCCGCGCAAGAGCAAAACGCACGCAGGGAAACTGAGACCAGTCGACTCCAGTGTTTTTAGACGACGCGACCGCGGGTCAGACGGACGGTCCCGGGTATTCTACTCAAGACAGAAGCGCTATTTTTACCGACGACTGCGTGAGGAAGGAAACCCCGAGCATGAAGAAGACTCCAAATTCAGGTACTGATGTCCCTTAAAATCATTCTATAATATACAATAGATTACATCTTTGTAACAGGAACAAAAATAAATGTCATGGAAATAAAATGTGACCTACTTTTGTCACAGGGATAATTATATTATGAAATACACGTTTTTGCATGTCAAAGTAATACCACACAGGGAGTATAAAGAATATAAATCATATATAATTCATGCAATAAATGCATAATTTAGATGACTCTCCGTGTTACAACTTTTACTGCTTAGGAGTTTATCTTTCACTTGGAAAAACATATCTGCTGAATTTTCTCTATGAACTTTATTTCTGTTTATCTGGAGGTGTCTTCTTCTCTCCCTTTCCAACTTGTCAAAAAATCTTGAACTAAATCTTTACTTCTCCGCTATTGTTCACCAGCTTGTTTAGCCGCTGAGTGGGCAGCGCCCAAGGGAGCACCTAAGGGAGCACCTAGGGGTCCCCTGGCTATTAAAGCCTGATGTGCATCATCATCACCATCATCATCTGTCCTTCTCAGCCTGACCTTCTGTATGGATGAACTGGCCCCTCCAGGCTGCAGTGCTGCACATGTGTTGGTGTGTGTGTGTGTGCCTGTGTCGGCTCAATCAAACATTTTAGAAGTTTGCTCACTCATGATGTCAATTGTGCATGTTTTTGTGTACACGTTTGCTTCCACCCTGCACAACACAATATAGTGTGCAACACATCTCTGGCTTTGCTCTGGGACCCATCTGTGTGTTCTCTCCCCCTCCTCAACATTTAGGAATACAGGACGGGCTCTGGGGAGAAAAATAAAGCACTCTAGATTAAACAGACACAGAAATGTGGCACAAGCTGCTGAGGCTTTTGTTGAAAACAGGACACATATTTAACACTGAAGAAAAACTCATGTTCACTCATGTCATAAAAGACAAAGCTAATATCTATACCTGTATTAAAGTTATTTGAGACAAGTCCAATTTAAAATGTCAGAAATAAGTTGTGGGGTCTTTAAATGGTGACAAAGTGATATTAGAACATTTTCTCCTCAAAATATGTAAATAGTAATTTTTATATTGAAGGTTTTTGGCAATGCAAGGCTTTTATAAGGTTGGCTTTTGCTTTCAACTCATGTTGTTTAACAGTTGTCATATCCTCATTTCAGAGATGCTGAAATGAGGACATGCAAAGCCTGCTCAATCATGACAGGTCAAACATGACTGGTCAAACGGAAACCCAAAAGATTTCACCCACATTTGCATTGTAGGCTCGACTCAAGCTTTAAGGAATCAGCGCTCGACCTTTTATCGAATAGAAATGGGGGGGGAAAGGTCACACTCAGAGGTGAGGCACTAGCCTGTTTAAGGAGTCTTATCACTAACTGTCAGTTGCTTTCTCTGGATATCCTCAATGCTGCACCTGCACTGACGCATCACTACTCCGCAAACGCACTTAAAACTGTCTGTGTTGTCTTTAGGCAGTGGTGGATTGATGGCTCAGTAGGTGGTCGGACTGCTGTGGAGGCTGCTGGTGGGTCGGTCACTTCAGTTGTGCAATATCAAGTTTTCAGCCTTGTGTGTCACTGTTTTTCCCCCAGATAACTAAGTCCAGATGTTAATTTACTGTCCAGGAAGGTTAGAGGACAGAATCGTCCATCACTGCTGACTAATTTATGCTGAGTACTTTAACTTTAAGATCTTTAGGCACTTTGATCATTAGGCTGTGTGTTAGTCACCCCTCTCTCTCCCTATGAGAAGCCAAACTGTGACACCAGGAGGCCGCACTCCATCCTCGTGCAGTTCAAAGCTAAGCAAGGCTCCAGCTGTTTTTTTTTTTTAACCCTGCATCTTGACCTCAAGGTGTCAAATTATCTTTCAGGCTGGAGCATTTCATGGCTGAACTGAGAGAGAACCCAATTAGCAGGAACATTTTCCCCTAATGAAGATGGTTGTCTGTCATCTTTTCTTCTACGATTCTCGACTTCAAACGTTTTGGTTTGTGTGGGCTGACTCAGGGTGCGATAATGCCAGAGTTCGCAGACAAGGCTGTGGAGATGTGTATCAAGAGCAGCTATCGCCTGTTGAAATAGAAAGCACAAACCAAGAAGAGAGAAATGCCGAAAAAGGCACAAAATAGACAAAATCTAACCAGCAAAACCTAATTTTTTATTTGGGAAAAGCCCCGTGCTTGATTTTACTCTCAAAGTGGGAACATTTTAGAAATACTGTGACTAAAACCTACTCTTTTATTTTATTTGGGAATACCCCTTAGTTTTTACATCCTCTTTGGGAAGATCACTTTGGTACTCATGTAGGACTGTGGTCGATTATGTTCTTTAGCAGTGTATGTATTAATTATTCTTGAAATATATTTATTTAATAGTGCAATTTAAGAATAAAAGGGGGAAATATCCACCATGAGTTACCAGAGACCGGATATTTGTCTTTTTCAAACAGTATATTGGGATTTTATATAAACTGAAAAAAATCAAAAAAATGTCTGTAAATACCTACATCAGAAATGCTGTGACCAAAATCGACCCTGCAAAACCAGCGCTTTCCTTTTATTTGTAAATATCCCTTAGTTTCTACATCCTCTTTTGGAATTTTTTTTTTTTTAGATCTCTGCTTTCTCAAGTCATTCGTGCTTAATTTTACTGTCAAAGTGGGAACATTGTGTTGTCCCCTCTTAGATCACTAACAAAAAATATGGTTTTCGTGAAGTCCCAAGAGACCCGGAGCACGTTGGACCTAATGAGCTGGATGTACCCATGTTGTTCTGTAGTTTCAAGTAACGGGAGACCCAGCGGAGTAAATGCACTCTGCCCCCCCACTCTTTTTTCCCTTCTTTCTATCATCCTACGCATGAGAGGTCCCAGTCAGCTGTGCTATATATTCTCATGGTTGGGTCACTTTTGAAAACAGGCTCGTCCTCAGCTTCAATACACTCCTTTGTGGTGAACATTTGCTGGAGGCTGCTTACGTGAATTTGTTGGACCTTTCATCGTCGGAAGGACATTTGATAAAAACTCAGGGAGACATTTTTGATGTTGACCTGTAGTTGTAACACCGGTGCCAGTGAACGTGGCTTTGGCTTTATATATTTTCCTATGACAGTGTTGTTTTGTTCTTCAACAAACCTCACATAGACTTGGAACACTGACTATGCTGGATGTGACTGATTAATTCAATGACGTAACATCTCACAACTCTTCAGCAGACTAACGGGCTGATGGCCAGGGTTTAATAAACCGGATTAGATGTCGTGGGTGGCGTGCACAGACACACAACACTGACTTAGTGCATTAAACTGGTAAGTCACTCCTAACGGGAATAGGCCACTTGAATAAAACTGGTCCATTCTGCATCCAAACACAAATATAAGCCTTTCTAATAGCACTTAGATGCTTCAGTGTCATCATTATTTGAATATCAGTGACATTTTTGTCATGATGATATGATCATATAGTGGCACTGTTATCCAAATTAATGATTATATGCCAATTAGCAACAATGCTAAAGTCATGGGATTGTGAAAGGAGTCATTTGAGCAGATTTTTCTCTGAGGAGGTGGTTGAGACCAAAAAAGATTAAAAGGGTAAAAGAGATATTAGACTGTGACCCATGAAGGGCTGTGGTTGATTATGTTTATTAGCAATGAGTGACTTAATTATTCCTAAAATGTATTTATTTATGTTAAAAATGTTCATCTTAAGTTACCAGAGCCCAAAATATGTTTACTAATCTATGTCCACAGCTCAACTTCCATCACTCAGAAATTTGCATCTGCACAAGAGCAGAGTCAAACGGGTCACAAATCAGTACAGTCAAGGCCCAGAGAATTCTCAGGGCTGTACTCAAACTGGACTTGTCTTAAAAACGACACTTTCAACTGCAGCCTCAGTCATCCATCCTCCCACTAAACCAAACCAGTAGGTCCCACAGAGAACCTGCAGATGAGCGAAGTCAATACAGTTCTTTATTTCCCTTCAACAATGGCTCCTCAGTGACAGCGCAGCTAGTTTCCCTTCAGTCTGAGTCATACATTGGCCCGGACTGTCACCACATTCACTACTGTTCCCTGTGAGAGTCGAGCTGTCTTAGGAGACTTTGCTATTCATTGGTGAGCCTCGAGTTCATCTACTACGTAAGTGTCAAACCGCCAAGCTCTCCTCTTTATACAGTATAATCCGTATCACAGTAAAACCTCTGCTCCGAGGATTAGACCACCTTTACGGTCTTCTTTCTTAAGTGACAAGTACAAAAGCTCACCGTCTTAGCCCACCAGTTCTGCCTTAGATACTGTTATTCATCAAAAGTTTCTCACATCCAAAGGTCTGAACTTTTTCCCCTTAGATAAACTTTCCCTCGGCTATTAGCCCTAATCCTCATCCTCCCACTCCAGGAAGTGACACATGGTTTTTGCTCTGTCTCTCATATGATTTTATCTCTCACTTTATCTCTCTTCACAGCTGTAAATTCCTATATCGGATTGAACTCAGCTTTGGGCTCTGAACTGCTGACCCGTGCTCCAACAGTGCATGTGTGCATGGGTTGTGTGTGCACGTGCACGCACAAAGTAGTGCTGGATGATGCAAGTGTATGACATCATCCGCCACTGTCAGAGTCAGAGTTTGGCTATATATAGAGATGGCTGATGATGACGTCTCAGCTTTAACAAAGCCGCCCTGTGAATAACATAAGGATGAAAACAGGCCATGTCACTGCTGGTTACCGTGATGAGCAACCAGCCAGTCGTGAATGATTTCTCCGCATGCTCATTAGAAAAACACCTGATGTTGAAAGCAGACGCCATCAGTCAAATGTCAGCTGATCTCGATGAGACGGTCACTTGGAATTTTGTGTTATGGATTATTTAATGCACAACAAGGAATAACTTGTTTTGTCCCTTGTGATAGAGGTATGTCTGTTTGTAGGCATGTATAGAAATCAAAAGAAATGTAAGCAACGTATTCCTTATACATTTATTTTGATTCTCAAAATGTGTTCGTCATAACAGACAAATTTCCCAACAAATACAAATTTGGGCTCTTTGCATGATACCCTGTATTTATAGTTTTTGCATTTGCAAACATTTTCTTGAGGGGCCCAGACAACAGTTTTAACAAGATTAACAAGTTCTGTGAAAACACCATGTTCAGATTCAACTCATGATACACAGAGAAACACTGGTACTCATATTCCTGCTAAGCTGCAGAACAACACCCATTACCAACTAGAAGAGTCCAACCAATTAACTTGCTAAATCAATCACTGATAACAAATATGTATCAGAGAATATGATAGTTGATCAGATATCAGATTCCAAATACAAACATGTCAAAGATATGTTGAAACAATATACAGATTACATCTTCTCTATTAAGCACTGATCCAATTTACTGACACGTATCTGGGTCAGTGTTTTTTATGAACTACAATTAATGTATCCTTATCAGTAAAATCAGGCACTGGTTCTAGGCATCCATAAGAATGATACTGGTACCACACTCAAAAATCCAGTTTGCCTCCACCAAGAATACTTTTTTTTCCTCCTCAGCAATCAAATCGGGAAATCAGAAACCTGAGATGCTAATGAATTATACATGTCCAATGCGTAATGTTCTGCATATTATGTAAATGAGTATTTCACACTCGGTCATTTTGCGTTTTTCTGGTTCGTGCTTCTTTGCCAAACTCTACTAGAACAGAGCTCAAGTGTCAGCACCTCTCTCTGTGTGTGTCTGCGTGCACATGTCTCTGTACACATGTGTATGTGTGTGGAGTAAATGTAGACTGTCTGGCTTGGGGTTGTGGATTTAGACATCAGGAGCTTGGCATGCTGATTACAGAGTTCTGAAGCCACAGAGAACCACAGGAACTCTCTCCTCTCTCCTCTCTCCTCTCTCCTCTCTCCTCTCTCCTCTCTCCTCTCTCCTTCTCTCTCTCTCTCTCCCCCCTCCTTCTCTTTCCAGCAGCATCCCTCCATCAGTTCAGGCTAATTTGCTGGGATGGAGGTGAAAGCAGCAGGCCCGAGGCTGATGTGGCCGGGCTCTCTGCGTTATGATAATCAGCCAAATCACAGGGCTTTGCTCCTCTCATCCATGCTCTATGTAAGCGTAACCTTACTCAATTAGCTAACGCACAGTTAAACACTGAGGGTCATTCTGCTTTGAACAGAACAAAGCAGAATGAGGTATATTACACATTGTAGGAGACACTAAGTGCTGCTGACGGAATGTTGTTGTTCCAGCTTAACAAATTTCATATGGATTTGTGAAGCCAGCATTTCAGGCTGTTTTTATTCTTACTCCAGTGCCACTCAAAACCCTAAAATGAGGTTTTACAAAAATCCTGCTGGGTGGATGCAAGATGCCAGACGGGCAGTGGCTTCTATTCTATCTGCAATATCCTCACAGTGTCCATATATTTATCAATTGCTACAACAGACCCCTGTCTTTCCCGAAAGGGATCTGGAACTTTGAGGATATCCTATTTTATGTAGTCTGCTGCCAGCTCCCTCTCACGTCTAATGATTACCTTATGGCGAGGAGGAAATAGCCAGCAGTTTTACCACAGCCACGCTGGGACGGACAGACGCGCAGACTGCACTACCAGCACTTTCACAGCCTCCGACAGCCCAAATGACCCGAAAGTGGGATTTAAATTGTCAGAGAACGGGAAGAGAGGAGCCTCTGTGAGTTATAACTTAAAGGGAAGGGGTTTTCTGTGAGCCGAGTTTGACTGGAGTGGAAAGTGAGTGTACATCTGTATTGTGTGTCTCATGAGAAACAGGGTCAAGTATTGGTTATCATGATGATTTTCCCTGGTTCTCGTTGCTGATTGGTGGATTGTATCTCAGCATTGATGGAAAGTCGTGCCAGTTGCTGACTCAACACCAGTAGAGTCTTGGGCCATGAGTTTAACCCGGCTTTGTTTTGACTACACCAGTTTTATGATCTGTGAAACATCTTCAGTGGTTGAGAATTTGTGTTGTGATAGACCAGTACTAATGACAGAGGTCAGTGTTTTGTTAGGGACACTGGAGAAGGTTGTGGTTCTCTCTCATTTCAGATTTTGTTTTGCTTTTAGCCATGCTGACGGCATGGCTCAGTCCACTTTCTTCCAGGCTGAAATATCGCAGCATCTCCTGCTGAATTCTTCATGTGTAAAGGACAAGACCCAATTTTCAGGACATTTTCCAGATTTCATGTTTGAAAATGTCTTTTGTTTAAGTGCAGACTCACAGAGACAGTAGCATTTCTTTAGAGACGACACAGAATGGGCTTCTGTCATGTTCTTCAGTCAGTCGTCTCACGTGTGTCTGATGTAATTTATAGGACCCTATTTTAATCAATCGTGATGACGTCTAGGCGGCATGGGGGGGCAGTGCAGTGTTGGAATTCCTGTACTCCAGCTTCTTCTTACAATCCAAGGACATGGCGATTAGGGTAAGGTTAGTTAGAAACTTTGAATTGGTGTAAATATGAGTTTGAATGGTTGTTTGTCTTTGTATGTTGACCCTGTGATATACGCTGGTGACCTGTCCTCTTGCCCAATGTCAGCTGGGATTGGCTCCAGCCCCCCTGTGACGCCTCAAAGCGGTATAGATAATCTATGAAAACATGATGTCTACATGTGTCTCGTAATAGCTCAAGTTTACTTATCCTGACCCTGAAATGCAACCTGCTTTTAAAGCCTCAAATCCATTTTCCTATAAATTACTACAGAAATTGTATTTCTGGCTCTGAGAGCTTTAAAAAGGAAAACTAACTCATCTTCTGTAGGCACAGAGGTTAGCTGCTGCTGCTGCTGCTGCTCATGTGGCACATTGTCATCATTGCTCATTCTAATCTTGGGTTAGGGCTGAAATTACTGCCTGCCATGACACTGCAGTGTGATGCGAATCCCAATAATGTCAACATGAATATGATTGTAAATGGCCACGTTGCTTTTCATGATGTGACTTTCCAGCAGAAACCCATAATGTTCCAATTAGTGCTCAGCGAATCTCAAAGGGGTTTTCCTGACAGACATTTACAAATTGCATGTAACATGTTTACGATTCCCAGACAATCAGTCATACATTTTATTGAGTCCCGGCTCACTATGTCCGCTTAACCCAGCATGAAAGCAGTGATGCACCCAGCATGAAAATACCACACCAGTAAATGAGAAGCAGGCTCAGTGATGCTACTTGGATTTACATTACATTAACATTTTGCATCATGTTGAATAATCTGATGTGACGTAAAAAGGAAAAGCGCATCAAGTCGCTCAGTTTATAAGAGAGGACCACAGCAGACCAGCTCCTCCATCCGTTCCTCTCCCCTGTACTCGCTCTCATTCAGTGGGAACCATTTTTAGGGCCATGTGGATGCCATCAAGCCAGGCAGGGAAGTTTGATTGGAAAATTGAGATACAATCAGACCCTTTGATACCCAGATTGCTTTAATGATACATACTTATTGTCTAATAGTTTCTGAATAACTCCTGGGCTTATTCTGGATGGTACTTCATGTTTAGGACCATGACGTTTCAGAAATGAATTCCAGATTTATAATTTAGCCTCACAGCTGTGGAATCATCCAAGTGATCTGTTCTAACAACCACAATGATTTAGGTTACTTGGTTGCTCATATTGTGGTATTTCCCTCATTCGGTAGAATAGCACAGACAAACAGAGAAGAGAAGTGAAATCTCTTTGGATGAAGCGATGTGAGCACTGCATTTATAAAGAAAGTGTATTTCCTGATGGTTTGCATGTGAGTCTGGGGTCCGGTTCTAAATTTGGCTTGTGTAGATGACTGATGTGAAGAATTGTGTCGTCCCTGTACATGCCCCAGGTTGGATGTGTAGGCTGGAGCAGCAGCAGGCGACATAAATGAGGAGGACAGTGTCTCTCTCTCTCTCTCTCTCTCTCTCTCTCTCTCTCTCTCTCTCTCTCTCTCTCTCTCTCTCTCTCTCTCTCTCTCTTTCTCTCCATATGTGGGTATGATGGAGACGAGGTATACGTGGAGATGGGGGCCACGTAGCAGAAGGGATTCATATACCTCTGCTTTTATGTTAGTGTCTGTGTTTACATCATCGTCTGCAGTATAAGTCATAAATCCTCCCTTCTTCATGTTAATGGTCGGGACATAGACTAAAATATAAAGTTCAGTTAATTAATACAATTTTTCAATTCTTTTTCTCAAATGTCCAAGTGCTAATTTGAGTTTTTATTAAGTTATTTGATGCTATTAAATACGGAGGGAAGTGTCAGGATTGACAGCTGAGACTGACTTGTGATTGGTCGACCCCGTTAATCAACAAGACCTTGTTACCGCAGCTCCATTTTTTTTATTTCATTTACTTGCTTTTGATTGTGCAGATTTCCTCCTTTTAAGTAGCAAAAGGAGACAAACTTTGCCATTGTAGTATAACAAACTAAATATAATGTAAATGTTCAGTGTACTTCCCAGTAGTCATTTTGACTTGTTATAGCTGGTACTTTTACGATAAACAATGGCTCTGTTTCATTCAATTGTCCCAACAAGCCTGAACAGTTTGTCAGTGACTCGGCATGCACAGTACGAGGACCCTGAGTCTGAAGCTAAATGGTGAAGCCATCACGAATCTTAGTATTTATTTTCTCAGTGTTACATGTCAAACTGGCTTCATGATAACAACAACAACACATGATATTTACTTATATCTAACACATCTGTCTATTTTTACAGTGGGGGCATCAACGGGTGTAATTAGTATACTGATTTAAAATTTGTGTGTGTGTGTGTGTGTGGTGAGATCTATTTCACATGAATTTTTCATCCCGAGGCCACAAGCAGCTCCCCTCTCCTCCTCCTCCTCTTCCTCTCCTCACTGCACCTTATCTCTTTTCTCCTTCCCCTCCATTTACCTCTTTCACAATACTTCCCCTGCTCGCTCCTCCTCTTCTTCTTTTATCTTTTATCTTCTCCCCACTGTTCCTTCTCCTCCACTGTGCATCATTGCCCCGCAGGCATCCCTTTAGTGTTGGCTGGCATGCTGGTGAGTTTTTTGCTCAACGGTTATGTAACTAAATTTAGCATGTTTGAGTCACGCGCACGGCCATAGGTCATGCTCTGAGATGACGGCTTACATTAATGTGCACCCCAAGGCTCACCATCCACTCTTAGTCAATGTGTGATGCACAGCTTCTTTTTGGGGTTGTGTGTGTGTTTGAATTTGTCTCATGAGTGAATACGCGCACGTGTCCGTCTGCGCCTCATGACCATCTGCCTCGCTGGGTGCAAATGTAGGCTACACGTTCCTTCTATGTGTGTGTACGTCACAGAAAGAGAGCGAGTATGTTTGTGTGTGTGTGTGTGTGTGTGTGTGTGTGTGTGTGTCATCTATGTTGTGTTTTGGATGTACTGTCATGCAAGAAGAATCTGCTCAGATAGCCAGTTGAGTTTGTGTGTATCTGTGTGCAACTGGTTTTGTGCATGTTTGAGTGTTCATATGGATTCATGTAAGTGTGTGTGTGTGTGTGTGTGTGTGTGTGTGTGTGTGTGTGTGTGTGTGTGTGTGTGTGTGTGTTGTGGGAGGGTCTGGCTGTATCTGACCAGCAGGTTGGGATGATGAAGGGGGGAAGTGGTGAAAGGTATGAGTGAGGGAGGCGCTCTCTCAGTCTGATGTCTCTGCCTGAATTCCGTCCTTTACAAGTTTGAACAACCTAATTTAACTGCTGCAAAGTGTCTTATTGCACCAGGAAGCAATACGATTAAATTTTCCTGAACATGTTATATTTAACAGTATATTATATATTAATAAAAAAAGTACATTTGCGAAATATAAACCCAAAATAGGTCACAAATTAATGAGTTTATGAGCTGCATTGAGTCAGTGTAGTTCTATTCATGTTTAAAACATAATAAAACAAAAAGCAGAAAGGTCAGTGTCACTTTAAATATTTGGAGCACTGGACCGAATAATTAAGCAGCGACACGTGGATGATTTTTACCTCTCCAAAGTAGGTTATGAGATAATTAGGGATATTTATTAAAATAAATTACCCGTTGGCTTTATTTTTACATTGCAGGTGAAATAAGTAATGTCATGTCCATAATCTTGATTGAGTAATTTATAGGTATTTTATAGGCCCTACAGAGTTATTAACACCATTCAATTATTTTTGTTCTAATTTGGGATGAATCTGTAGAGAGGGGAAAAGTTTACAATATGTAATATGTATATTATGTATGTTCGTTGTGTGTGTGTGTGTGTGTGTGTGAACAAGCTGCCATTTGAACCCATGCCACTGCTTTTTGTTAGGTGACCAGATGAGCGCACTGTGTCGCAGGTTTGTGTGTGTGTGTGTGTGTTTGCCATGTTGTTTGGTTCATTTAGCTTGAACCAAACAACATGGCAAAAAAGAAACTAACTTGCTAAAACCTAAACTAAATTATGCAGTAGTAGCTGTGCTCCATATGTACACAAAGACAATGGAAGCTACTCATGTATAAACGTATCTCTGTGTGTACTGTGATTGTGTGTTATGCCAATGTGGGTGAGTCAACATATGCATACGCACATGTTGTGCATTTCATGTGTTTTTTTTGACCCCGACCCTGTGATTAATCGTATTCCTTTAGTAAGTCTGGAAAATAACCACGAGACAGAAAGAGCCAGCAGGCAAAAGAGACATGTCTCTATTTTTAAAACCACACTTTTGTCACAGCACCAATGTTCCTGCTTTCCATATGGATCCCACACCAACACGGCTCCTTTAGGGTTTCTCTGCTTTTATCCTGGAATTTCTGGATTTACTTATCACCTGGGGCAGAATTGTGATTTTGGTCAGTGTCTGCACATGGTTGTACTTCAGCTGTGCACAAATATAACAAACACGTAGAATGCAGTGTAGACAACACTCCATCAAATACACAGAGAGGCCTGACAGTGAGGTGGAAGATACTCCTGGTTGCATTTATTATCTATTTTCATACGAATGAAATAAAACAATCTGAGGTTGCCTGTCCAAACTTAAACATCAGAGATTATTAATAAACTGTATGTGGATGTACTTATACTGTATAAACATCAGTATGTAATTTATGTACTTTACTTTCATTTTGACAGAATACACAAACACACACTCACACAGGTTTGATCCGCTATCCTTATTAATACTTTGCATTGACTCCCATTCATACTCTGATTAGTATTTTATCTTTTATCCATAAATAGTTTCAACCATAACAATGGTTAAGAATATGCCATACAATAAAAGTGAGTCTGAAGAAGAGACTTTAAAAAGGAGCTTTCCTGTCTGAGAACTCCAGGCAGGGAGTCGTGATTTGGGAATTTTGGAACAAAGGGGGGGTTTGATAGATCACAGATTATAGGCAGGAGCCTGACCGTTCAAGGTTTTATAGAACAAGCAGTAAAATCATTTCTAAAACTCACAGGTAACCAGTGAAGGGCGACAAGGATTGGTGGAATGCAATTAATGTCTATCCTTAACCATAACAACAAACCACAGACCTCAGAAATGAAGACTTTTTTCCTTGCGTTTTTGCTGGAAAAGGTCCTAAAGAGGTAACACACACTCACACACACACACACACACACACACACACACACACACACACAGCGCGCACTGATAGAGAGAGTAATTTGTCATCACTGCTTGTTTGGAGAAACAACAGGTCCTATCTTTATCCAAGCACCGGCCTCACCCAAGAAGGAAAGATGTTCCTGTTGACTCCAGCTGCCTGTGTAAGTTTCTTTCCT
The DNA here is from genome assembly GCA_026259375.1 of Verasper variegatus. NCBI lineage: Eukaryota > Metazoa > Chordata > Actinopteri > Pleuronectiformes > Pleuronectidae > Verasper > Verasper variegatus. The sequence goes on along the minus strand of CM048044.1, from coordinate 13,556,713 downwards.
CCTTGTAAGGTTGTCTTGCATTATTGAGTGGGAAGAAAAACATGCATGTGGGTGTGTGACAGTTTGTTTTGGGCCATATTTGTGTTTCCTGCTAAAGCTACAGTGTTGTTGCTATGGGTAAATCTGGAAGACGTGGGTTTTGAGGAGGTATTTTCACAGTAAGAAAAGAGGAAGAGGAAGTGAGCTGTTGAGCTGGGCCTTCTCCTTGTGTGTTTGTGTGTGTGTGTGTGTGTGTGTTGTACTTGTGAGTTCCTCACTGAGACGATGGCTTTTGCTAAGTGGCCCTTGAACCTGTCAAGCTGCAAGTTGAGGGTCAGAGGCATGACTAGCGTGTGTGTGCGCGTGTGTGTGTGTGTGTGTTACAATTTACAGAATGATGAAGACTGTTATGAAATATCAAATCATTTATCATAGAGCTGATATGAGACACTGAGATTATAGCACTTATTGTTACGTCTTACTGAGAAGTCCTTCGTGCATGAAGTGACCAATGGCTGAACTGTCTGTAGACGATGATTGTGGAGGACATTCTGTAGCTCACTTACATCCAGTCATCAGTGGTTTGAATAGTAGCAGTGATGATGACATGGTAGAAGTGTGTGTTGGTGGTGTGGTGCAGGACGTCCTGGTGGAGTTTGACTCGTGTAACAAGCGGACTGAGTTTATTTTCAGATCAGGACCTTTGGTCAAATTGGCTAAGGCTCTGTTTGACAAAATACAGCTCTCAGTGTCTGGGGAGCACGTGTGTGTATGTGTGTGAACTTGTGCCTATATCTTTACAAGGCTGGTCCTCACATTTTCAAAGGGCTTGTTTGAGGATTAAGGCTTTCTTCTAGGGTTGGGGTTTGGATTAGGTTTAAGTAGTGGTTTTAGGTAGAAGTACACGAATGTGTTACCTTGCTTACTGTTTTTGTTACATTTTAAGGACCTTAAACACTGACCTTGTAAGGACCAGTGGACCTCATGGGGACCAAAGCCCGGACCTAATGAGCTGGTTAAGGTTAATGTTGATATTAAAGAGTGAATTGTGGTTAAGTGAAGGTTATGGTTAGACATGAATTGGTCATGGTTAAGGTTAGGAAGATAAAGTTTTGGTTGCATTGTCTTAATAAGTCTTAAGTCTTAATAATGATAACTGGGCAAATTGTGTGTGTGCGTGTGTGTGGTACAGGTATTAATCATGTCGGGACATTAATAATATTACACATTATGGGGACTTGTCTTCCTTATTGGGACACAAAGCAAGTCCCTATAGGTTAAGACATGTTTTAAGGTTAAGGTTAAGGTTAAGTTTAAGGTTAAAGTCAAGTTTTAGGTTAGGTTAGGGTTTGGCAAGTTGTAACTACGGCAAAGGTTTGCGTAAGTTTCCAGGAAACCAATATAAGTCACTGTTATGTCCTCTGAAGTCATGGAGACATGACTGTGTGTGTGTGAGAGAGAGAGACCCATAGGGGGAATTAGGAGAGAGAGAGAGAGAGAGAGAGAGAGAGAGAGAGAGAGAGAGAGAGAGAGAGAGAGAGAGAGAAAACACTAGAGAAAAGGAAAATGGAAGAAAATTGCAGGTTGTGTATATTCTGGGATAAAATCCTGCGTCACATGAATGTGGGAGAGAGTGAAAAAAAAGAGGGACTCCATATGACCAGCATATGGCTGCGCACGTCTGCTTCACTCACTTGTTATCCTGACAGACTGAAGACATTAAAACTTGGAGGAAGTAAGAGCACAGGGAGACAGAGGGAGGAGAGAAGGGAGGGTTAACAGAGGGGGACAGGGTGACTAAGTCAGGAGAAAGGGGAAGTCTCCATGAAGAAAAAAAGGGAGGGAAGGAAGGAGCAGAGAAAAAGCAGAGGTTACATGTGGTTATTTGAGGTAGCCGTTGAGTTATGGAGCGAGACAGAATAGCCGGTAAGTTGTGGCTCTTTTCTTCCATCTTATTTGGTCATTGAACAGTTTTCAAATTCATTTTTCTGAGGAGTTTTCTTCTTTTTCTTTTCTTTGGTGGAGGAGGCAGTGTCAGCAGTCGTCTAGAAGCCACCCTGCTTGTGTTTGCTTTGCAGGGTCAGTCGTTATAGAGCCCTCCTGTCTGTATAGCTGTGTGTCTGCATGTCGCTTTACCTCTGATTTATTTCTCATGCGTCTCGCCTCTCATTCTGATTGAATGAACACACACTTTGTCTGAATAGCTATCATATTCACAGCACCAGTGAGTAAACCTCATGTGACGGGCTGTCAAAGGCGACTTCCCAGAACGAGGATGCATAATCTCCCCCAGTGTTAAGTGGACGCTGCGTTGCAATTGGCCTCAGCCTCCTCGGGTTTGACGCTGACTTACAGCTGACCCACACACTGTATACACACAACTACGACCCGTCAGTGGAGTTAAATCTCCCTCATCACATGAGTGGAATTTCAGTCGAGAAGTCCAGCTGTCAGATTAATTCTGACTGACACCGATGGTTTATTTTAAGTTACAGGGGAGCAAGAGCGGAGATCGTGTGTCGGCTAATATGATTTGGTTTTTAACAGACACTTCTGAGGAATGTTTGGTTTGCATCCGTCTGTGTACTCGCTCTGCGTCTGTGTCCCGCTCAGAAGCTCCTGCCGTGGCTATTTCTCATCAGCGATTCTTCTTTAATCAGTTAACTTAATTAGTTTCTACGTGTCCTTTGTTTGTTGTGAACAGAGACTCTACAGAACTGCTGCCCAGGCCCATATGTGTTCAGTCTGCACTTAGACGATTAGGACTAATCTAGCGTCTTACAGTGATTAAGGCCGGACATCAAGCTGAGCGACACTCTGTAAATTAGCCTTTAAGTCGAGCGTTAATAAGATGGCTGAGCTGAGTGAGCCATATGATGCATACAGATGCACCGCACAGTCTATGTTTGCTGCCACCTGGGGGCAGTGTTGCAGTGTAATTTTGTCCTCTGCCACACTGCCTCCATTTCCCATCAGTTCTGTGAAATGTTCCATGTGGATGATTCATATTCTGCAGAAGGAGGGATTTTTTTTTTTTGTCTAAATGAGGGATGGAGGGATTTAGTGAAGACTGACTCTTGTGACTCTTGTCTTGTGGGTGAGGGAGGTGAGGAGGCTCAGCTTTATGTCATCTGTCACCCCTCTCGATTGAGGAAGTCCTATGGGCCGAGCTGCTTCCTGGTTTCCAACCTGCGCTGCGTGGCTCTGCTTGTACATGTTGTCATGACGACAGCCACCGCCTTATACCCCCCCACACCCCTTATCCCTCTGTTTTGATAAAGATAGGAGCAGAGGCTGTGGTGCATGGTGTTTTCAAGCCCCTGATTGCGTGTGCATTCGAAATAGCTCCCTCCTGACTCTTAGTGACTGCTCCACTCCTCTTCCGCTCATGTTCAGGATTAAAATAATATGTTTGATAGAATGTGTCAACTGCCACGACTGTCCTGTATATGGCCATGGCTGATTTGTTATGATTTTTAATTGATGACGTCTTTAAAATACATCAGTGGGAAAGGACAGAAAACAAAGTATTCAGCCTGGAAGTTAAAGAAGTAGTTGTTTCATGTTCTGCCAATTAAACGGGAAGAAAACTGGTGTCTTGTCTTTTGAGTTGACATTAATTGTAGTATTTGTATATCCTGTTTAGCAATAAGCTGACAACAGTAACAGCAGCGACCAGTAGTGGGGGTTGGGGATCCAAACACAACAGTTACAAACCTCTTTGATACGTTTTGAAAGGACCTGTTGTTTGACTCTCTCTCTTCCATTTGTTAACATAAAGGGGTCAAAGCCAGGGCCTATACTGTTCTAATACACATTAAGCATGTGGTTCATTATGCATCACTCTTTATACTCTGCAATAGAAATGGACCACCAGTGCCTACATTGGTATTTTCATCTCTGCCAAGGAGGTTACGTTTTCACCCCAATCAATTTTGCAGATCCGGAACATTCTGTTTTTTTTATCACTTTCAGATTTTTGACATTTCAATAGTTTTCCCATTGGATCAATTCATGATCATTAATCTTGATAAAAAAAACTCATAGAACATATTGATCCAAAAGATTTCTATCCAAACGTGAACAAAATATTTCTGAACACTCCATAATCCAATAATTATTTGACCTCTGCTCCTCTTCTGCCACATCTGGAGCTTCCTTGTGTTATCAACACATTATTCACAGCGCACAACGAAACGTATGTGTCATCACAAGCAAGCAACGATGATGAGGCAGAAGACAGAGGCCTTGGCTTTCTGCTCCAAAAGTTATGGTTTTATTTTCAGAATCATGCACAACAATCTGTCTTGGTTAGTGAGGGGCTGGCCACGGGAGGTCAGAGGGTCAACATTTCACACTTATTGTGACTCCTCTTTGTCTTTCTGTCCTGTAAACATGCACGTGAACAAGCTGTAGTCACAAAGGGCAGCACATCAATGTGACATTAAAATGTTACTTTAATGGGTGAGTGCACTGTCTCCCATTCCTCCTCTTTACACCTGAGTCTACAGTTTTTAAAATGCTGTATATCCTCACCCTCCCAAGCACGTGTGTGTGGGTCACAAGCACGTGTGTGTACACACGTGCTTGTGACCCACACACACACCCTCAAACACCATAAACCTGGAGTTAAAGGAAATCAAGGAAATCACTCTGCTCTCCATGTTCCATAAAAGAATTGTACAGGATATCCTCTATGAGTGAACGCCCCTCTGCCCTTCCACTATCTCACCTCATATTGGGGGGGGGCATGAAAACGGGCAGTGCAGCAAGAAACTACAGGAAACTGAGTGGGAAGCCCCGCCTTCAGTCATCCCGGGGGAGGATTTCTGACAGGTAACATTTCTCAACGTGATGGAAACAGGTCAAGTCAGGGGTGATTGTTTACAAGCGGCTCAGCTTGGGGACAAAACCAGCAGGGTCAAAATGTTAGAACACCACCAAGCCGAGTGTTATTATCAGATTTATGGTACTTTTTAACTTATAAGCTTTTGATAAACACATTTTTGGATTTTAAAGCAAAAGAACACTCATGAAATTAACTTAATCAATTTAATTTTACAAAATGGGTGAAACTGTCTTTATGCAACAGGCATGTATGTATTGTTATCATCCCAATACAACATGCTGATAAAAGTAATATCGCTATAGAAAGTAATGTATTATTGTAATTGTTGTTGTTATTATTATTGTTATTATGTTGAA